>OX336345.1:180217-334994 GCA_946902875.1 Nematopogon swammerdamellus | reverse complement strand
GAGTAGTATACGTAGGGGGCTCCTAGCGCACCCTCGTGATTTTTCTAAGTCCGAGAATCAGGGGGCGTGGCCTAATTTGGGGTGTACGTAGGGCTTCGAAGTCAGGGTTCAGCTCCAGGGTGTCAGGTCAGGGTGCTGCGCCCCATCAATTTGGATGGTGTACGTAGGCCTTCGGAGTCAGGGTTCAGACCTTCGGATTCAGGATTCAGGCCTTAGGATTCAGGATTCAGGGTTCCAGATTCAGGGTTCAGGTCCAGGGTGCTAGGTCAGGGTGCTGCGCCCCATCCAATTGAGGCGTACGTAGGCCTTCGGAGTCATGGTTCAGCTCCAGGGTGCTGCACCCCACCAGCATGGTTCCACATGCACCGAGGCTTCGCCCCTGCCCCCTACCCCGCCCCGCCCCTGCTACACCCTTCGCCCCAGCCTTCACCCCTCCACAGTACCCCTGCCGACCGAGCGCAGGTAAATAGAGGTAGATAAACTAAGAGTGGTGCGTATTGTCTACCTGATAAGGGGTAGTTGATTCACCTCTATTGTCGGGAGGCAGGTTTAAACCTGTAGCAACCTGTAGGAACGACTGACTCCGCTTACGCATTGAATAGAAATATAACATTAACAATTGTTCTGTGAAATGTATTCATACTCAGCATGACTAAGGCATCGTCAGTCAGGTAGGTTGGAGCCTAATGGTGTAGGAATGCAGACATGGCGCCGTCGCCGTCGGGCTTTGGCGGCGGGGAAGTTTGGCTGGTGCATTTAAAAATTCCGACACGCTCACTGTGACCGCAGTCGACAACGATGAACAGTCAGCTGCCAACATTACGCCGAGCTGCACGCCTGCGCCCACCGCTACAATGTCGCTAACGACTATCCACGTGCACACCTCGGGGCCGAGGCACGAGCGCTATTCGTCCGAGTCGGCACGTCTTCAAACATTCAACGATTAGCCACGCGCCCTCCGGCAGAAGCCTGAAGAAATGGTTAAGGCTGGGTTTTTCTACACTGGTTTTGGTGACAAAGTGGCGTGCTTTTACTGCGGAGGAACACTCAACCAGTGGCGACCGGAAGACACACCGTGGGAGGAGCACACGAGGCTAGACCGCTGCGCTTTCGTCTACATAATGAAGGGAGCTGACTTCGCCACAGTCAAAGCAAAAGGATTGGACGAGATCGACATTCCGAGCTATTCGCCATACTTGTATGCGCCATCAGACGATGGAGCCTTTAACTTGAAATGATTAATTTTCAATAAATATTTTTACATTTAAACAGTGAATACATTTATTTCAACCCACCCACACCCATAAATGAAACAAAAGTTAGCAGAAATGTTTATTTATTTTCACAAATCTTAATGCTAAAGTGTACATGATATATGTTTTAGAAAAGTCACTTAAACCCATTATTTACATAAATGGGGCAACCTAAGTTTCGTCAGCAAATATTTATTTCTTGGTCAGGTCTATGTTGTTTTAAAGATGATGATGATGGCGTGGTAGATAGGTTAGAAATCAGCTTGCTGTCGCGCTGGTTAATGGTGATATGTATGATGGCCCATTACCTCTGAGAAAAAATTGTATTGGATGTTGTCAGAATATTTAAATTTTTCATGACATATTTTATTATTTAATTTACGTACAAAGTGGAAATCTTATACTCTTAATCTATTTGTATAACATTTTGCTGCGCATCTAAAATTTGCGTAACGATATTGGCTATAGCGGAGATTATCCTTCGCTCATATTGGTTTAGCTCTGGGGTCTGCTGCACAATGCCTAACGTTGGCGATTGATGCTGCTGAGTGATCCAATCTGAAGATTGCAATGTGCACACGTTTGATGTTGGATCTTGCTTGTGCGATGTCAGCGGTGATGGCGGCTGCTGTTGATGTGTAGGCGAATAGTATGCAGATGAGTGTCGCGGTGGAGATGTCGCTGGTAGAGGTGGCGATGGTGAATAATTCATCAGGGTATACGTAGGTGAGCCGTAGGTGGGTGAGTATCGCGTTGGATATATCGTTGGTGGAGATGTAGGTGGTGAATTAAGCAGCGGTGAGTCTTGCGCAAGCGAACCCACCCAACTTATGAGTGGTGGTGCGGAAATGTATTAGGACAGTGTTTTTCAAACTGTGGATAGCGAAGCCAGTGCTAGGTCAGGGTGCAGCGCCCCACCAGCGTGGTTCCACTGGCACCGAGGCTTCGCCCCTTCCCCCTACCCCGCCCCGCCCCTGCCACCCCCCTCCGCCAGTCAGGTAGGTTGGAGCCTAATGGTGTAGGAATGCAGACATGGCTGACTCAATATCTTTGGAATTTTACCTGTAGAGACGTGACGTAATGAAGTACCACTCCAACCTATCGTCCTGTGAGTTACACCGAGTCGAGATCGAGGAGGTGAAAGCTCATGCCACTCGGAGTGCGAGTTGGACTCGCACTTGGTCGGGAAACTGGCTCGGTTGACTATATCAACTACAACCTACAGTTATACGTTTATCCTACAGTTGGTGAAAGCTGCAAGTTGAAATCAAACTTATTACAATGGCTCAAGGTACATTATTTATGTTTGATTCCTGCCTACGTGCCGGAGTACCTAGCGTGTTAATACTTGCTTACAGTGTGACTCATTTAGGGATGAACAATTAGAAATTGTGGTGTGAAGGGTGGTTGGTGAAAGCTGCAAGTTGAAATCAAACTTATTACATTGGCTCAAGGTACATTATTTATGTTTGATTCCTGCCTACGTGCCGGAGTACCTAGCGTGTTAATACTTGCTTACAGTGTGACTCATTTAGGGATGAACAATTAGAAATTGTGAACTGGGGTTGACAAAAGAGCTCATTAGTGGTAGATACCAAGGGATCGCTCACAGGCAACGCAGATTGAGACTTGTTGAAATATACCAATTGTTGTGGAGATATTTTTAAATGTAAAATTTTCTTAGTGCAACTATTGTGAAAGATAACTGATGTCTGGGGTTGAACAAAAGAGCTCATTACTGGAAGGTATCAGCGGGTCGCTCACAGGTGACGCAGCGCAGGTTGAGACTTGCAGAAACATGAAAATGTTTGGTGAAATTATTTAAAAGTAATATCGCGCTGTGATAAAGTGTAGGTAAGTCGACCCTTCCCACAACAGCCATTATTAAAGATAATAGACGTCTTTGGGGGTTGAACAAAAGAGCTCTGTACTGTAAAAACCAACGGGTCCATCTCGTTCGACGCAGATTGAGACTTGTAGAAACATGAAAATGTTTGACAAATTTTTAAAGTAAAATATTTTTTAGTATATACTTTTTCCACATCATCATGTGAGGGGGTGGGGGTTATTTATCTATATAGCTCATGTTTATAAGACTGAGCGCACAATTTTAGTAAAACAGTTCGATCGCAGCAGCACGCCGACTTGTATTTCTACACACCACGGTGAGCTGATTTCTAAATATCGACCACACCAGCATCATCTTCACACCAACCATCATGGACCTAACCAAGATCAACGAAGCGGGCAAGCGAGCCTTCCTGGAGACGCGGAAACTCGCCATCTTGGAGATTGGAAAACTCTACCGAGTGACCGACTTGCGCAAAGTTGCAATCAAATACGGAGATCGCATTGTAGCTGACATCGATGAGACTTTCTGCGTCTTCCTACCCAAGCGGATGATCGACGCCTTCAACAAGGATGGGAAGATGTTCGAAGATATGGTTGAAGCTAGCAGAGAAAACATGCTTGGGCTGAAATACCTTGGTGGGACGTATAATGCTATCGAGTTCGATAGTATGTAAGAAGAGGGCGTGGAAATGTATGTGGAATACCAACGTTTTAGCTGTACGATTTTACAGAAATAAAATTTTTTGTCTAATATATGTACTGTGTATTAAGGAAAATAACCTTATGTAATAAAGCTTATAATTGAACAATATTTTTTAATTTTCATACCCAACCGCACTAGATAATACCAAGGTATATAGTTATTAGTTTCTTAGTAAGAAACTCTAACAATTTTGTGAATCATCAAAATGTATTTCACTAAGGTTGGAAACAAAAGATTAAAAATTGTGTGAATTCTTTTCATAGCTTCAGCCCACAACTTTACCTGCGCACATGTAGGTACTTCTGGCATGAGGGGGCTGCTTCTAGATTAGGAAAGGTGGGTTGACGCTTGAGTTTAAATAATATTATTTCGAGGCATCATTTAAAATTGAAACGTCGTGCAAGCAAGTTCTCAAAGAAATCAACATCATGGGAGTGACCGCTAAATGGCGAATTAACAGCACCGCGCAAGTGCAGGGGGCCATCGTGCGGCACAACAGTGGAAAATTCAATGATGGCGAGCTGTATCGCTGTATTCAGCTAACCTATTCTTCAGGTGAGATATATTTGTCATTATAATATATATTTTATACATACCACTTTTTTTACAGAATCACAATGTTTACTCGATGTGAGCCTATTATACCTTATCACTATTTGATCATTGTCAGCCTCGGTAGCTCAGTGGTGTGTCAACAGCTGTAAAGCAACCCTGGGTGCGGATAGTGCTGAGATGGGTGATTGATCACTCATCCGTTGGAGGCTGACCGTGGTTCGGATCCTACGTTAAACTGTAGGATAAACGTATAACTGTAGGTTGTAGTTGATATAGTCAACCGAGCCAGTTTCCCGACCAAGTGCGAATCCAACTCGCACACCGAGGGTTCCGTATCACCATATCATGGTCAGCACCACTCACGCCATTAGTTATAATGCTTCATACACTACTATTTTGACACCTATATTTATTATTAAGACCTATACTCAGGGCATTGAGGTGTACCAATGGGTTAAAAAAAAAAGCTGAAATCGGCACTCTTGTTAGCACAAAAGGGCCATTGACGATTTAAAAAAAAAATTATGTTTTGTCGTTTTATGTATCTCTTTTCTAATTTTATTTATTGCTGCGTTGTATTTAGTTATATTATTTTATTGTGTTGTTACTTTTTGTATTATTTTGTTTTTGCTATCCTTTGTGTTATTATAAGGTATTATTTTAAAGTTGTTATTTATAGTGTTAGTCATTTGTTTGTTTATTGATAGAAAAAGGTTCTGTGCTTATGTTAGGTTAGCACCATTGTTACATTATCATATCTACCTAAGGGTAGACCGGGCAGGATCTACCTGAGATGGGGCCTGGCGGCGAAGCTTTACAAGCGCAATTGTTCAGCCGGAAGCCGGAGCCGGTGGGGTAGCACGTTAAATTTATTAACATTTTATTAGGTAATAATTACTCCAATTAACTACTCTATTAAACTGATATGAAACTTAGGCGGTAATATTTCTAAAAATTATTTTGATTGCTCCAATTAAAACAAGAATTACATTTATTGAAGTTTTATTAGGTACCTATTAATTATCCCCATTAACCTGATAAGACCCTTAGCCTACAGAAAACGTTCAACGAGCCAACATTTCCGAGAGTTGGTGGATGACTCAAGATTCGGGAAGCATGATACCGGATTCGGGAATCATGAATTGGAGCCCAGGAGGTGGCGAGGGTGGCGGAGCGGGGGTAGCGGGGGTGGGGTGGCACGCTAAATTAATAATTTTTTTTTATTAGGTATTAATTACCCCAATTAACTACTCTATTAAACTGATATGAAGCTTAGGCGGTAACATTTCTAAAAAATATTTTAATTACTCCAATTAAAACGATAATTACATTTATTGACGTTTTATTAGGTATTAATTACCCCAATTAACTGACAAATTGATGGGGCGCAGCACCTTGACCTGGCACCCTGGAGCTGAACCCTGACTCCGATCGGGCGGCAGGGATACTGCGGAGGGGTGAAGGCTGGGGCGGAGGGGGGGGGGGGGGGGGGGGGTGGCAGGGGCGGGGCGGGGTAGGGGGAAGGGGCGAAGCCTCGGTGCCAGTGGAACCACGCTGGTGGTGGGGCGCAGCACCCTGACCTAGCACCCTGGACCTGAACCCTGCGGAAATGTTGGCTCGTTGAACGTTTTCTGTAGGCTAAGGGTCTTATCAGGTTAATGGGGATAATTAATAGGTACCTAATAAAACTTCAATAAATGTAATTCTTGTTTTAATTGGAGCAATCAAAATAATTTTTAGAAATATTACCGCCTAAGTTTCATATCAGTTTAATAGAGTAGTTAATTGGAGTAATTATTACCTAATAAAATGTTATCAGGTGGAAGCGAAGAGGAACTTTAGAGGCCGCCGTGCAAGTCGGGAGCACAAATCCTCGATGGGGTTTTATGATAATGTACCTTGAGCCATTGTAATAAGTTTGATTTCAACTTGCAGCTTTCACCAACTGTAGGATAAACGTATAACTGTAGGTTGTAGTTGATATAGTCAACCGAGCCAGTTTCCCGACTAAGTGCGAGTCCAACTCGCACACCGAGTGGCATGAGCTTTCACCTCCTCGATCTCGACTCGGTGTAACTCACAGGACGATAGGTTGGAGTGGTACTTCATTACGTCACGTCTCTAAAGGTAAAATTCCAAAGATATTGAGTCAGCCATGTCTGCATTCCTACACCATTAGGCTCCAACCTACCTGACTGGCGGAGGGGGGTGGCAGGGGCGGGGCGGGGTAGGGGGAAGGGGCGAAGCCTCGGTGCCAGTGGAACCACGCTGGTGGAGCGCAGCACCCTGACCTAGCACTGGCTTCGCTATCCACAGTTTGAAAAACACTGTCCTAATACATTTCCGCACCACCACTCATAAGTTGGGTGGGTTCGCTTGCGCAAGACTCACCGCTGCTTAATTCACCACCTACATCTCCACCAACGATATATCCAACGCGATACTCACCCACCTACGGCTCACCTACGTATACCCTGATGAATTATTCACCATCGCCACCTCTACCAGCGACATCTCCACCGCGACACTCATCTGCATACTATTCGCCTACACATCAACAGCAGCCGCCATCACCGCTGACATCGCACAAGCAAGATCCAACATTAAACGTGTGCACATTGCAATCTTCAGATTGGATCACTCAGCAGCATCAATCGCCAGTTAATTGGGGTAATTAATACCTAATAAAACGTCAATAAATGTAATTATCGTTTTAATTGGAGTAATTAAAATATTTTTTAGAAATGTTACCGCCTAAGCTTCATATCAGTTTAATAGAGTAGTTAATTGGGGTAATTAATACCTAATAAAAAAAAAATTATTAATTTAGCGTGCCACCCCACCCCCGCTACCCCCGCTCCGCCACCCTCGCCACCTCCTGGGCTCCAATTCATGATTCCCGAATCCGGTATCATGCTTCCCGAATCTTGAGTCATCCACCAACTCTCGGAAATGTTGGCTCGTTGAACGTTTTCTGTAGGCTAAGGGTCTTATCAGGTTAATGGGGATAATTAATAGGTACCTAATAAAACTTCAATAAATGTAATTCTTGTTTTAATTGGAGCAATCAAAATAATTTTTAGAAATATTACCGCCTAAGTTTCATATCAGTTTAATAGAGTAGTTAATTGGAGTAATTATTACCTAATAAAATGTTAATAAATTTAACGTGCTACCCCACCGGCTCCGGCTTCCGGCTGAACAATTGCGCTTGTAAAGCTTCGCCGCCAGGCCCCATCTCAGGTAGATCCTGCCCGGTCTACCCTTAGGTAGATATGATAATGTAACAATGGTGCTAACCTAACATAAGCACAGAACCTTTTTCTATCAATAAACAAACAAATGACTAACACTATAAATAACAACTTTAAAATAATACCTTATAATAACACAAAGGATAGCAAAAACAGAATAATACAAAAAGTAACAACACAATAAAATAATATAACTAAATACAACGCAGCAATAAATAAAATTAGAAAAGAGATACATAAAACGACAAAACATAATTTTTTTTTTAAATCGTCAATGGCCCTTTTGTGCTAACAAGAGTGCCGATTTCAGCTTTTTTTTTTAACCCATTGGTACACCTCAATGCCCTGAGTATAGGTCTTAATAATAAATATAGGTGCCAAAATAGTAGTGTATGAAGCATTATAACTAATGGCGTGAGTGGTGCTGACCATGATATGGTGATACGGAACCCTCGGTGTGCGAGTTGGATTCGCACTTGGTCGGGAAACTGGCTCGGTTGACTATATCAACTACAACCTACAGTTATACGTTTATCCTACAGTTTAACGTAGGATCCGAACCACGGTCAGCCTCCAACGGATGAGTGATCAATCACCCATCTCAGCACTATCCGCACCCAGGGTTGCTTTACAGCTGTTGACACACCACTGAGCTACCGAGGCTGACAATGATCAAATAGTGATAAGGTATAATAGGCTCACATCGAGTAAACATTGTGATTCTGTAAAAAAAGTGGTATGTATAAAATATATATTATAATGACAAATATATCTCACCTGAAGAATAGGTTAGCTGAATACAGCGATACAGCTCGCCATCATTGAATTTTCCACTGTTGTGCCGCACGATGGCCCCCTGCACTTGCGCGGTGCTGTTAATTCGCCATTTAGCGGTCACTCCCATGATGTTGATTTCTTTGAGAACTTGCTTGCACGACGTTTCAATTTTAAATGATGCCTCGAAATAATATTATTTAAACTCAAGCGTCAACCCACCTTTCCTAATCTAGAAGCAGCCCCCTCATGCCAGAAGTACCTACATGTGCGCAGGTAAAGTTGTGGGCTGAAGCTATGAAAAGAATTCGCACAATTTTTAATCTTTTGTTTCCAACCTTAGTGAAATACATTTTGATGATTCACAAAATTGTTAGAGTTTCTTACTAAGAAACTAATAACTATATACCTTGGTATTATCTAGTGCGGTTGGGTATGAAAATTAAAAAATATTGTTCAATTATAAGCTTTATTACATAAGGTTATTTTCCTTAATACACAGTACATATATTAGACAAAAAATTTTATTTCTGTAAAATCGTACAGCTAAAACGTTGGTATTCCACATACATTTCCACGCCCTCTTCTTACATACTATCGAACTCGATAGCATTATACGTCCCACCAAGGTATTTCAGCCCAAGCATGTTTTCTCTGCTAGCTTCAACCATATCTTCGAACATCTTCCCATCCTTGTTGAAGGCGTCGATCATCCGCTTGGGTAGGAAGACGCAGAAAGTCTCATCGATGTCAGCTACAATGCGATCTCCGTATTTGGTTGCAACTTTGCGCAAGTCGGTCACTCGGTAGAGTTTTCCAATCTCCAAGATGGCGAGTTTCCGCGTCTCCAGGAAGGCTCGCTTGCCCGCTTCGTTGATCTTGGTTAGGTCCATGATGGTTGGTGTGAAGATGATGCTGGTGTGGTCGATATTTAGAAATCAGCTCACCGTGGTGTGTAGAAATACAAGTCGGCGTGCTGCTGCGATCGAACTGTTTTACTAAAATTGTGCGCTCAGTCTTATAAACATGAGCTATATAGATAAATAACCCCCACCCCCTCACATGATGATGTGGAAAAAGTATATACTAAAAAATATTTTACTTTAAAAATTTGTCAAACATTTTCATGTTTCTACAAGTCTCAATCTGCGTCGAACGAGATGGACCCGTTGGTTTTTACAGTACAGAGCTCTTTTGTTCAACCCCCAAAGACGTCTATTATCTTTAATAATGGCTGTTGTGGGAAGGGTCGACTTACCTACACTTTATCACAGCGCGATATTACTTTTAAATAATTTCACCAAACATTTTCATGTTTCTGCAAGTCTCAACCTGCGCTGCGTCACCTGTGAGCGACCCGCTGATACCTTCCAGTAATGAGCTCTTTTGTTCAACCCCAGACATCAGTTATCTTTCACAATAGTTGCACTAAGAAAATTTTACATTTAAAAATATCTCCACAACAATTGGTATATTTCAACAAGTCTCAATCTGCGTTGCCTGTGAGCGATCCCTTGGTATCTACCACTAATGAGCTCTTTTGTCAACCCCAGTTCACAATTTCTAATTGTTCATCCCTAAATGAGTCACACTGTAAGCAAGTATTAACACGCTAGGTACTCCGGCACGTAGGCAGGAATCAAACATAAATAATGTACCTTGAGCCAATGTAATAAGTTTGATTTCAACTTGCAGCTTTCACCAACCACCCTTCACACCACAATTTCTAATTGTTCATCCCTAAATGAGTCACACTGTAAGCAAGTATTAACACGCTAGGTACTCCGGCACGTAGGCAGGAATCAAACATAAATAATGTACCTTGAGCCATTGTAATAAGTTTGATTTCAACTTGCAGCTTTCACCAACTGTAGGATAAACGTATAACTGTAGGTTGTAGTTGATATAGTCAACCGAGCCAGTTTCCCGACCAAGTGCGAGTCCAACTCGCACTCCGAGTGGCATGAGCTTTCACCTCCTCGATCTCGACTCGGTGTAACTCACAGGACGATAGGTTGGAGTGGTACTTCATTACGTCACGTCTCTACAGGTAAAATTCCAAAGATATTGAGTCAGCCATGTCTGCATTCCTACACCATTAGGCTCCAACCTACCTGACTGGCGGAGGGGGGTGGCAGGGGCGGGGCGGGGTAGGGGGAAGGGGCGAAGCCTCGGTGCCAGTGGAACCACGCTGGTGGGGCGCTGCACCCTGACCTAGCACTGGCTTCGCTATCCACAGTTTGAAAAACACTGTCCTAATACATTTCCGCACCACCACTCATAAGTTGGGTGGGTTCGCTTGCGCAAGACTCACCGCTGCTTAATTCACCACCTACATCTCCACCAACGATATATCCAACGCGATACTCACCCACCTACGGCTCACCTACGTATACCCTGATGAATTATTCACCATCGCCACCTCTACCAGCGACATCTCCACCGCGACACTCATCTGCATACTATTCGCCTACACATCAACAGCAGCCGCCATCACCGCTGACATCGCACAAGCAAGATCCAACATCAAACGTGTGCACATTGCAATCTTCAGATTGGATCACTCAGCAGCATCAATCGCCAACGTTAGGCATTGTGCAGCAGACCCCAGAGCTAAACCAATATGAGCGAAGGATAATCTCCGCTATAGCCAATATCGTTACGCAAATTTTAGATGCGCAGCAAAATGTTATACAAATAGATTAAGAGTATAAGATTTCCACTTTGTACGTAAATTAAATAATAAAATATGTCATGAAAAATTTAAATATTCTGACAACATCCAATACAATTTTTTCTCAGAGGTAATGGGCCATCATACATATCACCATTAACCAGCGCGACAGCAAGCTGATTTCTAACCTATCTACCACGCCATCATCATCATCTTTAAAACAACATAGACCTGACCAAGAAATAAATATTTGCTGACGAAACTTAGGTTGCCCCATTTATGTAAATAATGGGTTTAAGTGACTTTTCTAAAACATATATCATGTACACTTTAGCATTAAGATTTGTGAAAATAAATAAACATTTCTGCTAACTTTTGTTTCATTTATGGGTGTGGGTGGGTTGAAATAAATGTATTCACTGTTTAAATGTAAAAATATTTATTGAAAATTAATCATTTCAAGTTAAAGGCTCCATCGTCTGATGGCGCATACAAGTATGGCGAATAGCTCGGAATGTCGATCTCGTCCAATCCTTTTGCTTTGACTGTGGCGAAGTCAGCTCCCTTCATTATGTAGACGAAAGCGCAGCGGTCTAGCCTCGTGTGCTCCTCCCACGGTGTGTCTTCCGGTCGCCACTGGTTGAGTGTTCCTCCGCAGTAAAAGCACGCCACTTTGTCACCAAAACCAGTGTAGAAAAACCCAGCCTTAACCATTTCTTCAGGCTTCTGCCGGAGGGCGCGTGGCTAATCGTTGAATGTTTGAAGACGTGCCGACTCGGACGAATAGCGCTCGTGCCTCGGCCCCGAGGTGTGCACGTGGATAGTCGTTAGCGACATTGTAGCGGTGGGCGCAGGCGTGCAGCTCGGCGTAATGTTGGCGGCTGACTGTTCATCGTTGTCGACTGCGGTCACAGTGAGCGTGTCGGAATTTTTAAATGCACCAGCCAAACTTCCCCGCCGCCAAAGCCCGACGGCGACGGCGCCATGTCTGCATTCCTACACCATTAGGCTCCAACCTACCTGACTGACGATGCCTTAGTCATGCTGAGTATGAATACATTTCACAGAACAATTGTTAATGTTATATTTCTATTCAATGCGTAAGCGGAGTCAGTCGTTCCTACAGGTTGCTACAGGTTTAAACCTGCCTCCCGACAATAGAGGTGAATCAACTACCCCTTATCAGGTAGACAATACGCACCACTCTTAGTTTATCTACCTCTATTTACCTGCGCTCGGTCGGCAGGGGTACTGTGGAGGGGTGAAGGCTGGGGCGAAGGGTGTGGCAGGGGCGGGGCGGGGTAGGGGGCAGGGGCGAAGCCTCGGTGCATGTGGAACCATGCTGGTGGGGTGCAGCACCCTGGAGCTGAACCATGACTCCGAAGGCCTACGTACGCCTCAATTGGATGGGGCGCAGCACCCTGACCTAGCACCCTGGACCTGAACCCTGAATCTGGAACCCTGAATCCTGAATCCTAAGGCCTGAATCCTGAATCCGAAGGTCTGAACCCTGACTCCGAAGGCCTACGTACACCATCCAAATTGATGGGGCGCAGCACCCTGACCTGACACCCTGGAGCTGAACCCTGACTTCGAAGCCCTACGTACACCCCAAATTAGGCCACGCCCCCTGATTCTCGGACTTAGAAAAATCACGAGGGTGCGCTAGGAGCCCCCTACGTATACTACTATGGAAGACATAGGGTGGCTGGGGTAGCTGGAGACTGCGGGGTTTTACACGAAGGTCCCAACCAAGCAGGATTAGTTTGCAGGCCTAGAGCCAACCTCAAACCAAAACAACAACAACAACAAAGGGTTACCGCTTTCCTGAAGTGGATGCATGAGAAGAGCGGAAGACCGCGTGTGGTGGCGTGCCTTGGGAGAGGCCTATGTCCAGCAGTGGACCGATACAGGCTGATGATAATGATGATGATGATGTCCTGACGCTAAATGAATAGTTACACAATTCTATGATTTAGAAATAAAGTTTAAAATGGCAACACTGTTTACTTTATTAATGTTTTACGTTACGTGGAAGAATGTAAATGAAGAAACGTAAATGAATTGTGAAAATAAAAATTTATTCAGTTAAACTATAGTATAATATTATGAAGTACTAGTCAGCCTCGGTAGGTCAGTGGTGAGGTCGGTCGACTGTGGTCGTACCGACCGTATCAGTGTATCATAAAAAAAAAGGAAGTACATTTAAGTAAGGGCATTTAAAAAAGCACTCCACAGTGGTTGCACGAGGTGTATGGCTCACCTAGTTGTATGAGGCTGTGGATGTGGGTGGGGTGTATGGCTCACCTAGTTGTATGAGGCTGTCGATGTGGGTGGGGTGTATGGCTCACCTAGTTGTATGAGGCTGTCGATGTGGGTGGGGGGTATGGCTCACCTAGTTGTATGAGGCTGTGGATGTGGGTGGGGTGTATGGCTCACCTAGTTGTATGAGGCTGTCGATGTGGGTGGGGTGTACGGCTCACCTAGTTGTATGAGGCTGTCGATGTGGGTGGGGTGTATGGCTCACCTAGTTGTATGAGGCTGTCGATGTGGGTGGGGTGTACGGCTCACCTAGTTGTATGAGGCTGTCGATGTGGGTGGGGTGTATGGCTCACCTAGTTGTATGAGGCTGTGGATGTGGGTGGGGTGTATGGCTCACCTAGTTGTATGAGGCTGTCGATGTGGGTGGGGTGTATGGCTCACCTAGTTGTATGAGGCTGTCGATGTGGGTGGGATGTACGGCTCACCTAGTTGTATGAGGCTGTCGATGTGGGTGGGGTGTATGGCTCACCTAGTTGTATGAGGCTGTCGATGTGGGTGGGGTGTACGGCTCACCTAGTTGTATGAGGCTGTCGATGTGGGTGGGGTGTATGGCTCACCTAGTTGTATGAGGCTGTCGATGTGGATGGGGTGTATGGCTCACCTAGTTGTATGAGGCTGTCGATGTGGGTGGGGTGTATGGCTCACCTAGTTGTATGAGGCTGTCGATGTGGGTGGAGTGTATGGCTCACCTAGTTGTATGAGGCTGTTGATGTGGGTGGGGTGTATGGCTCACCTAGTTGAATGAGGCTGTCGATGTGGGTGGGGTGTATGGCTCACGTAGTTGTATGAGGCTGTGGATGTGGGTGGGGTGTACGGCTCACCTAGTTGTATGAGGCTGTCGATGTGAGTGGGGTGTACGTATGGCTCACCTAGTTGTATGAGGCTGCCGATGTGGGTGGGGTGTATGGCTCACCTAGTTGTATGAGGCTGTCGATGTGGGTGGGGTGTATGTCTCACCTAGTTGTATGAGGCTGTCGATGTGGGTGGGGTGTATGGCTCACCTAGTTGTATGAGGCTGTCGATGTGGGTGGGGTGTATGGCTCACCTAGTTGTATGAGGCTGTCGATGTGGGTGGGGTGTATGGCTCACCTAGTTGTATGAGGCTGTCGATGTGGGTGGGGTGTATGGCTCACCTAGTTGTATGAGGCTGTCGATGTGGGTGGGGTGTATGGCTCACCTAGTTGTATGAGGCTTTCGATGTGGGTGGGGTGTACGTATGGCTCACCTAGTTGTATGAGGCTGTCTATGTGGGTGGGTGTATGGCTCACCTAGTTGTACGAGTGTGTCGATGTGGGTGGGGGGTATGGCTCACCTAGTTGTATGAGGCTGTCGATGTGGGTGGGGTGTATGGCTCACCTAGTTGTATGAGGCTGTCAATGTGGGTGGGGTGTATGGCTCACCTAGTTGTATGAGGCTGTCGATGTGGGTGGGGTGTATGGCGAGTGCGTTCTGGAAGCACTGCCGCGCCTCCGGCCACTCCTCGCTGTGCGCGTGCACCATCCCTCGCTACACAATCAACACAGAGCATACTTTTATTTAATAAATAATCACATTTTGTTTAACTTCTTATTACAAGGGAAAAAACAAGTCAAAGCACTATTTTATTTTATTACTAGCTGTTGCCCGCGGCTTCGCTCGCATGAATTCGTATTTCAAAGGAAGAAAGTAAGTAATTAAGGGCGAGGCCACCGGCTGAGCTGGGTTCAGGTAAACGATAAACCGTCTCGAAGAAACTAAGTAACTAAGGGCTAGGCGTAAGGCCGAGCTGCGTTCGGGAAGAGCATAAACCTTTTTGAAGAATGAAAGTAACTAAAGGCGAGGTACAAGGCCAACTGCGTCAGGAAGGGGATAAACCTTTTAGAAGAAAGTAACTAAGGGCGAGGCCGAAAGCCGAGCTGCGGTTAGTAAGACGATAAACCTTTTGGAAGAAAACAAGTAACTAAAGGCGACGCCGAAGGCCGAGCTGCGTTCATGAAGACGATAAACCTTCTCGAACAAAGTAAGTAACAAAGGGCGAGGCCGAAGGTCGAGCTGCGTTAAGGAAGACGATAAATCTTTTCGAAGGAAGTAAGTAACAAAGGGCGAGGCCGAAGGCCGAGCTGCGTTCATGAAGACGATAAACCTTTTCGAACAAAGTAAGTAACAAAGGGCGAGGACGAAGGCCGAGCTGCGTTCAGTAAGACGATAAACCTTTTCCAAGAAAGTAAGTAAATAAGGGCGAGGCCGAACGCGAAAGAAGCTTGGCCTTTGACCTCACCCTTAGTCACTTATTTTCTTCGAGAAGGTACCTGAACGTAGTTCGGTCTACGGCATGTTTCTTAGTTACTTTGTTTGAGAAAGTATATGGTTTAGCTATACGCAGCTGAGTCTTCGGCGTCGCCATTAATGAAATTTCTTCGTGAAGAATATCGTTTACTTGATCGGAGCTCGGCCTTCGCCCTCGCCCTTAGTTACTTTCTTCAAGATGGTTTATTATTTATCTGGACGTATTATGTACTTTCTTCAAGAAGCTTTATCTTCTTCCTGTACGCGAAATGAGCGTTAACTGAATAACAAGTGTAAACTTAATTATTATTGTTGAGTTGATTTATGCAGTGCATCTTGTAGTGCAATTGTGAGTTCAATGTTTAGCTTCATTGAGAAATATCAGGTGAGGATGAATTTTATTATTCCGAGATACAACATACCATGTGCATGAGGAGGTGGCTGAAGGGTGCGAGGGCGGCCGCTTCCGCCACGCACCCCGACGCCGCACTCACTCGGTTCAGTCTACAACAACACATTATATATATTTGCAATTCTTTATCAATTTTTAAGACATATTCAACTTCAGTCCAACATACTCATAGGTCAGAAGGAAGGTGACCTGACCGATCACTTGACTTTAAATTGCTTCACTGAATATACTCGGGTTCACTAGCACTTCGCAGCTAAGAGAGATGTCCCCGTGGGAAGCCGATGTGACAAATGGCTAACTTTAGCATGAGCTGCAGCTAAAACTTTCATTTCGCATCAAATCTCATGAGTTACGCACCTTTGGTAAGACGATGAAACCAAAATGAAAACATTTCACATACTATACCACTGCATGTATACTTGATGTTCGGTAGAGATGAGATGGACGACGCGCCCTCCGACAGAGCACGCTCCCTCCGCGACACGCACGCGGACATATCTACAGTTACAGCACTCACTTGAGACAGAGCTCGGCGAGCAGGAGCCAGGCGCTGGCGCGGTGCGCGGCGGCGGCGACGGAGGCCCGCGGCCGCGACGACGAGATGGACGACGCGCCCTCCGACAGAGCACGCTCCCTCCGCGACACGCACGCGGACATATCTACAGTTACAGCACTCACTTGAGACAGAGCTCGGCGAGCAGGAGCCAGGCGCTGGCGCGGTGCGCGGCGGCGGCGACGGAGGCCCGCGGCCGCGGCGACGAGATGGACGACGCGCCCTCCGACAGAGCGCGCTCCCTCCGCGACACGCACGCGGACATATCTACAGTTACAGCACTCACTTGAGACAGAGCTCGGCGAGCAGGAGCCAGGCGCTGGCGCGGTGCGCGGCGGCGGCGACGGAGGCCCGCGGCCGCGGCGACGAGATGGACGACGCGCCCTCCGACAGAGCGCGCTCCCTCCGCAACACGCACGCGGACATATCTACAGTTACAGCACTCACTTGAGACAGAGCTCGGCGAGCAGGAGCCAGGCGCTGGCGCGGTGCGCGGCGGCGGCGACGGAGGCCCGCGGCCGCGGCGACGAGATGGACGACGCGCCCTCCGACAGAGCGCGCTCCCTCCGCGACTCGCACGCGGACATATCTACAGTTACAGCACTCACTTGAGACAGAGCTCGGCGAGCAGGAGCCAGGCGCTGGCGCGGTGCGCGGCGGCGGCGACGGAGGCCCGCGGCCGCGGCGACGAGATGGACGACGCGCCCTCCGACAGAGCACGCTCCGCCCGCCACACGCCCACCGAAGAGGCGCGCAGCGAATCTGTTTAAAGATTCAATAAATGTAGCATATATGTAGATTATTATTTAAACTGTGGTCCCCTATGCGAGACACTTATATAGATATTATAGGAGGGCTCGGATAAATCGCAGTCAGATTAGCTGTCAGACTGAGTACTGCGGGAGTACTGATACCGGGGGCACAGCTAGTTGTAAGTAAGCAAGACTAGTATCTGACTGGCGTCGCGGTTGCTCTGCAGGTCGTTGTGCGTGTAGTGCGAGTCCGACTCGGCGTCCAGCTCCGCGTAGCCGTTGCTCTCGCTGTCCGCCTCGCTGCTCTTCAGCGCCACCAGCAGCTCCTTGCCCGCCGCCAGCGCCTCCTGCCGACCAGACAGTGAGACAGTCAGCACGCAATACACAGGCGAACCATCTGTGCCACCTCGCCGCAGCAGCACACAAGCAGTAGAGTGGCGTGCGCGCGCGTGAGCCACTCGCACGCGGGGTGGTGGTGTCGCGCGAGCGCCGCCGCCTGCAGACTTACCTCGCCGCTGCAGCACACGAGCAGTAGAGTGGCGTGCGCGCGTGTGAGCCACTCGCACGCGGGGTGGTGGTGTCGCGCGAACGCCGCCGCCTGCAGACTCACCTCGCCGCTGCAGCACACGAGCAGTAGAGTGGCGTGCGCGCGCGTGAGCCACTCGCACGCGGGGTGGTGGAGCCGCGCGAGCGCCGCCGCCTGCAGACTCACCTCGCCGCTGCAGCACACGAGCAGTAGAGTGGCGTGCGCGCGCGTGAGCCACTCGCACGCGGGGTGGTGGTGCCGCGCGAGTGCCGCCGCCTGCAGACTCACCTCGCCGCTGCAGCACACGAGCAGTAGAGTTGCGTGCGCGCGCGTGAGCCACTCGCACGCGGGGTGGTGGTGCCGCGCGAGCGCCGCCGCCTGCAGGGCGCGCGCGCCGCCCGCCGCTCCGCACGACCACAGCGCCGTAAGCAGCCGCAGCCCGCCCGCACACTCCGCCAGCACGCCCAGGCACGACCGCGTCGCATCCTACACAACAAAATGCCATTATTCAGCTCGTAGGAAAAGAGCAATAACTCTGAGTGCCTGTCAAATGATCTCATATGCTCTAATAGGGAGAGTATTTTTCTAATTGGCTTCCTCCACACATAGTGGACAAATTTGGAAATCTACTACTAAGATTGAACAGATTAAAATGAAGGCCTTCTTCAAAAGGGAGCTAACGGTGATATCTGTCATTTATTGCAGAGGTTGAAGCCACTATTTGTGACTGATTGAGGTTGCAGAAACGGAAATATATTGCAAAAAAATGCTTTAATTTCTTTCACTAAATTCACTGTTGCAGCAGCCGCCCCTGCACACATAAAACAAAAATGAGTTGTTAGACATTTTAAAAAACGTTGCAGGGAGTAGTGTCTGACCATGGCCTCGTTGAGCATGCCGAGGAAGGCGTACTGCAGGGCCAGGTAGTACAGCGCCAGGTGGTCGTTGCAGTCCAGCTGCACTGACTTGAGCAGATGCTTCAAACTCTTGTCGTTCGCCGATTGCTTCTCGTTTCGCGCGTTCGTTGCCTAGAAACAAGCTTTGTTAATATTACCACTTTAGAGTATTTTGACGCCGACACCTGAGTGGTTAAGACGTAACGAATAGGATGATATCTCACAAAAAGAACTGTATGTTGTTGTTGTTCTACTATCTAATAATGTGTTATAAGTATTTGAGGAGAGACCTGTGCTTTCATCTGGTAGCCGATGCCGACGTAGAGATAGCAGCGCGCCGCCATGTACGTCGGCTCGCGCTCCTCTATCTGCAGCGCCGCCTCGCTCAGCTGCAGCCCCTCGTTCACCTGCGCGTCATAGCACATTCACCTACATTCAATGCGCTGGTACCCATCCGGAAAGGTATTCAACTACACTGGCGAGCAGGGAAATCGAGCCACCCAATGAAATCCATTACAATACATTATATACTTCTTTTAAGCTGTCAGATTTACTTAAGTTTAACATCAAAGGAAAGAGCATTTATTAAGCTTCAATTTGACAGTAAACAATAAATAAAAAAAATAATAATTTAAAATATGGGCATTTATTAAATAAAAAGGGTTGAATCTGGCGACACGCGGGCTATATGGATGCGCTCATTTTCACGCCTATCTAAAGGGCACTCGAGTGTCAATCCAAATCATTTGCATATCAGCGCATGCCGAGTAAACACCTCCGCCTTATCGACACCAACTTGAAGATCGACGATGGATACCAGTGCAGCTCAAGCCGTTCAAGCTGTGGCACTCCTTCAAACTGGGATGGGTCAACGTTGAGTAGCTGCAAGACTCAATCTGAGCCGCTCAGCTGTCCAACGAGTATACAGGTGATATCTGGAAACTGGAGCCTTCGATCGGAGACCAGGATCTGGTGGACTTAGGGCCACTATAAGACAGGACGACCGTTTCATTGTCATGAATTCTCTGCGAAATCGGCATCTGACTGCGGTTGAGCTGCAACGGCGTCTGCGAAACGAACGCCAGGTCAATGTAAGTGAGTGGACCGTAAGGCGAAGACTCACCGAAGCCAATCATTGATCACGCAACCCTGCTACTGGCCCCAAACTCACCCCACAACACAGACAACAGCGACTTCAATTTGCAACAGAACACGTGAATGGGACAGTCGGCGACTGGAAGCATGTTCTCTTCACTGATAAGACCAGGATGTGCCTCCACAGGTCTGATCGTCGACGCAAGGTCTATCGAAGACCTGGACAGTGATATGCTCAATGCTGCATCCAGGAAACAGTCGCATATGGAGGAGGCTCTGTTATGGCGTAGGGCGGAATCTTGTGGGAGGCGAAAAACGATCTTGTCATCGTTGGTGGAGAGGACTGGGAAGGTCGAAACAGGAAACTAACGGCTGATTCTTACATAAGGAATATCCTAGAGCTTTACGTGGTGCCATTTGCTGGGTTTATGGGCGAAGGATTCATCTTAATGCAAGACATCGCAAGGCCGCACGTTGCACGCATAGTGCAGGCGTATCTTCAGGTCGTTGGAGCGAACTGCATGAACTGGCCAGCTCGAAGCCCAGACCTCAATCCCATTGAGCACGTCTGGGATGACCTAAAAATGTGTGTTCGAACGAGAAATCCAGGTCCTGAGACGAGACAAGAGCTGCAAGAAGCCTTGAAGGTAGAGTGGAAGGGATTCCTTAAGAATTTATTAATTAGAGGCATTAAGAATAGAATGGAAAGTGTAATTAGAGTAAGAGGATGAAATACAGGATATTAAAAAAAATCTCGATTCTTTTTTTTAATAATATTCAACCCAGCTCACTCTGAATATTGAGTTTACCGAACTCATGAATATTTGAAAATCGGTTTTTATTTATTTTTAATTTTTAATTTAAGATTTTCTTTTTTTAAATTACGTAACTGGAAAGGACAATAAATGAGGAATCCATCAATATCACACACGTGAAGGTTTCAAAGGCTATATTGCCATTAAATACCTGTTATAGTGAATTGCGTTGGGTGGCTCGATTTCCCTGCTCGCCAGTGTAGTAAGGTCTACGTAAACCTGTAAATCCCTTCTACAGTGTAACGAACTCCAACTTATCTCAAAAGTAATACTGTCATTACTTCTTCAGTCAACAAATACAAAAGTCTGAAACCATGGCCTGCGTTTAGCATTCAAGTGATCTCTAGGTAAGCTCAAACAAGGTATACATGTGTATACAATGAACTAAGCGGAAATGGACCCTGTCTCTTTCTTTCTTCAAGAAAGCGTTGTGTAACCGTGTCACCCAGAGTACTAACTCAAATCTTAACCTTTCTATCCTAATCTTTGTTCTATGGGTTATCTTCTAACTACACCTAAAATTTCCTGCCTAAGTCCGCCTTTCCTACGTCACTATGACTCGTCTATCACATTGTAATAATCTGTGTTCTCTCCTTCAGAAATTCCTACACATGGAAAAAGTGTGTATTCTTCAACCAGTTTATTCCCTTCCTAAGAGTAAGTATGTAACCCCATTCCTGAAGGTGCGCAACCTTGTGTGAGCGATCCCTATCCTTAGTTCCGGACTACTTACAAGGTTCAACGCCTTCTCCTACCAAAAGGAAACTACCATAATATGCTTCCATCCTCGAACGATCAGATAGGCTAGCACTGATCCTAGGAGTATAAGCACTTCTCATAATTCAGCTGGAATATTTATCGTTCTAACACAATCTTTTTTTTTTTTTATGGAAACTGATACGGTTGGCTACATCACCTACAACGTCCGTGGTGTCAGCCCATAACACCGGGTGAACTAGGTGCCATGTCAGTGCTTCCCCCTTTGATCGAACCTATAATAAATAACTCACCCCCTTGCAGGATTTAGGGGGAACAGCTGGAAAGGAATTACCTAGGATTTTTAGAACTTAGCATTTCAAATTCTGTTCTTGTCAAACAGTTTTATAAAATGGACCCCACAGCCTAGCAGGAGATAGAGGAAACCCCAGAAAGAAATTTATCTAGCCTTTTTAGATACAATCTTCTAAAAGGTATACTTCCTAGCTCGAACAGTTGTTACGAAATGAAACCCCACAGCCTAGCAGGAATTAGGAAAGAATTTATTTAATGTTCTCTGGTACCTAGCTCTTCTTCCACATCGTTTTGTCTTCTTTTTTTTTTTTTTTTTTATCGGGAGCACGACAAATGGCGCGAGCCAAACTAACGCAGAGGTGTAGTCCGACGACGCCCACGGGCATTCGGATGTTTACGGGGGCTGCGAATACCATGTCGGCCGGCTAGGTGCACCTTCACATTATGTTTGAAGGACCCCAGACTGTACATTAGAGGAAAGGATGCATGTGGGAGTGAATTCCACATGTTGGCAACCCTGTAAATAAAGGATTTACAGGATCGATTTGTCCTAAGTGGGGGAATATCGACAGTGTGTGGATGCATTCCCAACCTGTTGCGCGTGGAACGATGGTAGAATGGGGATGGAAGGATCGCATCGTGCAGCTCCTTGGAACACTCTCCGTGGTACAGGCGATAGAACACACACAAAGATCCAACGTCCCTGCGGAGTTGTAAGGTCTCTAAGTTCCGGGATACCTTGGGGTCGTTAACGAGGCGGACAGCGCGACGCTGAATCGAGTCTAAGGAGCCGAGCAGGTATTTTGCGGATCCGTCCCACAGATGCGAACAGTACTCCACGCATGAGCGAATCTGCGCTTTATAAAGCAGCAGTTTTTGGCTCGGCGTAAAGTACTAACGCACCTTGTTGAGGACACCCAGCTTCCTTGAGGCTACCTTAGCCTTTTCCTCGATGTGGCGTCCAAAATTAAGGTCGCGAGTTAGTTCGACCCCGAGAATCCCAATGTGGTCCTCGACCTTGAGACTAGTTCCTTAGAAGGTGGGGGCTGCAGTTCCCTCGGCTGGGATTACTTTAACTGCGTATGTGTAATGTATGTACAATGCTCCTTATTAGAACATCGTACCTACGTGTCAAGTGTACCTAATTATGTTCCCTCCTACCTCTCCTAAGTAAAATACCAAACTAAGACAACTCGAACTGTAACCTCAGCTCCCTCCCCAGACATCTCTCAAGTTTGTATATTGTATATTGTTTATTAAGCATTCATTAGACAGCATTACTGTACTCGAATTTGTCACAATTTGTTCTATCCGATTCGATTACACCCACGAAGAAGAACCGGTAAGAAACTTCGCAGGGTTTTTTTTTTCATAATAATTTTTACAAGCATTTAGTGACTATCCACATAATAACACCGCCTACAGTCGATTGAAAATACAGCTTGAGAGCAAGATCAAAAACAGATTTTTGTTTTGTTTTTGAAGTTCTGACTGCAAGGACTTAATTTAGTGGATCAGGTGTAAAGAGCCTTTGTAAAATTTTTGATACGTCATTTGTATCAACTCAATAATGTTAGTAATAAGTATACATACAACGTAGTATTGTCAAATAATAATTAAAAAAAAATTATAATAAAAATATTAAGATACTTGAAGTATCAAGTTGTCAATCGGTTAGTAAATAAATTTGAGTACAAATAGTACCTAGTCATAATAAGTATACATACTACAACGTAGTATTGTCAAATAATAAAAAAAAATTATATTATAATAAAAATATTAAGATACTTGAAGTATCAAGTTGTTAATCGGTTAGTAAATAAATTTGAGTACAAATAGTACCTAGTCATGCGCTAACTAATTATGCAGTCAGAACCTCAAGATATAGTCCTGTCGACTAATGCCTCTTTTACAGTATAGTAGGCTTTCTTTACAAGAGTTGATTTTATATGTTTCTTAAACAAAGTATCATTTAGATTTTTTACCTCTTCTGGTATTTTGTTGTTGTTGATACGTGTTGATAGTTGATCCGTTAATACGTGCATCGGACCATTGAGACATCCTCTACTCTTCACCATTGAACTGTAGCCTCCCCTAAGCAAGAGCTATACCTGGTCTACGCTATCATCTTATTTACGGACTCTAGACGTACGGGTGTGCTTAAGGAACATGAATTTACTACGATGTACGACTGACGCGAACCCCTAGCTAATCACTTATATAAGGACACTCGTCTACCTGGTGAATGTTTTCCTACACTTCTGGAAAACACTGCAATCCAAACCGAACGCAACACTCCTCCCTACGTTATCTCTGCCTTTTATTTAGGCAACACTTCACTCTTGACCATCAAGCCGCACAGCACTCACTTGCACACACTCGCGTCATAAAATCTACTAGTAACATCTAGACTAGTCGTAGTAGTCACGTAGTCTTTAGTGCCTTAGGGCCTAAAGAGTTGTATATTTTACCAAATTATTCTAGCCGAGCACGTTCATCGTCCAGTGGATTTAATTATCCTTCCACAAATTTAATTCTCAGTACTACCCTTTCCTCCCTCAATATACTATAACCTCTGGTATCCAATCCCGACCTTCCGGTCCAGGACTTTCCTCCTTCGGTATAACAAAAATAGCCTCCGGTTCCAAACCCCGACCTCCCGGTCCAGGATCCTTCCCCATTGACATGCTATAATAAGAACCTCCGGTTTCAAACCCCGACCTCCCGGTCCAGGATCCTCCCCCATTGGTATGCTATAATCAAAACCTCCGGTTTCAAACCCCGACCTTCCGGTCCAGGATCTTCCCCCATTGATATGCTATGTATCATAAGAACCTCCGGTTTCAAACCCGGACCTTCCGGTCCAGGATCTTCCCCCATTGATATGCTATCATAAGAACCTCTGGTTTCAAACCCCGACCTTCCGGTCAAGGATCCTCCCCCATTGGTATGCTATAATCAGAACCTCCGGTTTCAAACCCCGACCTCCCGGTCCAGGATCCTCCCCCATTGGTATGCTATAATCAGAACCTCAGGTTTCAAAACCCGACCTTCCGGTCCAGGATCTATCCCCATTGATATGCTATCATAAGAACCTCCGGTTTTAAACCCCGACCTTCTGGTCCAGGATCCTCCCCCATTGGTATGCTATAATCAGAACCTCCGGTTTCAAAACCCGACCTTCCGGTTCAGAATCATCCCCCATTGGTATGCTATATTCAGAACCTCCGGCCTCAAACCCCGACCTTCCGGTCCAGGATCTTCCCCCATTGATATGCTATCATAAGAACCTCCAGTTTCAAACCCCGACCTTCCGGTCCAGGATCCTCCCCCATTGGTATGCTATAACCAGAACCTCCGGTTTCAAAACCCGACCTTCCTGTCCAGGACCCTCCCCCATTGGTATGCTATAATCAGAACCTCCGGTTTCAAAACCCGACCTTCTGGTCCAGGATCCTCCCCCATTGGTATGCTATAATCAGAAACTCCGGTTTCAAACTCCGACCTTCCGGCCCAGGATCTTCCCCCATTGATATGCTATCATAAGAACCTCCGGTTTCAAACCCCGACCTTCCGGTCCAGGATCCTCCCCCATTGGTATGCTATAATCAGAACCTCCGGTTTCAAACCCCGACCTTCCGGTCCAGGATCTTCCCCCATTGATATGCTATCATAAGAACCTCCGGTTTCAAAACCCGACCTTCCGGTCCAGGATCCTCCCCCATTGGTATGCTATAATCAGAACCTCCGGTTTCAAACCCCGACCTTCCGGTCCAGGATCCTTCCTCATTGGTATGCTACACTCAACTTTAAACTTCAAACACCCAAGTATTTGTGAACTAACTAGTTTGAACTTGTCTGGACAATGAGCACGGCTCCGCAACGCGAGTTGCCAAGCTAAACACTCACAGTGAGTGTTTGTTAGTAATTAATTTGCTGGCTCCCGAAACTAAACTGACTCGACTTCGGCTGCGCACGCGTTTTTATAACCTTTCCCTCGGACCTTTCGGCTCTACTTCGTTTCCTGTCGTTCCCGAACCTTCTTAGCCAATCAACAGCCTTCCCTACCATAAAAGACCCAACCGGTATGTTTCCGAAATCCGATACATTTCGCGATCTCCTACGGCTACTCCCTACTGTCATCTGTCAAATTAACTAGGCGGCGGGTGGCCGAGTGGTTTGGGCATCGGCTTCTCATGCGGGAGGTCCGAGGTTCGAATCCGGTCGGCGTGTACCAATGAGTTTTTTCTGACGAAAAAATTTACGTGCATACCTACACCCGCTGCTTCACCGTTCGGAACCGGTGTAAAACTGTAGGTCCCTTCCCTTGCCCCTTACTAGGTGGTAGGCTCAAATTGTAGTCAACTGGGTTGGTACCACCGTACTGGATGTAAGATGGCCGCAAGCAACCTCGGTTGTGTTCTCCTCTAGTCCAGTATAGCCAGCAATCCAGGGTAGTCTCCGGTATGGCACCTACCTTCTCGGAGGTGATATTGGCTGGTTAGAGCATGTGCTTTGGCCCCTCCGACTCAGCCACCCATACCGGATTACATAAAAAAAAAAAAAAAAAAAAACCCCTAACAGCGCCTTCTGTCGGCCGATTTAGACATTGATATGCTGTCCCGCTGAACGACGCACTGATATGAACACGCGTCAGACCATTTGCGAGATATTTGTACGAATATCATTACGTTTCCGAAATCCGATACATTTCGCGATCTCCTACGGCTACTCCCTACTGTCATCTGTCAAATTTACTTGGAGATTTTATTAGCGTCATCTGTTCGTTATGGTTCGTATTACGTACTTAGTAAGTAACCGTACTGTATTTGATAACTGTAAGTTCCACTTTGGGCCGCATGATGGCGCTACGTTGGTTGAATTCATTCTTAGTTCGCGGCCACGCGTCTAGATGGCTGTACCTATCTCGTTTTACCAATAAGTTTATTCTCTTATTATTTCATACTTATTCTAATGGTACCCCCCCTGTGTTCGTCACAACAGGTTGTAGGGTTTAACCCGGCCGGATTGATATTACCGCACTGAATGAAAGGTTGGTCTAAAATAAAAATATGTACTAACATTGCACCTACATAGTTCACCGAGAAGTTATGAGCTGACATGACGGGTGTAAGTAGTAGGTGATATAGCCGACCATTTCAACCAGCCTACAGTAATGCACTCACGAAACTTCCGCCACGAGCCGCTCTCAAATAATTCTGTGCGTTTTCCACATTCTGTGCTAACCAATAAAATATTTTCAGTTTTAATTTTTAATGAAAGCAATGATTGACAGCTCACCCAGCCCATCTGGTAGCAAGTCTTGGCGCCGGTGAGCCGGAGTGCTGCGTCCCGGGGCATCAGTGTGACGGCGTGCTCCATCACAGAGTGCGCTCGCACCGCATTAGTGTGCGCGTTTCCACCTGTCGCGCCCACAACTACATACATATACACATACATACATACAGTCCCATCAGCCTCACAACTCGGTGAGGTGAGACAACGCATACCCACGCATCACGCTCCTCACTACTAATGCATCCCTCATGGCTCTTCCACATTCATAATGCACTTTATACATTCTCATCCTTTTTTGTGTGCACACTCAACCCTTTTGGAGCATATGTGCATTCTGGTACCTATTCTATGGTGACTTTTCACTCGATAGGCATGGATAACATACATACATACATACCGCACACGCTGAATCCCGACAATCGGGGTAAGCAGAGTAAACGGTGTTGTGCTGCAAGAACTCTGGTAAATTACAGCACAACACCGACCACCACGTTTCGCGAAGTATTCGAACAAGATTCAATCGATCAAGCAGCAAGTAAGGCACGAAGACCCACCGGCTGCATGACTCGGTGAAAGTACAGTGCCAAGGTGAGAGGTGGCGAACCTGTCGCCCTTTAGCACGGCATCTTGTCCTTATCTCTTAGTCGCCTTTTACGACATGCATGGGGAGACATGCATGGGGAGAGATGCAGTGGGGATATTCTTTTTAAGTACCGGCCCCACACGTTACGGTAGGCATGGATAACTTTCGTGAAATAATAAAATTGAAAGTAAAAATTTCTACGTTTTCCATTCAAATCTATGCTGCCAAGTGTCCTTGGATGAAACCATTTTTTGCTATCATATTTTTCTCGCTGTCAAAACAGTCACAGAAGATGTACTCACCATCGTATGGTAGATACATTTATTTATTTTAGTTTTTAAGGTTTACCAACAGATTAACCCATGTCATACAGTGTATATAGTAAAATAATTACAAATAGTATGCAATGACATGCAAACCCAGCCCGTTAGTTACAGATGCGCGGTGGACGCCGAGCGGGCGGGCCACTAGTGACGACAGCTCGTCCGCAAAACATTTTTTTAAAATTGAATCGCTGATTGTTAAAAGGGTATGTTACATTTTCAACTTTCCGAGATATTAAAAAAAAAACTGTTTTATTTCTAACATGGTCACATATATTAAAAATGTATTTGTTCAGATCAAAGTTAGTGTGTTTAGTGATTATTTTATGTTATAATGTTTTTTTTATATCCATTAATTTTCTATACAGCATAGCTCCCTTTTAACAATCAACGTAATTTTCAAGCTGTCAAATAAATGACTTCCTGTGTATGAATTCGTTCCCTTTTTACACTCATCGATGGAGCTGCCGTTCAAGAGCCTGAATCGATAAAAGTCAATTCGGCCAAAAGTGTATCATAGCCCCCTTTTAACAATCAGCGATTCAATAAATAAAAAAAACAAATATTTGTCAATTCAAACCAAGCGCACTATTACCGGGTCGCGTGTGCGTGGGCGGTGCGGGGGCGTGCGGTGCGGGCGGCACGGCGGCGGCGGTGGCGAGCGCTCGCTGTCGCCACACGTGCGGCTCACCGAACGAGAACTTCATCGCTCGCTCCAGCGACTACGAAACACAGAACAATGAGTGGAGGATGTTGCTGCATGCTTTGCATCTTCATAGAGAAAATCTTCATAAAAAAAAAAACAGAAGACTACTTATTATTTTTAAACACAACAGCTTTACTCACGGTTCTTCGCGAGCTATGTGGCTCGACGTTTCGAGTTCTCTGCCAACCGTCGCACCAAGCAGAGTGCTCATGATGATGGGCCGTACGCTTGGCCAGAAACGTCGAGCCACATAGCTCGTGAAGAACCGTGAGTAAAGCTGTTGTGTTTAAAAATAATGTCTTAACAACCACGGTAATTTAAAAACCCATAGAAGACCTTATGAGTTAGCCTGAATCATGCATGACAATAGAACGGGCGCTAAAGGCGGTATCAGATGGTTAAGTTTTGGTAATTTTTTTTTAAATGATGGCAGCGGGATGCGCCACCGCCGGGCGCGGCTTAGTAAAGAAGTTTATTTTATTTTTCGCTTTTCAGTTTATTCTTTCGTCGGTTGAATTTTTGATAATTTTTTTAAGTAAGTTTTTTTTTTAAGCCGAATAGCCCTAAAAAAATAGCCCTACTGCATCTCTCCCCGTGTATGTCGTAAAAGGCGACTAAGGGATATGACTCCCTTCTCTATATTACTCGGTGGTAGGGGTTAACCCGCCCGGGTTGGTACCAGCGCACTGAATGAAACGTCGGTCGAAACGGCTATGTAAATAGTTTGTGTTTTCCGTCCAGTTCAGTGTAGCCGGCACGACCGAGGGGAAGCACTGACGTGGCACCAAGTTCACCCGGTGTTATGGGCTGACATCACGGATGTTGTAGCCAACCATGTCAGTTTCCTTAAAAAAAAAAAGTACAAAATGCGAGTTGATCAGATAGCGGATTACCTCATTGAGTAGCGCGACCTGCCCCCAGCGCACGGAGGCGAGCGCCAGCAGGTCGTATATGGCGGTGGCGTTCTCGTACGCGTGGAGACGCGCGCGCACGAACTCGGGACTCTGCGAGAGCACCGCGTCGCGCACCGCCATCGCCTCGCCGATCAGCAGCAGCAGGATGATCTCCTCGCACTCGTTCCGCGCCACAAACTCAACACGCACGCACAACCTCTCACTATTTGTTTATTGTGATGAAGGAGCAGCCAAGGCAGATTTGTTCATACATAGCATTCACATTTCACCATAAAGAACACACAACGTTAATAAAACCCTTTTTTATTTATTTTTTTATGTAATCCGGTGTGGGTGACTGAGCCAGAGACCAGTATCACCTCCGAGAAGGTACGAGTAGGTCCCATACAGGAGACTTCTCGTTTTGTATTGCTGTCTGTACTGGACTAGAGGAGGACACAGCCGAGGCTGCAATGCGGCCACCTTACGTCTAATACGGTGGTATCAACCTATCTGGTTACAATTAGACTCTACCACCTAGTAAGGGGCAAATCTAGATTTACACCAGTTCCGAACGGTGAAGCAGCAGCTCTGCTGTTGGTATGTGTGTAAATTTTTCTGGTAGAAAAAACTCATTGTTACACACCGACAAAATTCAAACCGCAGACCTCTCCCAAGAGAAGCCGACGCCCAGACCACTCGGCCACCCACCGCCCTAATGTAGTGTATGAAAATATAGATAAAAATATAACAAAAAGTTATTATTATAACATTATAAATTTACCACTAGCTTTTGTCTGCGGCTTCACTTTGCGTCGTTTTTTGCTCACAGCTTAGGCCTCCGATGACATAGCTTTATGGTTTATAGCCTAAAAACATCTTCAGAGGTGACAGAATGTAACAGTGAAAACCGTATAGGTGTTGATAAAGTGGTTCTCGTGTTATGAGGATTTTTTTAAAATATTTTATTCTATATGGGTGGCTGAGTCGGAGGGGCCAAAGCACATCCTCCGACCAGCCAATATCACCTCCGAGAAGGTAGGTGCCATACTGGATACTTCCCTGGATAGCTGGCTATACTGTACTAGAGGAGAACACAACCGAGGCTGCTATGCGGCCATCTTACATCCAGTACGGTGGCACCAACCCAGTCGGCTACAATTGGAGCCTACCACCTAGTAAGGGGCAAGGGAAGGGACCTACAGTTTTACACCGGTTCCGAACGGTGAAGCAGCAGGTGTATAGGTATGCACGTAAATTTTTTCGTGAGAAAAAACTCATTGGTACACGCCGACCGGATTCGAACCTCGGACCTCTCGAATGAGAAGCCGATGCCCAAACCACTCGGCCACCCGCCGCTTCAGGATATTCATATATTGACATATAAGGATATTCACATACTATATAATGTTAATATAAATTTGACAGTAATAAATTAAAATTATTAAATAAACTTAAACTACCTATGAAATAAAATTTAAATACAATTAACTAATTAAAAAACTATAACTAAAAACTACTAAAAACTAAAAACTAACTACAAAATAAAATATATAAACCTATAACCAATACTAAATTTAATAACCCTCCTCCAGGTGAGACGATGTGGGCACTGTTCCGAGGACGCTAGCGGTGTTGCCTCGCTGGATGGCCACACTGTACGCTGCCTCAGGAACTCGAGCGAACGTTGTTCTCCTGAAGCAGCGTACAGGGGCATCCTGATGTCTTTCGCGAGCCGCTTTGCCTCCTCAGACCATGCCCCCATCGTCTCCACCGTATAAAAAATTAACTTAGATGAAATAAACGTCACACTTTCTGGTCTTGTACACTCACAGGATCTAAGTGAGATTAGAATAGCGAACCTGGTTGAGGCCGGCGTACTTCTTGGGTTTCCATGGTCCCTCGGACACGTACTCCTCGCGGCGCCGGCTCAGCGTGCCCTGCGGCGCGGCCGGCGCCGTCGGCGCCCCGTACACCTACACACACACACACACACACCCTTGTTTGTTTTAAGTACCATGCGAGGACCCCCGTTTTACTCATTCAGACCGAGCACCTCTCCGTATCTGGACTATACGAAGTCGTACGATGACCTCGACAAGACAGATGTGCGCCAAATTTATTCCTGGAAACGTTCAAGCGCTTAGTGTTTCGATATCTCCTACTCTTTGTAACTTGAATTGTGACAAACAAAGCGAGGACACAATATACACTCGCAAACCTGTCTGGCGACGTCGATTCGAGGACTTTGTGTTAGGCTAAACGAGGACCTTCGCGACCTGTCCAGCCATGCCATTTCGAGGACCTAATAGCACACCAATTCCTGAAACGTTGTATTATGCGAGGACCTTGTGTTGAATTTTCTACTATCAAACAGGGGACATTTTATTCTGATTTCTTCTGTACAAAACGAGGACCGGGGGAAGGGGAAGGTGAAGGGGAAGGGAAGAACGCCGCTGCCGCGCTGCCGCGCCGGTAGAGGAATAGAACAAATCGTGCTCCCATCACAGTCAGTCGGTCGTCAGTCGCTTCGCCCGACATCTCGGGTGTTATTACAGTACCACTGCATTCAATAAAATATGTTTGAAGCTGCAAATGTACGTGTTTTTCCATCAATGTGTTTTCCATCTTCTAGTTCAATACAGCCGTGCTCAGATAAAGGAAGGTTCTGAAATGGCTCCTAGGGTTCCTTCGGCATAGTTGTGTGTTGGGCTAATATCACCACAGCAGGTGTAATATTCGCACAATCATGTCCAGCTCTCAAATATTGCTAATGATAATAATATTAGCTATGTGATTATTAGAATGATTACTATTTTTCAATAAGTTTTAATCCCCATTGTTTTCGTTCTAAAATTCATTATTATTTATAAGGCATAACAAAAATATTAATAGTGGTTTCATATTGATGGGTTGGGCCAAACTTGGTAAATTATCTAATGTTGTTTTTTTTTATGTAATCCGGTATGGGTGGCTGAGTCGGAGGGGCCAAAGCGCATGCTCCGACCAGCCAATATCACCACCGAGAAGGTAGGTGCCATACCGGAGACCTCCCTAGATTGCTGGCTTTACTGGACTAGAGGAGAACACAGCCGAGGCTGCTATGCGGCCATCTTACATCCAGTACGGTGGTACCAACCCAGTCGGCTACAATTTGAGCCTACCACCTAGTAAGGGGCAAGGGAAGGGACCTACAGTTTTACACTGGTTCCGAACGGTGAAGCAGCAGGTGTAGGTATGCACGTAATTTTTTTCGTCAGAAACTCATTGGTACACGCCGACCGGATTCGAACCGCCGACCTCCGCCGCCAACCGCTGCCGCATGAGAAGCCGATGCCCAAACCACTCGGCCACCCGCCGCTTTTGAATTTTTGAAAATTTGTTTAGAAAAAAAAAACAATACACACTCAGCAAAACGTGTCCAAACCGAGGACCCATGTGTGAACTTCACACATGGGTCCTCGGATTGGTTAAGAAAGTGGACTTGAGTGTAAACTTAAAACAAACACACCCTCACACACACACATACACATACATTCACATTCATCACTATTCAAACATACAACAACGTGGTGTTGTCACCTACACCACGTTGTATATGTAGAATCGCAGAGAGTAATTCGAAAATTACTCTCTGCGATTCTACATCGAGCTGCCTCTTTCAAGAACAAAATCCATCGAAATTCAACGTTTTTCACGCCTATTTTCGCCACGGTGCGCCTCGACGAAGGAGGGCATAATCAGGGACGTCCCTAAGGAGAAAAGCGCGGTAATTTAACCAACAGCACAGGACCACCAGCAACGCAATCACGGAATTCAAGGTTGGAAAACAAAACTGGAAAACAAACTGTTGCTGTACAAATGTTGCGAAAACTAAACAGGACAAATTCAAGCGTAGTGTACTACCATACGAATGATGAATAAAGAATAAAGAATATCCTCAAACCTATTTGGTGCTACAATTCATCATTTATCCTATTTGGTACAATATTCAACTATGGGGAACTGCGGCCAATTCAATTCTTAAAATCCTACAGCAGTTCCAACGGACACTGGAGGGATCTTATAAGAGTTCTGTTTTACCTTTTAAGGTACAGGACCCTAAAAAAGGAAAAAAATAAAGAGCAGCAATGAAATCAAACGTAATCAGCGCATGAATCGACTGCCGTCAGTGGATAATCTGTGTGTACAGATGCTGTGGTACTGAAGCTTTAGTTAGTTCGTCGCTCATCCACCACATGCATAGAAGAGGTTTGTAGAGAAGATGAGTCACAACCTGTCCCGACACGCCCCTGAGCAGCACCTCCGCCAGCTGGCGGGTGAGGGTGAGCCGCATCGCCTGCGTCGACTGCGACTCCACCGCGGTTAGCATCTCCCGGTACCTGACGATTGGCAATCATTGTTTTTTTGTTAGTTTTTTCTTCTTCACTTTATAATGTAACTCTTTATTCTTAGGCAGGTGATGCAGTTATCATACCCCAAAGGTATTCTGTTAGAAAGTGCCTAGAGACATTAAGTGTTACCTTTTGCCCATATTTTATTGGAGTTCAATAAATATATACAATACAATACAATACAACTCATCACTCAGAACACATCCAGGCCCATTGCAAGTAGGAGAGAAGATTTCAATGGAGCACTTTACTAGCGGATGTCAGCTATAGTCTGTTCCAAATAAGCCTGGATAAAAAGTCATTGACCTTTGAGTGCTAGCTCCCTTGCATAAACGTGAAACGTTAAGCGCCGTCTCTCTCTCGTGCCACGACACCGGCGCAGGAGAGAGACGGAGAGACTCCAAGGTCAATGACTTTTTATCGAGGGTTATTTGGAACAGACCATAGTGGTGTGCTCGACTGTATAGGTATGCGCGTGATGCAGACCTGTCGACAGCGCTCTGCAGGCGGCCGGCGCGCATGTGCAGTATGGGCACGCGCTGCAGCGCGGTCTCGAGCGTGGGCCCCGCGCGCACCGTAGGCGCGTTCGTCCGCTGCAGGTAGAGCAGCGTCAGATCTGACGCCAGCTCGAAACTGCGGATCTGCAACCCGACACCGTTACTTATTCATTACTAGCTTTTGCCCGCGGCTTCGCTCGCGTGAAATTCGTATTTAAAAAGAAGAAAGTAAGTAAGCCCGCTACCGTACCTTTATTTCGGTGGGCGGAACAATTCGGTTTGCATGAGAGCCAGATTTTAGCATAACCGAACTGAATTTTATTAAGCCTATCCTGTGTCCCGTATAATCAAATGTGATTGTACTAAGTTTCATCGAATTCGGATGATCGGTTTAAGAGTTATGAAGGAACATACATATATACAGAAAAGATTTCTAAAAATCGTAAATTTTGTTTTAGTATCATACATAGAGTCTACAGACGCAGTATTTCATAAACAAAGTAACTTACTCCATGACCATTCCTTACAGATTTAATATTATTTATTAGTATTGATGATGATACAAAACATAATATTATACAGATTTAGTTAAATCAAACAAATAAGTGGCTTATTGTTTTTTAAAACCGATTGCCATGTAGCTGATGTTAAAAACAGAAAAAAAAAACTTATTCATTATGTTGTTGTAAAATCTCCACTTCAATTTGTCGCGGGTTTGAGCTTTAAGCTCTTTTGAGCTGAGCTGGCTCCCTTTTTCTCTAAAAAAAATTCCTTCTTTTTATTATGTCTGAGATTGTGAACATATTTTCTTTTTACTCTGGTGAAGGAAAACAATGAAGGAAATCTTGATGAAGTGCACAGGCATTGTTAATGCATAGTTATGCACTAGACTGGAAGAACGTACACTCTTCAATGAGTATTTCTTCTTCATTGCACATGTCACATACCGAAAGGGGTCACATAAAACTATAATAAAAAAAAAATTGGAATATTTTTTAAAGCCGCTTCAACTAATTTTCGTTCTGTGTAGCGGTACAAATCCAGGTGGATTTTACCGTACAACCTCATAAAGTAAAGGAAGCTACAGTAATAAAGTAGAGGAAGCTACAGTTCTACATGGAATCTGAGGATAACTCATGGTCACACTGTCTACACAACCTAGGAATGTGAAGTGTCAGGGTGTAGTGAGGTGAGCTCACCATTTCCGCTTCCTTCTCGGCCAGCTTGTACTTGCTTGACCCGGGCACTTGTGTCAACTCCAAGCAGAGGCCTTTTATAGCGTACGACTCTGCCACTATCCTTAGACTCCGACTGAAACATACAATCACAATGTCACCTTTATTGCAGGACATCTCAACGCAGAGCAGGATCTTATTACAATGGATAAAGTGGCACGGTTGATGACCTCGCCGAGGCAGGTTCTTCCAAGCACATGGGACCAGAACCACATGTACCGCCCCCTTTAGCGAAATCCAGGCTGGCTGAGCGTATGGCACGTGCTCACACTGCGAGATGGTCATCTACGACGGACTGTAGACAATCCAGGGAAGCAGGGCCAGCACCCAGACTTAACAAGATAACTCCTGCAACTTCAGAGACAACAGTAGCGAACGGTGGTGTGCCTACTCACGGGTCACTGCCAAATTAACAAGCACCTGTACGATATTGGTATAGTATAGTCCCCTCTGCAGGGCCTACTTGGAGGCAGGGGAGACACCGGAATACATAGTAATGGAATGCAGACATCTGGAGGCTTTTTGGTCAGTGATTTTCAGTTCTGCAAAGGGCGACCCATAGGTGTGGAAGGAACCCATAGTGACCTAGGTACTATCCGGTATCCGGCCGGATAAGTGGAATACTCGATAGTTGCCAGATATTCTTTCCATATCTAGTTCATATATTTTTTTCCAAAAAACACTTTTTTCTCTCCTCGGGTAAGGAATTGTGGCCGCGTATATTAGTCATCTTCATAAATTATGGCTTACGTATAATAGTGTATATATCGTGGGCCTACCGCCCCCTAGTGCAGAGATTTGACATTAACTCTTCTTGAGAAGTTTGGATGCCAGTCTGCTGAAGTGTGCTACAAGTGGACTTTTACATAAAATTTACTGCTTTTAAACATGTAGAGACTGAACTCAACAGAGCATAAGATCTCCATACATTCTGTTATAGTATATTGCCGTACAAGACTGTGCACAATTATGAGATACTTGTGGAGTTTTTTGCGGGCACATGTATGTTATTTCTCTTAGATGATAAATAAAATAAAGCATTTTAAATTCCTTCTCTAGGTACATCTGGATAATATTATACTATATTCAAAAAACTAGACTCACACGGGCAACTCTTTCTCCGTCAGCGTGTTCAGTTCGGCCATTTTGTAATTTTTCAATGCGTCGCCATACGCGCCGCAAGCGTAGCACAACTTGCCCAGTAGCAAGTGTGCGTCCAGCGCCACGCCGGCCTTCTTGCCATTGTCATCGGTCGCTGAGGTGAGATAGCTCTTAGCTTCGTTGAGCTCTCGCACGGCGCGCTCCAAGTTCTCCTTGGTCGGCGGCCACTCCTCAAGGTACGCTTCCAGTTTACCCTCGCCGATCAGGAAGTGCGCGAGGCTCTCTGCAAATTACAAACATTATTTATTTTTCTTTTATTGTTCTTCTCTATGTACACATACAGGTTGCTGCAGCAGTCACAACATTAATTCTTTAATGGGCACGCTTCGCGGACAGTAGGTACACGGATGACGGGTTGGAGTAGATATTTTATATTCTTTAGGGATGTATGTATATATTTTTAATTTTTAATATTAGTATATTGTATGATTAATTGTCTTGTAGTTTGAAAATTAATTGTCTTGTAGTTTGTAAGTTAATCTGTGTAAAATTGAAATATTATGTAAATGTGTATTTTTGTTAATGTTGTTTAAAGTTCCTCAGATTTAATTTAATTTTAGTATTAATATAGGCTAGGCTTAAAAACAGGGGCCCCTGAGTTGAGACACTCGAGTGGCCATATGCTGCGCCTACGCCCTTTCTTTTGTACTCTGTAGCTCCATCTCTGTTAAGGTGTTTGTAATATAATGTATGTGTACAACTGAATAAAATTCTATTCTATTCTATTCTATTCTATGATTGTATATCATGATTTTGATTAATCAATATATTATCTACATTAATCGACCAGTCATGTGTAGCTATCCATAGTGTGAACAGGCAACCGTGACGTACTGAAACTTAGCAATCCAGCTTATGGAGCAGTTGTGCGGCATTAAAATATACGCTATTTCAATATGAGGATAAGGTTAAATTATACTTCTAAAAAAACGTGAAGATATGCCCTACATACATAAAATTCACTGTGTTGCCAACCTAGAACAAAAAATTAACGAACTCTTCAATTTAACGCTAACACAACCAACACATTCAAAAATAGACTTAACAAGTATTTAAAAATCGAAGAAAGATAACAAATAACAACAGCAAATGTTAATTCCATATTCATGATGGAGTTTAGCATAGACATCTTGTGAGAGTTAATAGGATAATATATAACATGAAGCTTTTGTCCATATACGAGCCGACAGTAGGGACTGATCAAGGTCAAAGAAAACAGAAAGATGCACATGAATCTAAACAAGACGACAGACGATCTACAAAAGTTAGTGGTGAGTGGATGGATGAGAAGAGCGGAAGACTGCGTGTGGTGGTGTGCCTTGGTAGAGGCCTATGTCGTCATTCAGGCTGATGATGGATGATGATAAATGTAAACAGATAACAGAGAATAGAATGTGACCGTGCTGCGGGGATCTCTGCTTCAGCTGCTGAGCTATTTCGACCGCTTTCCGCCAGTTGGAGTCTTCGCGGCTCTTCTCAATTTCTGTCTCGAAGGAGCGCACCACATTCTTACTGCGGCCGGTCATCCTGCCTGCATTAGCACTTCACCAGCCTAGCAGTCCATTTACATCTGTCTATACCACAACACGACGCCCAGTTCACATGAGCAAACTTCATGACACCCTGACCATGACAATGAAAGCTATTTGGTTGGATATCTCAACACTTCCAGAGCTCAGCCATATCGTGGCCATTGGCCATAGTATAGCGAGTAGCTTAGGTAGGCCTGTTATTTCAGTAGTAATAAAATAATCAAAGAATCTAAGGTTCTCCTTGGAAAATTGATTGATTGAATCACGATCACTATATTGAATACTGCCTGCCAGTCTGACAGATATGGGTTATACTCTGTGGTCTGACACAGGTCGTTCGTTGTCAGATGGTTGTCAACTTGTCGCAAGCGGCACATGATAGAACAAAGGAACGCTTGCGTTGTAGATCAGCTGATTGTAAACGCGAAGTGGTAGAAACGAAACGTAACGAACGAAAACGACATGCACCGCCTCAACATTAGGTTAGGGTTAATATAGAGAAGATGCGTCGCGTAGCGTAGCGACGCATCTTCTTTATACTAACCCTGGTTATTTTTTTTAAACTCCAAAAAATCACAGCTGATCTACAGCGCCATCGTTTCTTTGTTCTCTCTTGTGCCAGACCCCAAACAGTCAGTCATCTCATTCATCAATCATCACATCAGTCAGTAAAAATGAATAGCGCCATCTAGCGAAATGTGAATAAACAAATAATTTAAATGTATTAACCCTTAGACCCCTGCATTTGATCTCCGGAACTAGCAGAGCAACCTTTATGAAAATTTGTACACTTTTTGTAGACATAAAAATAGGTGTACTTGATTTTTTCCAGTCTTCTATTTACATAGATTTCAGGTTTTTCAGGTGGGATGACATAGATCCCAGTAGTGGTTTATGGGTTGGATTTTTATATGCCAGCAGTAGTTTATGAATAAAATAATTATTTTAAAATTATGATTATAACTTGTTTGTGTTGGGTAATCTATAAATAAAAGGCAAAATGACACACAGAATTGAAATTAAATTAAATGAAATTAATAAAATTTACGAAAAAGTAACAACCCGTGCGTCCTTAGTCACTTTGATGGCCGAATGATGTGAAAAGTTAGGTGCAGATCATGCTACCAACACTCCAATATGATAGCATTGTTCATAAACTAGGGGATGGCTTAAATTTCATAGAGATTGGGTATGAAATAAATACAGTGGAATTTTTTTAAACTTTTTGGGATATAAAATTACCCCATAGGGGTCTAAGGGTTAACACATGTATTATATTTATATGGCTTGTATTATTATATTTTTTTTTATAATTTTTGTTATTTAAATCAATTAAATAATAATATACATATACACAGCTAACAAATAATAACATTAAATTAAAAACTATACTAAATCTAAAATAAATCTAAAATGAAACTATCTAAAACTAAATAAATAAATTAAATAAACCTACTTATAGAACCTACTAACAAACCTATAAAACCAACTAATAAACCTATAAAAGAAAGCTAGTAACTCTCCTCCAGGTGAGACGATGTGGGCACGGTTATATTGTTTACAAGCTGTGCCCGCGGCTCCGCCCGCTCTCCTATTTCACTTCACTGCTATAGTTTGCCTATAGTTGATGGGAAGAATCAAGCTATCCGTAGAATTTTGTTTTATTAGAACCACTGCAACACCGTAGGGATGTCGGCTCCCTAAGTGTGTTCTATCGCTTATTCCATGAGGAATGCTCGGAGGAGCTGTTTAATGCGATCCCGCGCCGTCCCCTTTCCACCACCACTCCACGCGCACTGGACAGGGATTGCATCCCTACACGCTATGGATTTACCGCGGATGCGTACAAATCGATTCTGCAGATCTTTCCTCTACAGAACCGGTAAACTCTGGAACGCTCTCCCTGCTCATATTATATTTCCTCCCAAGTACAGTCTCGGGTCCTTCAAGAACGTGAATGGGCACCTGTCAGGATGGCATGGCATTCGCAACCCCCGCGTACGACCGAATGTCCATGGGCGTCGTTAGATACCTTATGGGTGGCTCGGGCTCGGCGCCATATGTCGCGCTATCAATAAAAAAATAAAAATAAAAATATCATAGTTATTTTCCTTATATTATATTTTACATTCCCACACTCAAACATCCAATGGTTGACTGGGAGAAAAAGTGCCCAAAAAGTGGTCACGTGGTAAGTGAACGGTCCCTTACTAGGTTTATCCCGTCCGGGTTGATACCACCGCACTGAATGACATGTCGGTCTAAAAGGCTTCGTGTTTTCCGTCCAGTTCAGCGTGTAGCCGACATGAAATGAAGGGAAGCACTGACATGGCACCTAGTTCATCCGGTGTTATGGGCTGACATCACGGATGTTGTAGGTGATGTAGCCAACCGTGTCAATTTCCATTAAAAAAAACCGGCCAAGAGCGAGTCGGACTCGCGCACCGAAGTTTACGCACCACAAAAAAAAACATTGAAAAAAAACACGTTTCTTGTATTCCCCCCTTAATTTTTTACTGTTTCAATTTTTTATTATTTGTTGTTATATCCGCCATAATAACACATATTCTATGAAAATTTCAACGGGCTACCTATTACGGTTCAAGAGATACAGCCCTCGGACAGACAGACAGACGACGGACGGACAGACAGACGGCGTAATAGGCTTCCGTACAGGATACGGAAACCTAAAAAGTAAGTCTAAATTATGTATCAAAGCACTGCAGAGCCCAACATGATTGGAGTCAAAAATATTAAGAACAATGTAAACACAACAACTGTCGGTCGATAGTCAGCCGTTCCTTTCAGATCGGCTAAAATCTCGGAGGAAAAAAAATATAGGACCGAACTCGACAACTTCATCACAAAATTGCGGTAAATTCCAAATTTAAATTCTGTGCTGCGCTTGGTGTGTTGCGTGCTTAAAGTTTTTAATTCAATTTTAATTCCGATGTACCTATGTACATACTTATGTAGTTTTTAAAGTGAAACTTATAAAAACATTAACAATTATACTATGCAGGGTGATCAACAAACTAAATATGCCTTGCGAGATCGAAATAAGTTAAAATTACCACCAGATCTTGGATCGTTGGATCTTTGTGTGTGTTCTATCGCCTGTACCACGGAGAGTGTTCCAAGGAGCTGCACGATGCGATCCCTCCATCCCCATTCTACCATCGTTCCACCCGCAACAGGTTGGGAATGCATCCACACACTGTCGATATTCCCCCACTTAGGACAAATCGATCCTGTAAATCCTTTATTTACAGGGTTGCTAACATGTGGAATTCACTCCCACCTGCATCCTTTCCTCTAATGTACAGTCTGGGGTCCTTCAAACATAATGTGAAGGTGCACCTAGCCGGCCGACATGGTATTCGCAGCCCCCGTAAATATTCGAATGCCCGTGGGCGCCGTCGGACTACACCTCTGCGTTAGTCTGGCGCGCGCCATTTGTCGTTTTTTTTTTTTTTTTTTTTTTTTTTATGGAACCTGACACGGTTGGCTACATCACCTACAACATCCGTGATGTCAGCCCATAACACAGGGTGAACTAGGTGCCATGTCAGTGCTTCCCTTCATTTCATGTCGGCTACACTAAACTGGACGGAAAACACGAACTATTTACATAGCCGTTTCGACCGACGTTTCGTTCAGTGCGGTGGTACCAACCCGGCCGGGATAAACCCTACCACCTAGTAAGGTAAGAAGGGAAGGGACCTACAGTTTAACGTGGAATCCGAACCACGGTCAGCCTCCAACGGTCGAGCGGTCACCCATCCAATCACTGACCGCGCTCAGCGTTGCTTAATAACAGTTGACTAACCAACCGCGCCACTGAGCTACCGAGGCTGACGAATTTTCTTATCCCTTAGTCGACTTTTACGACATGCGACGGGGAGAGATGCAGTGGGGCTATTCTTTTTAAGTACCGACCCCACACGGTACAAGACGTGCTCCCCATAAAAAAAAAAAAAACCAGATCAATCAAAATCAAATCAAAATTAAAGCAACACAGCTTTAACCACATATTGTCTCTTAAATAATTCAATAAATTGCCTAACAATATAAAGACCACGGAAACTGTAACTAAATTTAAGAACGAACAAGACAATTTTTCTAATTGATAAATCATTCTATACATATACGCTGAAAGAATATTTTTTGGCGATTGAATAAATGAATCCGCTGTGTTGTTATGGTTGTTACTTATGTGTTAATTTTTTTATGAATTTTATGAATTTTATTCAGTTACTATTATTTCTTTATTGTCACGTTTTCTTATTCTATTTAAATATCTATATTAATTCTATATAAACAATTTAACAATTTAAAAATACATAGGTACAAAATTAATACAGACAAAAACAAAAAAAAAAGAAAACGGTAAAATTCCGCCGATGGCGGCGGGAGACAAGCCCCAAGCGCGCCGGCGGGTGCAGGCCGTGGCTACGGAGCTCTCCGGGACGACGCGAGACTAGCTTCGAGCGATGGGTGGTGGTACTAGACACGTAGGCCACCACCACCCCCATCATTATTTTATTTTTATCTTATGAATTTTATTCTATAAACTTTTTTTAACTTAAACTATGATAAATCAATTTGTCATATTTTAGGAAATAGTAGTTTTAACATATAATTTTTAATTGTTTATTTAACTGGATTTTTGAGGCTTTTAATGTTTTAATGTTTTAGATTATGTGTGTGTTGCTATGAAACTATTAATAGAAATTTAAATCAATTTGGCAATAAAAAGATAAATAGATATTATGTTATGTTATGTTATGTTATGTTATGTTATGTTATGTTATGTTATGTTATGTTATGTTATGTTATGTTATGTTATGTTATGTTATGTTATGTTATGTTATGTTATGTTATGTTATGTTATGTTATGTTATGTTATGTTATGTTATGTTATGTTATGTTATGTTATGTTATGTTATGTTATGTTATGTTATGTTATGTTATGTTATGTTATGTTATGTTATGTTATGTTGTCATGTTATGTTAGGTTACGAAAATGTGAACATGAATAATTAAAATGTACTTTAAACCTGACGGTGTTAAAAAAAGTGAATAAATAAATAAATAAATAAATAATACTATAAATATATCTAATCCGTTCTAACTTGAAGTTTAACAATATATGTTTACATTATAGTAACGGAATCTTAATTTGAAGACTGGATAGATTGGATGGCCTCGTTTTGATTATTTGACGCTATCATGATACGTAACGTACTATGTTCAAAGTGAGGTACAGGTAGAGACGCACGCGTCTCGACTCGACGCGACGGTCAGACAGACAGATAATATGTACAACAGTAGGTGGCAGGCTTACGACGGTAAAGCACGTTTTTGTTTTCTTGGCCGAATCGAATGTTCAAATGTTGTTATAAACGTTTCTAACTACGACCACGCTACGACGACGTTATCTGAACATTTTAATCAACAACAAAACCGTTTCAATTACAATAAATTATTTTAATTTCGATTAGCTAAACCATTTCAAGGGATTATGGAATAAAATTTTAATTTCGAATTGGTGACCCGTTGCAACTTTCATATTACTTCGAATTTCTAATAAAATGGCGGGTAATAAAAATAAGGAAATAGTGAACTTGGATGAAATTTTAGTGGAAGTTGGTCAACTGGGCAAGTTTCAGTTGATCAATTACAGTCTGATAGTGATCCCGATTATGTTCAGTGCTCTCTACGGCTCTCAGTACATTTTCAGTGCAGCTTCTACTGATCACAGGTATTTTTTAATGTTCAAAATAAACTAAATCGTTTAATTTAATCACTTTCTTAAATAATATTTTAAAGCGGACACAGGTACCTATTTACCTATCTAGAATAAAGCGGACACAGGTACCTATTTACCTATCTAGAATAAAGCGGACACAGGTACCTATTTACCTATCTAGAATAAAATGCATGTAAATTATTAGGTAGATTTATTATATCTTTGCAATATTTCTTTGAATGTGAAGGCGGCGTTAAATCATTGAGGTATGGAGGAGGGGAGGAACATGTCACGTAGGTACATGTAAAATGACAGAATCACGATGAAAATAATAAGTAATATTTGCACAAGTGATCAAATGCAAAAGGTTATTCGATGTGTATGCTATATAAAGGAGAATATTTTCACACTTTCACACTTTATTTCACACACAATAGCATGTCTACAGGTTACTGTAGGTAGGTACATGCAATTACTTTTTGAGTTTATTATTTCAACGGAAGGAATAGTAGGAATTACCTCCCTAAACATAAACCGAATCGTTTGGCTAAATATAAACCGAAGCAGCGAAAAATATTTATTAATGCCATGTTAGTTAATTTATATATATTTTTTTTTATTTATTTTTTGCTTTGTATGTTCCCGTCACAAATAATAAACCTTCACATACCTCACCATCATTAAGCTGACATAGACTGTGCTAAGTAGGCTCTCGCTTAGTCTAACTAACCTCATCCATCGACCATCAGCATCACACATACTCTCAGCTCAGATAAGCTGAATATTATTCTAAAGTTGATTATGCGCAACGAAATTCTTAAATTATTATTATTATCAACACTGGTGATGAACATTTAATTGTGTATTGATAAATCTAAGCATTTTCGAATAATAGGCTGATTAATTTGTATTTGAAAAAGTACAAATTAAAAAAAAACCCCGACACATCATAAACCCTCAAACAGCAAACAATTCACAGATCTCGTGCATTAGGGGACATCCATTAATCACGTGAGCAAATTTTTTTGATTTTTTGACCCTCTTCTCCCCTTCGGTGAGATTTCGTGAGATTTATAGGAACCATCCAGCCAGCTCATCCAGCCTGTCGTCGATGGCGCCCGATAGCTCCTGAGCCTGAATAAATGAATAATAAAAAATAAAAAAAGATAACGTGAGATCGCTGTAGACCCCCCCCCCCCCCCCCCCCCCCCCCACCCTCTCCTCCTAGTGAGATTTGGTGAGATTATGCCAGATCCCTCCTCACGTGAGCAAAAAAGGGGGGGGACCCTTACACGACCTTCGAGGTACATTGAAAATGAACCCAATAAAATAAAGTATTACATTTATATATTTTTTATTATTTTTCAAAAACACAAGCAGCTTAAAAAATTAAATTTAAAAAAAATTTTGACATAAAAAGAGATACCTAAGCTTGACATTATGTCTAACTAAAGTAACAAATTAATAAATATCAAATATAAAAAACTGTTTTAAAAAAAATAAAACCGACTTCCGAAAAAAAGTAGAACTAAAAAACATTTAAAATAAAAATATAAAAACCGTCAAAAATTTATGAAATAAAAAAAAAACCCTAGAGTTGAAGTCGGTGCTAAAAAGGCTACACAAATCACAAAGGATATCATCATCATCATCATCAGCCTGTATCGGTCCACTGCTGGACATAGGCCTCTCCCAAGGCACGCCACCACACGCGGTCTTCCGCTCTTCTCATCCATCCACTCCCGGCTACCTTTTTTAGCAGCGGCGACTCCTCTTAGTTGGCGAGGTTGGCGCCGCCAAACCAAATAAAATGAATGACACCATTAATACAGAAGTATCAGGCTAAAATAAATGTGAAAAAATTTCGGAGTTATATTATTTATGTCATATAATCCACGATTAATAAGATAAAACGTCAATCCCGTACCCGTTACATAATTTGAAATTTCGCGCGCGTCAAACGCGGGCGACGACGAATGACGACACATCAAGGCATTCATTGGCCGGTTGGCTACATTTTGAAGCGCCATCGTATTCCATACAAGGCGGACCGACCGATGTCCCCCCCCCCCCCCCCCCCCCGTCCCGCGCGGACCCGCTGATCAGTCTTTCGAGTTGGCGCAGCGGGGAGTGCATTTAGTGACGCGGCGCGGTAGCGAGTAGAGCGAGCTAGCGAGCGAGCTAGGTGTGTGTGTTGCGTGTGCGGGTGTGTGCGCGCTGCGTCCACACGACGAGTATTCTTGTGCTGTGCGACGTGCGATGCGATGCGACTAGCGAGCTAGGCTAGGTGTGTTGTGTGCGCGTGTGTGTGCGCATTGGCTCGCGAGTTGATAGCTGCATATATTCCGTTATGTAGGTATGGACTTTGTATGGATGAATCCTGTGCAGTGTTGTTAAATTTAAAGTGATTTATTGGTAATTATAATGGCAAACTCCTACCGAGCTATCTACGGAGCACTCAAGGACAAGAGAGACTCAGTAATTTGGCACTCTTACATATCTGTGGAAAAGGAGTTGCTAACAAAATTGAGGAAGAAAGAAGATTTTCACGATCGAGTCATCGAAAATTTCTTGTCTGTGGAACGAAGAGTGGACTTCATGTACAAATAAAATGTAACAATTCAAGCTTGTATGCCTGTCTCGTCGTCGTCGTGCCAGAGGAGACGTCGCTGTTGTCGGCTGCAACTCGACAGCTTTGACACAACCAGTAGGTACCTATCTACAGACAAATAAATCGTAAGTGAGCAAAATAAATCATTTAAACTAAATATTATAAACTATCTACCTATATCATAATCGTCTTTCAGTTTTTGAACTCATTGTGGTAGAAATAAATTAACGCGTAGGTACCTAAGTTATGAAATTATGAAAAAAAAAATCCTTAGCCAGAGCCAACCCAATATTCAGGACCAGGAGTCGCCGCTGTTTTTTAGGTCATCTGTCCACCTAGCCGGGGGGCGTCCCACGCTACGTTTGCTTGTACGTGGCCTCCATTCGAGCACTCGTCTACCCCATCGGTTGTCGGGTCTACGACAGATGTGCCCAGCCCACTGCCACTTCAGCTTGCTTATTTTCTTAGCAATGTCGACTACCTTAGTTCTTTGACGTATCACGTCGTTACGGATTTTATCGGTCAAAGAAATGCCGAGCATTGCTCTTTCCATAGCTCGCTGAGCGACTTTAAATTTGTGGACCAGGCCCATCGTCAGGGTCCACGTTTCCGCTCCGTACGTCATTACCGGCAGAACGCACTGATTGAAGACCTTCGTCTTCAATGACTGTGGGATGGAGGATGAAAAGATGTGGCGGAGTTTCCCAAATGCCGCCCAGCCTAGCTAAATCCTTCTGTTGGCCTCCTTGTCAAAGTTGTGCTTCCCTAGTTGGATGGTTTGTCCAAGATAGACATAGTTCTGCACAACTTCGAGGGTCGCCTCTCCAACTGTTACGTGCCCCGGGACGACGTGTTCGTTGAACATGACTTTCGTCTTGTCCAAATTCATCCCGAGGCCGACTCGGCGGGAGGCGACATTGAGGCCGTTCAGCATGTGATTCAGCTCCTCCAGCGATTCGCCTATCACGACTATGTCATCCGCGAAACGTAGGTGTGAAATGTACTCGCCGTTAATATTAATGCCGTGCTTTTCCCAATCCAGCAGCTTGAATATATCTTCCAATGCATTCGTAAACAGTTTCGGAGATATAACGTCTCCCTGCCTGACTCCACGATGCAATTGGATAGGTTTCGTCTGCTGGTCCTTTATTTGTACGGTCATTGTCGCGGCACTATAGAGACATTTCAGCACCTCAATGTATCGCCAATCGGTTTGGCATCGCTGTAAGGATTCCATAACAGCCCAGGTTTCGATAGAGTCAAAGGCTTTCTCGTAGTCCACAAAAGCGAGACACAGTGGCCGATTATACTCTTCGGACTTCTGTATAATCTGCCGTAAGGTGTGGATGTGGTCTACGGTACTGTAACCCCTCCGAAACCCGGCCTGCTCTGGCGGCTGGTGGTCGTCGAACCTTCGGGCGAGACGATTGGTGAGGACTCTCGAGAACAGCTTATATACGTGGCTCAGGAGCGAGATGGGCCTATAGTTCTTCAACAAGGCTTTGTCTCCTTTCTTGAAGAACAATACTACCACACTCCTGTTCCACGACTCTGGCGTAATGCCACCGTGTATGACAGAGTTGAAGAGCCTCTGTAGTTCCTTGAGGACCGTTGTCCCCCCGGCTCTGAGAAGCTCTGTAGTAACTCCGTCTTCACCAGGAGCCTTGTTATTTTTAAGCTGCTCTAGAGCAATCCTGATCTCGCCCATGTTGACGTCTGGGATATCCTCCGTGTAGTGGCGGGTTAATCTGGCTCGTCGGTCGTCTTTGTCGGGGACTGTAGGAGCAGCAGCTCGTGAGTCATATAGCCGTTCGTAGAACTTTTCGACTTCTGTGAGTAGTTCTGGCTTCGATGAGACAGCTCGACCATCTGCAGTTTTAAGTTTCGTCAGGTGGCTTCTGCCCAGTTGCTGCACGAACACTTTGGAGCCCTTATTCTGCTCTATCGCCTCATACACACGGCGTGTATTGTGCAGGCGAAGGTCGCGTCGTATCAGCTTCTTTATTTTGGCATTTTGAGCCCGAAGACCTGACGAATCAACTATTGCCTCGCGTCTCTGTCTCATCGCTTCCAGTGTCTCACTCGAAAGTTTCGACTGTTTCCCCTTGTGCTGATTTCTAAAATGTTTGCAGCCCACTTCTCGAACGACCTTCACCAGATTGTAGGTCATCTCATCAACGTCCGTTGTGGGTTCCAGCAAATCGAATCTATTTTTAAGCTCTAGCTCGAAGCTGTCAGAGCTCTGTGAGACTTGGAGCAGAGTTGGGCGGAGAGTTGACTTCATCAGACGGGACCGTTCAAGCTTGTAGTTAATATTTAGAGTGCCTCGTACAAGTCTGTGATCGCTTCCAGTCTTAAACCGGTTTAGCACTGAGACATCTCCAAATATTCGCTTTTTGTCCGCCAGGATGAAGTCAATCTCATTTTTCGTCTCACCATCGGGACTTTCCCAGGTCCACTTCCGTTGGGGTCTCTTCTTGAAGAAAGAATTCATCAAGAAGAGCCCTTCCATTTCTAGGAAGTTTTCCAACATTTGTCCACGATGGTTTCTGTTTCCGTAGCCATTTGGTCCCACTTTAGATTCGTTGCATATTTGTACTCCCACTTTAGCGTTGAAGTCCCCCATAACAACGGTGAATTGAGTTTTAGCCGTGTTATGAATCGTCTTAGAGATGTCATCATACACGGCTTCCACCTCTTCGTCAGTGTGTGTAGACGTGGGCGCATATACCTGTATAATCTTCAATGAGTACTTTTCTGTGAGTTTCAGTATTAGGTATGCTACCCGCGTTGACACACCCACGATTTCCACGACGTTGTTAATAAGGACTTTGTTGATGAGAAACCCGACACCACCTTGGGAAGGCTGGTCTCCTTCTCGAAAATAGGGCATATGGCCAGATTCTAGGGTTATCGTGTCCTCCCCCTGTCTACGGACTTCCGATAGCCCCAAGACGTGCCACCTTATCTTGCTCAATTCCACTTCCAGCTCCTCCAAATTCTCATCCGTTCTCAATGTCCGTGTGTTATAGTTCGCCAGGTATAATCGTTGGGTTTGGTAGCCTTCCGTAACCCGGGGATTCTTAGCACCCCCCGTCCTACCGTAACCGTGACCGCTACCGTAGCCAGGAATAGTAGGACTACCGGGAACTGGGGGCCGTTCTGTTTTGGCGTTGTCCATGGGAGGTTATGCCCTTAATCACCACGCTGGGCAGGCGGGTTGGTGATCGCAGTGCTAGGTTTCCTCCCCAGTTACGCTGCTGCCCGTCACCGGATCTAAGCATTTGGACCTAGTAATATTGGAATGGTTATACCGCCATTAGTCGGTCGCCAGAGCCTTGTTTGTTAATTCAGCAGGATGCACCACGTGCAGGTAAGGTTGACATTTGGGCTTCACGAAGACTAGCCCCTTACACCCCACCACTACAAGATATCATCCACTCATCTTTTATTTCATGCATCATTTTTGCTTGCTTTAGCACCGCCTTCAACTCTAGGGTTGGTTTTTTTTAATTCATACATTTTTGAAGGCGGTTTTTATATTTTTATTTTAAATAGTTTTTAGTTCTACTTTTTTTTGAAGTCGGTTTTATGTTTTTTAAAAGAGTTTTTTTTATTTCACACCTTTTTTAGTAATTTTTTGCGGAAGCGTGGCGGAATCGCTCGGCCTTCGGCCTCGCGATTCCGCCTCGCTTTCCCATCTGACCTCGACCAAATTAAAATGGGACCACCTCAGGGTTATCCCCTTTCAAACAAAAAAAAAGAATTTTCAATATCGGCCCACAATTTACGGAGTAATCGCGTAACAAACATCCAAAAAAAGAAAACATACCGTCGAATTGAGAATCTCTTAGGTCTAAAGTAAATTGCTCGTCGAAGACAAATGCAACGAGCCCAAACACGATGGGTTTATCATGTGTAGTTTAGGAGTTCCTATCGCCACCTTCCGTCTCCATCATCAGACCAGCTCGATGGTACTCGTACCATAATATAATAAGCGCATCTGGCCGGTCGGAAAAGAAAAATTTCCCATTTAGAATATTCAGGAAACAAGGGTCCGAATATGTATCACTAGTATATCGATTCATGTATTTCAAAACAGAACAGAGAAAATTTCAAAATATTAGGTATAATATAATACTTTTTAGTTTTAGTTTTTTTTTTAAGTCAGTTTTATATTTTTTAAAACAGTTTTTATTTCATTCTTTTTAGTAATATTACATAAAAAAGAATATTAATCAAAATCGAATAATCGAAATCGGTTGAAGTGGTACAGAATTATTCGCCATAATTGTCAAACTGCAAATTGCTGAAAAGGTCCACATCACAAAAGTTTTGCTGAAGGTAACCACACACCATAGTAATTTATCAAACTGAAAATTGCTGAAAACGACCACATCACAAGTTTTGCTGAAGGTAACCACACACCATAGTATTATGTTGATTTTTCATAAACCGCTCAATCAATTTCGATAAAATTGAAATGGGACCACCTCTGAAGTATGTCCTACCAAACAAAAAAAGAATTTTCTAAATCGGCTCTCAATTGACGGAGAAATCGCGTAACAAACATACAAAAAAATAAAAAATAAAACAAAAAAAACACACTCGAATTGATAACCTCCTCCTTTTGGGTTAAAAATTCACAGATTTCGTGCCTTACACGACTATCGAGCACATTGAAAATAAATCTACGGAATTCGAAAAAATGTTGTCGGTGAGCGACACGAGAAAGTCGGGATAAGGAAAAGGTTAGTTGGGTTCTGATCATGGAGCCGGAAGGAATCCATAGGAACTCCTAAACTACACTTGATAAATCCATCATATTTGGGCTCGTTGGATATAGGAATATAGGAATATAGGTTAGGTTAGAAGATGCGTCGCTAGCATCTTCTAACCTAACCTATATTCTTATCTTCCATATCTATATCCCCACTGCATCTTTCCCCGCGTATGTCGTAAAAGGCGACTAAGGGCCGGTTGTCAAAAGGAGCGTCAAGGTTAAAATCACGTCAACGTTTGATTAACGGCCGGTTAGTAGGAAATTCGGTTGCCAAAAACTTAACCAAGCTTTGATGTTACGTTAATCAGTGATTTTAACCGGTAATCGTAATCGCACCCTGCAACCCCGGTTAGAGGTTAAATCACGGTTATCTCGTGATCATTGTCGAATGAGCTGTCAAATTGAAGCTGCCAAGTCGTAAAGAGATTATGTACAAACACATTTTGAAACTTTTGGGTGCTCGTTCCTGCGTTTGTCTAGTGTTCAGTGGCCAACTCAGGACGTGCCTAGACTTTGTAACTGCTGGAAGTGTCTCCTACCATCAGCCACGCCATCGCAACATTGTTGTCAGTGTAGTATGTGCCTAGCAAGTGCCTAGCCTGCAATCGCTACCGCGCGCCTGACCAAGCTCACTACTCCAGCGGGTGACCTCGTCGTGATAGCTAACCCGAACCGCAATATGTCCGCGTGGCTGAGGTGCGGGCGTAGTGCTGAGACGACCGGCTCGCAAGATCGTCCGTCTGCTGACGGATAATGTTGACGATGGCCGACGCGACAGTACAGCATGAAAACTGTACTACGTGTTTGGGGGTGCGCGACTTGCTCCGCCCTCATATCATATGTGGTAGTCTCGTACATTTTGAAAAGAAAGAATAAAGTGATAACGGCGGCAACCAACTATCAGTTTTGTTGTATGCGGAAAATTATAACCTAAAATATCGAAATCAGTTTTTCTTTTAACCTGACCTATACAGTCCACATCACGAAGGGGAGCTGGCCTGGGGAACAGCGCTCAACTGACGATGCAGTGCTGCTGCCCTGGGGCTCATAATGCTTATAAATTGAATATGAAATATGAAACTTTTAATTCACGAATTGAATAAGAATCTTCTTACTCGGTTCTTATATAGATACTCATACATGTATGGATATTTTGTATAAATGAATAAAAATAATAATTTCATTCCAATTAAATATTTTAATGGTAAATTTTTTACAATTACAAACGAAAATATAAAGGAAGATAATAATTTATTTCAAAATAATCATATAATCTTTGTCCTGTAAGTCAAAATAACAGCTATGCTCTTCTTTCCTACACCTGAGACAAGGATACCTCTATAATTTTTGTTAGAGCTTATTTTATTGCAGTACTCGTCTCTTTTCTCATATAGTGAAGACAAAGACAGCGCTGTGTTTTAAATCAGTGGTACCAACATGAAAACATTTTTCGGAGAGTAAATTGTATACCTGCGCTCTGGCAATCTAACTTTGATCGAAACATGGTTTTGACAACTCGTTTTAGGTTGACGGGCGATTACCTGCTAAATCATAATTAAATGTAACCGTGACGGTTAGCATTTGACGGGCTTTTTGACAACCGGCCCTAAGGGATATGACTCCCTTCTTATATTACTAGGTGGTAGGGTTTAACCCGCCTGGGTTTAATATTTTTATATTTGATATTTATTAATTTGTTACTTTAGTTAGAAATAATGTCAAGCTTATTTCTTTTTCTGTCTAAATTTTAGTTTATATTTTTTAAGCTGCTTGTGGTTTTGAAAATTAATAAAAAATATATAAATGTAATATATTTTTTTATTTTGTTGAATTAATTTTCAACGCGACGAATCTTCTAACCTAACCTATATTCCTATATTCCTATATCCAACCAACCAAAATATGATGGATTTATCATGTGTAGTTTAGGAGTTCCTATGGCTTCCTTACGGCTCTATCATCGGGACCCTGGAAATAACATATGACTAGAGTACTTGCGAAGACAAATCCAACGAGCCCAAACACGGTCGATTTATCATGTGTGGTTTAGGAGTTCCTATGGCTTCCTTCCGGCTCCATCATCAGAACCCAACTAACAAACTAACAAAGTCACCCGAGGATCTGCAGAGCGGTGATTTGATTTTTCACAATTTATTTCATACATTCGGATATTCCTCCTCGCTCTCTACGCTGTTGCACTTCCAAAAGTCGATTTCACACTGTCAGCGAAAATAGGAAAATTTTGAGGGACCACCTACAGCACGAACCATCATCGATAGACGAATGCTTTTTTTTTTATTTTGCCCAAAGTCCAAATCTAAACAGGTTTTTTTAATTTTTCGATATCACATTTAGTTTTTGAGATATAAGAGATTTAGTTCCAAAAAAAAAAAAAAATTTTTCACATATTTGCATTTAAACATTTTTTTTTACTTTTTCCATCCACCATCCTGGATACAGGATGTAAGATGGCCGCATAGCAGCCTCGGCTGTGTTCTCCTCTAGTCCAGTATAGCCAGCAATCCAGGGAAGTCTCCGGTATGGCACGTACCTTCTCGGAGGTGATATTGGCTGGTCGGAGCATGTGCTTTGGCCCCTCCGACTCAGCCACCCATATCGGAAAACATAAAAAAACCATCCATCAAACAGTAAAAAATTCACAGATCTCGTGCATTACACGACCTTTGAGGTACATTGAAAATGAACTCAATAAAATAAAATAAAGTATTGCATCTATATATTTTTTTAAATTTTTCAAAAACACAAGCAGCTTAAAAATTGTAAACTAAAATTTAGACAGAAAAAGAGACAAGCTTGACATTATGTTTAGGTACCTAAAGTAATAAATTAATCAATATCAAATATAAAAATATAATATAGGTTAGGTTAGAAGATCGTGTCTTCTAACCTAACCTATATTACTATGGCTTCCTTCCGGCTCTATCATCAGGACCCTGGAAATCATATATGACTAGATTACTTACGAAGACAGATGCAACCAGCCCAATCACGGTGGATTTATCATGTGTGGTTTAGGAGTTCCTATGGCTTCATTCCGGCTCCATCATCAGGACCCTAGACATCATATATGACAAGAGTACTTACGAAGTCAAATCCAACGAGCCCAAACACGATGGCCTTATCATGTGTAGTTTAGAAGTTCCTATGGCTTCTTTCCGGCTCCATCAAACAACACACTCGGGAGCGACATACCCTGCTAGTGGATTAAACAAACTTCATAATATTCTTCCAACACCTATGTGTTAGTTAGATAATCAAACAACACACTCGGGAGCGACAGACCCGGCTAGTGAATTATACAAACTTCATAATATTCTTCCAACACCGATGTGTTAGTTAGATAATCAAACAACACACTCGGGAGCGACAGACCCGGCTAGTGAATTACACAAACTTCATAATATTCTTCCAACACCGATGTGTTAGTTAGATAATCAAACAACACACTCGGGAGCGACAGACCCGGCTAGTGAATTATACAAACTTCATAATATTCTTCCAACACCGATGTGTTAGTTAGATAATCAAACAACACACTCGGGAGCGACAGACCCGGCTAGTGAATTATACAAACTTCATAATATTCTTCCAACACCGATGTGTTAGTTAGATAATGAAACAACACACTCGGGAGCGACATACCCGGCTAGTGAATTATACAAAATTCATAATATTCTTCTAACACCGATGTGTTAGTTAGATAATCAAACAACACACTCGGGAGCGACAGACCCGGCTAGTGAATTATACAAACTTCATAATATTCTTCCAACACCGATGTGTTAGTTAGATAATCAAACAACACACTCGGGAGCGACAGACCCGGCTAGTGAATTATACAAACTTCATAATATTCTTCCAACACCTACGTGTTAGTTAGATAATCAAACAATACATTCGGGAGCGACAGACCCGGCTAGCGAATTATACAAACTTCATAATATTCTTCCAACACCGATGTGTGTATGCTACGTACACCTACTTTTGAGAATTATAATTACATTCGAGGAGGCCTTCGCACAGTCAAAGTCAAAAGTATTTTATTTTGGCGAGCATTGTATGTGGAATATATGTGAAAAAATTCCATGCAATATGAGCATTTCAACATTAATTAAACAAAAAACCAAGTAAGTTATCAAAAATACATTTAGAATACAAATTCGATCATTAATACATTTTATAAATTAAATATGTTGGGCAATGACATAAAACTCAAATGTTAAATGTTATGTAAAAAATACAAAATTTTATAAAAATAATGCAACCTAACAGTGTCTCTAATCGACTAAGAGAAGAATGATAAATTTATTCTATAAACAACCGAGATAGCCAATTGAGCAGGGAGTTGGCACAAACACGACGCACGACGACGCACCACAATGCAGCGCTAGGCAGGAAGGGGCCTGTTAGCTGCTAGCTGGGAGGATTCAACCACAATGGCCCTTCTCAAAATATTGTTTGCTAAATTGCACTAAATAAGCCATCGGTAGTGTGCTAAAAGGAATGAATGAAAAAACTTACATGTATGTTGGTTGGTGTTTCCGTGGACTTTATCCTCTGGCTAGCATTACAAGGTCTTTAACTGCACTCACCTACTTTCTGCAAAATGAAGAGATTTAATGTACCTACATATTTTAGCTGCTTTTCGTTTAGTCCACGTTAGTGTAGGTCCCAATACTTTCAACCTGGGAGTCTTCAAAGGTAGAGCTTCATTAGTCCGCAAATTTGCTAATAAGGCGTCTTGCTGAGATGGGTTTGGCGAGGTAGCTCGGCAGAGCCACACATACACTGGTCTTCATAAATAAACAGATCATAAGGAGTATGCGACATTGAGCTGATTATCAGAGGAGACCTTTGCATTATAGTACCGTGTGGGGCAGGTACTTTAAAAGAATAGCCCCACTGCATCTCTCCCCGTGTATGTCGTAAAACGCGACCAAGGGATATGACTCCCTTCTTATATTACTAGGTGGTAGGGTTTAACCCGCCCGGGTTGTTACCACCGCTCTGAATGAAAGGTCGGTCGAAACGGCTATGTAAATAGTTTGTGTTTTCCGTCCAGTTCAGTGTAGCCGGCACGACCGAAGGGAACCACTGACTTGTCACCAAGTTCACCCGGTGTTATGGGCTGACATCACGGATGTTGAAGGTGATGTAGCCAATCGTGTCAGTTTCAATAAAAACAAAATAGTTAGGTACAAGATTTTGTTTCTTCACTTCCCAGAAGCAACGCGGAACAGCCCAGCTACCGAGTGATGTGCTTTCGTGGCTTTGATCACAGGTCCTCGGGTCTGGGATCCGTAATGGTAAACAGTACTTACTGCCCTCCGATTCTTTGATCAGGTTCACACCTAACAATCGAATGCCAGATATAGTTCACAAAGGCTTATAGCCGTCGAACCAGAAACCATTTTTTTTAAGATAAGATAAGATAAAGATGTTTATTTGCATAAATGTTTTTACATTGTAACATGTTTAGTATCAACCCCTGCCCTCTGCACTAGCGTGAGCTGTCTTGCAGGGGGCAGGTAGCTGTCAACAGATTAAAGAGAAGAAAAAAAAATACTTAAAGAAATACATTTAGAAAATGAAGTTTACAAATTATTTATTTAACTTTCTCAGCCAGTACCTGTGTACCTATCCTAAGTATTCAGTCTTATAAGTATACTTTCCACCATCACTACACCATTATGTTCAATAGTTCATTTGATTTTTTAAGTCCAATAGTTAGTAGCCAGGAATATACTTGTTTTTTAAATAGATATTTTTTAGCAATTTTTCTAATAGGATAATCTAATTTATTGGTCAAGTAGGGTCCGATAAATGTATGACATTTTTGGGCAAAGCTAGTACTAACAGTGGGGACTTTAATATTTTTGTAAATTTTACTTCTCGTTTGGTGTTTGTGTGTTGCACTCCATTGGATTTCCAATTTTGTGATACTTTTCTAGTACTGCTTTAATAAACAATTGCCGAAGTGAGAGAAATTTACATTCCCGATATAATTGTTCAGTTGGGAAACGATAGGGTTTACCGAGCATAACTCTGAGAACTGCTCTGTGAGCTCTTTCTAAAGCTATAATATTGCATTCAGCAGCCCCACCCCAAATAGTTATACAGTACAATAGTAGAGATTGACACAAAGCATAATATACACATTTAAGTAGATTTAGTCCAACGACACTACGAGCTGTTTTGAAAAAATTGTTTCATTGGTTCAACAGTTGGCTTGTTTAGATCGTAAGAATTTGATTTGTATTTTTCCAGATGCCTAGTGCCAGAGTGCGACTCGGAGCTGCCCAGCTTCCGAGAGCCGTGGTGGTCGATAGCGCTGCCCTCCGAGACAGAAGCCAGGTGCAGCAGGTTCGCGCCGACCAACGCGACTGCTGGAGAGGCCAGCACGTGTGAGCCGAGTGCGTTCACAGAGGAGACTGTGGCGTGCGACAGCTGGGTCTATAGGACGCATCACACTATTGTGGCTGAGGTTAAACATCTCATATGAAAACATGTGGTGTATAAATAAAAATTTGACATAAAATGAAATTATTCTCTTCTTATTATTACTACGTGGTAGGGTTTAACCCGCCCGGGTTGGTACCACCGCACTGAATGAAAGGTCTGTCGACGGCTATGTAAATAGTTTGTGTTTTCCGTTCAGTTCAGTGTAGCCGGCACGACCGAAGGGAAGCACTGACGTGGCACCAAGTTCACCCGGTGTTATGGGCTGACATCACGGATGTTGTCGGTGATGTAGCCAACCGTGTCTTTCTTTTTATTTATAAAAAAAATAGATAATAATTAAAATAAAACCTGTATAATTGCCTAAATGTCTGACTGAACACCGCTTGTGACTTAGTATGTCTACCTACACAGTATCTAGCGAGTTTGTGTAAACTTAATAATTATTGTTAAGTCACGATAGATTCGATTGAGAATTGTGTTGAGGATTATGTATACTGGCTATTGTTGCGTCATGATGTATCTAAAACGGTTGCTTTTAACCTGAACTATAACTGAAAATGTATGGCGAATGGAGGTTACCATGTTTATAAGGTAGGTACCTAACCTACCTACTGAGTACCTGATTGTTCCCAGTTCGGGCTGGCTTGTGAGGAATGGAAGAGGACCCTGGTGGGAACAATGCACAGCCTGGGACTCTTCGCTGCTCTCCCTATCACTGGATACATTTCGGACAGGTACGGTTAGTTCGAATAACGCAAAGAAAAAAATTATTACTTATTTTCTTCTTTATTTAAATAGGGCTTTAGCCGCCTAACGACTATGCCAGCCCCATCGTAACTACTAAACAATCCACCATCTCCATAGCCTCTGAGGGCTAGAGATGCTTGGAAAAATGTAGTGAGTAGGTATTTTGCATTTTTGCAGTGACTCTCAGTAGTTTTCAAATAATCGTTCACATAAAAATTGTTCACTCAATATCATAACGCATAAGTTATACGCCCACTGATAAGTACCTACTGTTTTATTTGGCTAATAAATTGTATGTTTAGCAATAAATAAGCCATTTACATACATAGATACAGAGCTATCTTATCGGGCGTCACTTCGTCATCAGAGCATCCGGATACTTAGTGCAAAAAGAAATCGAGGCAACCAAGTAGGTACTCGTATATTATTTCTAATTAACAGTAGTATACATACCATACTATTCAGTAATGTAGAAGGCAGACTTATCGTAGAATTTTTTCCTTTCCGTCAAACTTTGACCCAACAACACATTCGCTTTCAAAACAGGACGCCGGCACAAGCGACGGGTAGTCTAGGGCCGTGGCACTTGAGCGGAAAAGGAGCTAAGCTACTTGCACACGTGCCATCCCAAACTAAAACCCTCCTCTGCTTCCACGGCAAAAGTGTGAGACCACTGAATTCCGTCTGGCAGTTTTCCGTCGTCTCTAGGCAAGCGGCTCTTTACCATCCCACTTCGATCGATCATTTATTTTTTCCGTCTACGATCTACTAGGCACATCCGCAGGAGCAAGGAAGCGTTTCAGAATTTACCAGTGTAGATGTCAGCAGGGTGGCGAGTGAGATCACCCTGCCCCGGCGGCGCTTTTAGTTTATGTTTTTTCTAAATTTATAATAAAGAATTTTGAGTTGGAATTATTGCTATGTTTTAAGTTTTTTGCATAAGTTTTCATCAGTAAAGTCTTTATTGCACTTGAACGTGTTTTAATTGAAAGACACATCGTGAAACCAACGACACGTAAGGAACAGAAGCGCACAAAGGTGGACTTGTCACTTGGAGTGTATGTAATGTTCTAGTCAACAGTGTACAGGTGAAGCAGGATAGGTTGCTTTGCAGATTTGGTCGTCGCATAGCGTTGTGCCTGACCGCGGTGAGCGCCGGAGTGCTCGGTCTGGCTCGATCCTTCACCTCCTCATACAGCGGCTACATCAGCCTCGAGTTCCTAGAGGCCACCTTCGGATCTGGCGTCTACAGCACTGGCTTCATTCTTGGTACCATTTTCAAAATTGATTGGCAATAAGTTCCTAATTTTTACTTAGAATAATTTGGAAGTGTCCAATCTCCCTAGAACTTCAGTAAGTAGTTTTTGTATGAATGACAATGTAATTTATAGACTTATTCATTTCTTTATTTATTTGTCTTATATTCTTACATTTTTAAAGATCTTATGAGAGACATTGCGTACAGTCAAATCTATAGTAGACATGTTTGCGTTTGTGTGGTAGGTAAGTGCGTACTAAGTGTGTTTGTATAGGTATTTGTCTAAGTAAAATAGCAGAACACTCTACTTTATCTTTCCAGCTCTCGAGCTCGTGGGTCCGAGCAAGCGCGTCATCGGCGGCAACATCATCTCCGTCTTCTTCGCTCTGGGACAAGTGGTCCTCGCCCTCGCGGCCTGGTGGCTGCCCGACTGGAGAACCCTCACCAGAGTTATTTACGCACCGTCCCTTCTCTTCTTCTTCTACTACTTCCTGGTGGTTGAGAGCGTACGCTGGCTCCTCAGCAAAGGGCGCAAGAAGGAAGCAGTCGAAATAATTAAAAAAGTCGCAAAGACTAACAAAAAAACGTTATCGAAAACAACACTAGCTTCACTCGAAATCAAAAGCGAGGAGACCGAAAAAGATAATACCGATGAAGAGAAAACTGAGTCCCTGGCGATGCAAGTAATGAAATCAAGAATTATTCTGACGAGATTATGTGTCTGCTCGTTCTGGTGGGTGACAGTGACTTTCGTCTACTACGGGTTGTCGATAAACTCGGTTTCCTTAGCAGGGAACAGCTACGTGAACTTCATATTGACGTCTCTAGTCGAGATTCCAGGATACGTGCTCAGTGTATTGACTTTGGACAGATTTGGAAGGAAACCGTCCATTATGACGTCGTATTTCATCTGCGGGTTATCCCTTATCAGCTTGCCATTCATTCCTGAGTGTAAGCCAATTGAATTTGTTTTTACAATATTGAGTATTTAAAGTTAATGAGTTCTTATCTCTCTGTAATCAGTGGTAATATGTTGTACATAAGACTGATCAGCCACTCGAAAAGCAGAAATTAAAATACAAATGTCACGCTTCTGTATTATTGTTAGTCAAACAACAAATTATAATGGCTTCGCTGAATTTAATTAATATCGGATCTAATATATTACATTACCTTAGTTTACCGTGGTGGAGAATGTTAATAATACTTTATATATAGCTTCATATTTAGCGTTCGAGAAATTTTAACATGTCTCAAGTATTATTATATCCTTTATTTCAAATTGTAAAAATGTGAAATAAAGGATATAAAATACTCGGAGAAATGTAAACATTTCTCCAACGCTAAAGGCGCATCTTCGTGGCGATCTCCAGATTTTTTTTAAATATAGATCTTTCAATAGTCTGTTATATTCTTGATGAATATTAAAGAGATTTAAATATGTCGGTACAGTATGCGGAAGTAAATAATGAACACGGAGCTTTAGAAAGTGACAATCCCGCTGTAGAGCGTCGTCTCTGTCGCACGAACTCGCACGTCTCTGTGCGACAAAGCCGCTCTACAACCAGATTGTCTCTTTCTAAAGCTCGGTGTTCATTTCATTACTTACGGGCGGGTACTGCAGTTTGAATGCCTTTGATGGATATGATCAAAAGCATTCGTGAAAATGTCTTTCAATCATAATTTATTATTTTTATTAGTACATAAAACGGTTGAATGTGGTTTAGTTCTAGACAAGAATGAAAAGCTTGACTGCCTTCAGAGAACCTTTATTGACCAGAGCAATGATATTTTAACATATAATATTATTGGACCAGAGGATCTGTGTTTGTTCTGTCTCTGTTTTTATTGCATAAAGAAGAAATCGACGCTAGCCTAAATTGTATCTATTAAAATTTCCTGGAATTGATAGGTTGACATTTGCAGCGCTACCCTGGCTGGTGACGGTGCTGTCGATGCTGGGCAAGCTTTGCATCAGCATGACCTTCAGCAGTATCTATATCTACACTTCGGAGCTCTTCCCCACCTACACCAGGCACTCCCTGCTCGGATTCTGCTCGATGGTCGGAAGGGTGGGGTCTATCGTCGCACCGCAGACACCGCTACTGGTCAGTACTCATTTCAGCAGTTGGTATCTCTATCTACACGTCGGAGCTCTTCCCCATCTACACCAGGCACTCCTTGCTCGGATTCTGCTCGATGGTCGGAAGGGTGGGGTCTATCGTCGCACCGCAGACACCGCTACTGGTCAGTACTCATTTCAGCAGTTGGTATCTCTATCTACACGTCGGAGCTCTTCCCCACCTACACCAGGCACTCCCTGCTCGGATTCTGCTCGATGGTCGGAAGGGTGGGGTCTATCGTCGCACCGCAGACACCGCTACTGGTCAGTACTCATTTCAGCTGTTGGTATCTCTATCTACACTTCGGAGCTCTTCCCCACCTACACCAGGCACTCCCTGCTCGGATTCTGCTCGATGGTCGGAAGGGTGGGGTCTATCGTCGCACCGCAGACACCGCTACTGGTCAGTACTCATTTCAGCTGTTGGTATCTCTATCTACAATTCGGAGCTCTTCCCCACCTACATCAGGCACTCCCTGCTCGGATTCTGCTCGATGGTCGGAAGGGTGAGGTCTATCGTCGCACCGCAGACACCGCTACTGGTCAGTACTCATTTCAGCTGTTGGTATCTCTATCTACACTTCGGAGCTCTTCCCCACCTACACCAGGCACTCCCTGCTCGGATTCTGCTCGATGGTCGGAAGGGTGGGGTCTATCGTCGCACCGCAGACACCGCTACTGGTCAGTACTCATTTCAGCTGTTGGTATCTCTATCTACAATTCGGAGCTCTTCCCCACCTACACCAGGCACTCCCTGCTCGGATTCTGCTCGATGGTCGGAAGGGTGGGGTCTATCGTCGCACCGCAGACACCGCTACTGGTCAGTACTCATTTCAGCTGTTGGTATCTCTATCTACAATTCGGAGCTCTTCCCCACCTACACCAGGCACTCCCTGCTCGGATTCTGCTCGATGGTCGGAAGGGTGGGGTCTATCGTCGCACCGCAGACACCGCTACTGGTCAGTACTCATTTCAGCTGTTGGTATCTCTATCTACACTTCGGAGCTCTTCCCCACCTACACCAGGCACTCCCTGCTCGATTGTCGGAATTACTGATCAAGTTTGATTACTCCATCGTCGTAATTGTACGTAAGGACCGCCTTAGCTTTGCCCTTCCTCTTACTCTTACCGCATATAAATAAACCACGTATTAGGAATATGTTGGAGGAGTAAGTCTACGAAAGGTGTGTTTTTTTTATCCATTAACAAATACATACTTAACTATGTGATGACGTCACCATAATGTCAGTCCACGTAGCCGTGGGGCCGGTACTTAAAAAGAATAGCCCCACTGCATCTCTGCCCGCCGCATGTCGTAAAAGTCGACTAAGGGATAAGGAAATTCGTCAACCTCGATAGCTCAGTGGTGCGGTCAGTCGACTGTTGTCAAGCAACGCTGAGCGCGCTCAGTACTTGGATGGGTGACCGCTCGACCGTTGGAGGCTGACCGTGGTTCGGATTCCACGTTAAAAACTGTACGTCCCTTCCCTTCTTACCTTACTAGGTGGTACGGTTTATCCCGGCCGGGTTGATACCACCGCACTGAGCGAAACGTCGGTGAAACGGCTAGGTATGTAAATAGTTCGTGTTTTCCGTCCAGTTCAGTGTAGCCGACATGAAATGAAGGGAAGCACTGACATGGCACCTAGTTCACCCGGTCTTATGGGGTGACATCACGGATGTTGTAGGTGATATAGCCAAACGTGTCAGTTTCCATAAAAATAAAAAAATTATAAAAAAACGTAGCGTCGTGCACTACTGAACGAGCAGCCTGTACTCTACTCGTACGTCAGTTTACATTGTGGAAAGTTATTAGTTATTAGGATCTTTACAACGTGGTCAGTGTTTACAACAGTATCATAGAAAATATTTTTATTTGAAATTGTTAAAGCTAGTGAGAGCTGTGCTGTATTCTCGAGAGTTACAATTAATGAATAAAACATTATATTTTTCAAAATATGTGGGTTAGTACGAAATGTTTTTCAGCAATTCCCTCCTAAATACTATAGGTGTTATAATAATGTTTAATTTTTTAAACGGCTTCAGAATTGTTTTTCAATAAGGCCTGCAAATATGTACGTAGGAATGTAGGCACGAGTGTGTTCCATATTAACGGGCATTACATTCCAGAATGGACTGGATTAATTGTAAGGAATGTTCTATTGCAGGCGAGCTACATGCCTTCGCTTCCGTACATCCTGTTTGGTTCGTTCGCCGTCACAGCCGGTCTGCTCATGTTCATCACGCCGGAGACCCTGAGGTCTAAGCTGCCGGACACAATACGGGAAGCAGAGGATATCGCTAATCTTAAGATGAACGTTAAAACTGTGTGATCCGTTACAACATCTGCTGTATGAGTTAGCGCATTGATATCTAGAAAGGATGTAAACTTCCAAGCAGCGAATTTTTTAAAGTTATGATTGTTATGTATAAACTCGAACGTAAACAGTTTGGTCTTATAATAAGCTGGTTTTAAGAGAATGTATAAAGTAGTCAGTGTAAGGATGTTCTGAATACAATTATATTAGGTTTATGTTTTGGAAGAAGTAAGTATTAAATTAAATACAAGAAGAATTATTTGTAGTTATTTCTATTTTATAAATGTATAAATAAACTGACTTGAATAACAAGACAAACATGCACGCACAGTGCGTGTACGCAGAGTTGTGCACGCGCACCGAACGGGGCGACGACGACTGCACCGCACACGCTGGACTTATCCCGGTTCTGCTGATCTTGCCTCTACAGAACCGGTCAACTCTGGAACGCTCTCCCTGCCCATATAATATTCCCACCCAAGTACAGTCTCGGATCCTTCAAGTAGGGCGTGATTAGGCGCCTGTCAGGCCGGCATGGCAATCGCAATCTCCGCATTCTTTAAATTTGTAATTTAACTTTTACTATTAACATTATTGTCGACAATTGTAACTGCAATTGGTTCTGGGTACACTGCTTCGCCTTTCCTTGCTCTACCATATCATTTTTTACTTTTTAAGGGTCGGGGGGTTTTAAATTTGTAATTAAACTTTTACTATTAACATTGTTGTCGACAATTGTAACTGCAATTGGTTCTGGGTACACTGCTTCGCCTTTCCTTGCTCTACCATATCATTTTTTACTTTTTAAAGGTCGGGGATTTTTTTAAATTGTTATTTAACTTTTACTATTAACATTGTTTTCGATAATTGTAACGGCACTTGGTTCCGAGTACACTGCTTCGATTTTCCTTGCTCTACCATATCATTTTTGATTTTTTAAGGGTCGGGAGTTTTTTAAATTTGTAATTTAACTTTTACTAATTGTTGTCGATAATTTTTATTTATTTTTATTTATTTATTTATTTATTTATTTATTTATTTATTTATTTATTATTTATTAAAAAACACAGAGTACATAGCATTGGTATCCTGCACTAGATAAATCTGTCTTGCAGGAGTGCAAGTTTGCAAAATTGTAACTGCACTTGGTTCCGGGTACACTGCTTCGCCTTTCCTTGCTCTACCATATAATTTTTACTTTTTAAGGGTCGCGCGTTTTTTAAATTTGTAATTTAGATTTTAGTATTATCAATTTCATTTTTATCGTCAAATTGTAACTGCACTTTGTTCCGGGTACACTCCTTCGCCTTTCCTTGCTCTACTATATTTATTTTTATCGTCAATTATTTTACTTACTTACTTACAATTAGTAGACAGTAGGTACTTTGGTCCTACCACAGTTTGAATAGACAGTTTTCTCTGGGATGTTAGTTCCATCAATATCGACTTAAAAATGAAGACAATACAAATACGAGAGTCAAACTAGATATCTAATAGGTTTAGCACAGCACGGGGGCGTAATCTGTAAAATAGTAATGATTGTCTTGTTTATTACCTCAGTCAGTCAGCGTGTGAGCGTCCACTGCTGGACATACGCCTCTCCAACTTTCCTCCAGCCCTCCCGGCCGTCAGCGGTACGGAACCACTGCCTTCCGCCGACGTACTTGATGCCGTCGTCCCACCTGGCGGGTGGTCTTCCCACACTCCGTTTTCCTGTCCACGGCCGCCAGTGTAGGACACGGTTACTGCAACGGTCGTCGTCTCTTCGGCTGACGTGCCCAGCCCATTGCCACTTGAGCTTAGCCACCCGGTATCTAATATCGACTACTTTGGTGCGTCGGCGGATTGCCTCGTTACGCACCATATCACGTAGCGTTATTCCCAGCATGGCTCGCTCCATTGCCCGCTGGGCAACTTTCAACCTTTGGACAACACCGACCGTCAGCGTTCACGTTTCACATCCGTACGTCATAACCGGGAGGACACACTGGTCATATATATGGGTTTTTAAATTTTGAGGAAGATCAGACCTCAGGGCGAATTTATTACCTACTAAGTTACTATTTTCAGCGAGATAACATTTTAATTTGTAACTCGTGTAAAAAAGTGTTGAAATACATGTTGTGAGCCGTGAATAGGCACCTGTCAGGCCGGCATGGCATTCGCAACCCCCGCGTACGGCCGAATGTCCATGCGTGTCGTTAGACACCTTATGGGTGGTACGGCGCCACATGTCGCGCTTAGTATAAAAAAAATACATACATAGCGTCACACCTGTTTCCCGGTGGGGTAGGCAGAGACAACGGATCTCCACGTGCCACGATCCTGACACACCTCTGCCGCCTCTTCCACTCCCATAATGTTCTTCATGCATGTTCGTCGGTTACGGGTACTACGCACTTGCCCCTTTTTGAGCACATGCCCGATCAGGTCCAGGTACGTGCGTCTAGGGCGACCCTTCCCGACTCTTCCACTCACATTTGCTTCATAAATTTATTTCGTTAGTCTCCTATCATCCAATCTTCCAACATGACCGAACCACCGAAGCACCCCTTTCTCAATCCTTGTCCCTATATCTTCTTTCAGCCCACAGCGCTCTCGCACTACACTATTTCTCAATCTATCTTTCATTCTATCTCCACACATACTCCTCAACGCGCGCATTTCCACAGCATTAATCCTGCTTTCATTCTTCGTCTGCCATGCCCAACTTTCACTCCCGTACATAAGTGTAGGGGCTAGCACTCCACCATGGACAGCCAAACGGGCCCACGTTGACATGCTTTGGCTGCTCATAATAACGTGCAACGCTCCATTCACTTGGTTGCCGGCTTTCACTCTCTTTTCTACATCTAAAAAAAATACAAGTGTGATTTATTTATTAAAACCAGCTAAATGCAATGTCGACGCACACAACGCCGCCGCCGCCGCCGCCCCGGTTGAGTTGCGCCTGAACTATGTCAATGACGAACTACTTACTGAGGTTCGTTTGTTTCGTAGCAAAATCCTTCTTGTAGGCACTAAGTATATTACTGCCCTCCATCATCAATGATGATTGATGATTCATCATAAATAAAAGGTCCTATTTTAGGTATTTTAATTTATTGCAGATTCGTGTTGCCCTTTTCATAATGTACCTTATATAAAAAGACAAAGGGTTCATTATCGCTTGAAACAACTAGAAAATAACTAAGAAAAAAGTGTAGGAAGTATCTGAAAAAAGCTACTGTTTTCTAGAACTTCAAGTCGTGAATATTATAATTATTATAATGGGGACGGGATCGTGAACTGTCGTTGTCCATACTGAGTTGGAATGTGACAGATGGCAGCTACTGCATTACTTGCTAGTACCTAATGTGTCGCATCAGCTCACCTCGACTGTCGCACTTCTCGAGTACGATATCTATCACACAAAGTTTTCAATATTGGAAAGAAGTTTCTCGTAAGTATAAAATTGTTCCAAATATGCACGTCCTTACCTTTGTGTTATGGTTATAATGAGATTATCAAGAGGAAACAAAACCTTTTGAATCCAAAACATACAATTTTGTCCAACAATTCATGTTCTAAAGGCGAGCATCGTAAAAATCATATAGGTACCAAGACAAAGAAAAACTTACCAAGTAGGTCGGTATTTCTCAAAGGAGAAAGGGCAATCTGGTTGCAAGACTTTTAGAAATATTGCCGAAAAAACAGGTTCGATTTCTAGAAATAATTTCCTGACTGTGCTAAAGAAACTCCGATCTCAAATTACTCTTAGTGAGTTGACTACAAATCTAAACTGAATATGTACTGAATAAGATATTATTAATATCTAAAAATAATGTACATTTTGTAGCAAATTATTACTTTGTTTTATACAGGGTGGCCCAGTTAAATAGTGGTCCAAATTAATTAATTAATAAAATAAATCCTTAATTTTTAAAATCTTATTTGTTCACAACGTAAGTTCAACTATAATTTCACATTATTCACAATCCTGTCTCTAACAGCGCTAATCTACACATAAAAAACTGTTAAGTAATGTTTTTAAAAAATCAGATTTTAAAAATTAAGGTAATCGTAACGTTTTATTGTAGTGACTTTGTACAAATGATGTTAATTTTGAATATGTTACAATTGTAACACCACTACAATTTTTGGTCTGGAGAATTGTGATATGTATAGGTACTTTTTAAGGGCATAGGCAAATCTCCGCTAGTACTTTTTTTTTTTTCAAAGTGATATTTCAAAAATTGATCAGATTTAATGTAAACTGAACAAAAAATCACTAGAACAGTACAGTCTAGGAGTAAACCTAAAAACTATTCATTACGTACTAGCTACATGTCTCCTCTACTTCCATACCAAATGTTATTCGGTTTTGTGGAATAGATATCCAACTAGAGCGGTTTATGTGACTAAAATAGAGAAATTTCAAAAAAAGTTTAAAAAAATCATAACTTCTAAACTATTGATTTTCGCGGAACTAAGGTTTTTTTAAATGAGTCAACATGATGTCCTCCATCTAAAAAAAATTTTTGGACTACTATAACTGGGCCACCCTGTATATAGGTACATAGAACCTGTTATTTATTTTGTAGATTTGATATTTTTGCGTCACTTACGAAACAGCTATGTAAATAATTCGTGCTTTCCGTCCAGTTCAGTGTAGCCAACATGACATGAAATGAAGGGAGGCACTGATATGGCACCTAGTTCACCCGGTGTTATGGGCTGACATCACGGATGTTGTAGGCGATGTAGCCAACCGTGTCAGTTTCAAAAAAAAAAAAAAAAGATATACCTGACGCACGTATTTTGTAGGCGCTCGAGTTTATTGAGTAATGAATGACTCATTCAGATCCAGGAAGCAGTTGTCAGCATAGTCAATAATGGAGAGTAGAAGAGGTAGTGCTAGGGCCGTTATAGTATGCTCCGGGAGAACATTAAATTTTGAACACGCTTTAGCGGAAAGTGGTAGAGAACCACAAACCTTCTGACAAATTGAACCAACCTGAGGAAACTACGACAGAGTTTGGTCGAACAAATGTGCCAAGGCTCTTTTCCAGTTTTACAATAAGCGATACCTTGGATGACCTTGGGCACACCTTGGTTATATTATCGCCGTCGATTTTCGCAAGCTGACGCGAGCTCACAATATGGTGATAGCCTGATGATTTTTTCTGACGGTTCCAAAAAGTTTATTTCGCACATCGAATTAAAATTTCATGATTTCACAACGTGTTGTAACTATGTTGTAATAGTCAAATTAAAACACTTGAAAATTAGGTTTCTTTTTTAGGGTTCCGTGCCTCAAAATTAAAAAAAAACGCAACGCTTATTTTGTTGCCCGTCCATCCTTCGCAACCCTTTTTCTCAAAAACAACGAGTAGAGGTATCAAGTTGAGATAAATATCAAAATGACTAGGTCTACGGTCCCTGCTATGTGTCAGAAATTATTCTCGTAAAAATATACTCGTTATTTATTAGACGAATAATTATCCTCTACTCTCTCTTCATCTCTCGCTCTGTCTCGAGCGCGGTGTGAGGGTGTGAGGGTGTGACGAGCTGACATTGCAGTTTCAGCAGGCTATATTGTCTGTCACGTTGTTGTATAGTTTTACCCGACGCTGCGCCGGCTGTGTCCATATTATTGTTGAGTAACTTTCTGGTCAGCAGGTGAGGTGATGTAGCCAACTATGATTCAACAAATCAAGCGATAGCACCTACAGATATAATATTATAGAAACTAATAAATAAACAAACAAATAAACAGCATCACAGCTGTTGTGGTATACAAGTAAGGATTGGTTCGTTCTCTGGTTTTGTATTGTATGTATTAGTATAGTTTAACTAAGAGGAGTGTACTAATACTGATAGCAAAAATGAAACCGGAGCGGGGAGGCTGAGGAACGAGCAGCGGCGGGAGCGGGTGGGCGGGGGCGGCGGGAGTTGTTGCAGGCGCAGCTCACTGATGCTTCGCGCTTCCGTCCGAGCTGACTTTGCCTTGCAGTAAAGTTAGCGCTTGCGCGCTTGCACTTCAATGAAATGAAAATTCCACACGTTCAAAACTACGTATTTCGCAAACTACGTTACAAGTTTAGACCAAGAAATAAAGTTAGAATAGAATAGAAATGCTTTATTGCACACAAAAACACAGAGATACACAAGACAGAAGATAACATACAGATGAGCAATAGAAACTTACAATACTTGACTCGGTCAAATTCTGCGGCTTGGTAGACAAGGTCTGCTAAAGGAGGTCGAAAGACGGATTCAACTGGGTTGGGCTGCCTTCGGAAAGTTAAAATTCGCCCTGAGGTCTGACCTTCCGCAAAATTTAAAGACCCGTATATATGACCAGTGTGTCCTCCCGGTTATGACGTACGGGTGTGAAACGTGGACTCTGACGGTCGGTGTAGTCCAAAGGTTGAAAGTTGCCCAGCGAGCAATGGAGCGAGCCATGCTGGGAATATCGCTACGTGATATGGTGCGTAACGAGGAAATCCGCCGACGCACCAAAGTAGTCGATATTGGATACCGGGTGGCTAAGCTCAAGTGGCAGTGGGCTGGACACGTCAGCCGAAGAGACGACGACCGTTGGAGTAACCGTGTTCTACACTGGCGGCCGTGGACAGGAAAACGGAGTGTGGGAAGACCACCCGCCAGGTGGGACGACGACATCAAGTGCGTCGGCGGAAAGCAGTGGTTCCGTACCGCTGAAGGCCGGGAGGGCTGGAGGAAAGTTGGAGAGGCGTATGTCCAGCAGTGGACGCTTACACGCTGACTGACTGACTAGGTTTTTTTATGGAACCTGGCGCGGTTGGCTACATCACCTACAACATCCGTGATGCCAGCACATAACACCTTGGTGAACTAGGTGCCATGTCAGTGCTTTCCTTAGGTCGTGCCGGCTACACTGAACTGGACGGAAAACACGAACTATTTACATAGCCGTTTCGACCGACGACGACGTTTCATTCAGCGCGGATGTACCAACCCGGGCGGGATAAACCCTACCACCTAGTAAGGTAAGAAGGGAAGGGATACAGTTTTAGATGAGTTGGAATGAAGAACGGTAACATTGTGGCAACCAAAAGATTATCCTAATCACAGCCATAACTTGTAGGAGTTTACTTTTGGGATAATCAGTCTTCTACTCCAGCTAGTTCGCGTCACGCCTCGCCAAACATTCGCCTCGTGTGTGTGTGTGTGTGTATCCACGATATATGGTTCAGAGGCAACAAAGAATTTCGCGGTAAGTTATGATATTAGCATGAAAATACATTTCCTAGTATGTCTAGAAGCGTGGGTTGTTGGCTGCAGGTACTTATACACACACACATATTATGTTATTGTCTAGTTTATTTCCTTAGAATTTATTTGGTCACGCTCTTGTACTGCGATCTTGTAAACATCGCAACCCTCTTTGCTAGTGGAGTTTGTACCGCCTTCAACTCAAGGGTTCGAATATGAATCACAATATCGGATCATATATAATATTTCAATACGCCAGAAAAAAAATGAAAATATTTTATTTAATACTTTTTAGTCCTAGTTTTAGGTTATAACTATTTTAGCTTAGGTGACACTCGAATCGAAAGGTTTTCGGTATAATCATCTATGGGTATAATTTTTTCATTATGTCACGCCGAATGGCGGTAGCTCTAGGTCGCAAACTAGAAATATTAATTAGGACACCGTGCAAACTGTACGAACACCATTCCCTACAGGACAGCTGTATAAATCTGACAAATTAGAACTCTCCTTGAACTATTCAGTCAAGTCAGAGCTTACCTATTGACTGGAGCTAACACTACGCTACCGGCGCGCGTTCTTTTATAAGAATCCATAAAAATAATTGCGCGATCAGGCACCGCTCTATAACATAAACACCATTTATTAAAGAGCTTAATGACGAAAAATGTTTCGTTTGCACTACCATGAAATATACCTCCAAATATAATTTAGGCAAATTATTAAAAATTAGTAAGTTACATAATTAAACAGCACCCCCATCTTCTTCATTTTCCATCATTATTGCAACCAAACACCTCTCTATCTCTCTGAACAAAAATATTTAAATATTACGAAAATCTACGCAACGCAAAACAGCGACGTGCACTTCCTCGACATGTACTTTCGCACTAACCAAGGCGGGACGCGGGGGGTGGGAGGTCAAAATAATGACCGCCGCTCGATGCTTTCGTTATATAGCTACGTATTAATAATAGTTTGTGTTCGTGTCGTTTGAGTTCAAATTTGGACTTTTGGCCGCATTTGAATAGTCAATCACTCTTAGTGCGGCGGCTGCGGCGGCGGCGCGGCGGCACGGGGCCGATCATTTATTGAACCTGATATGATAATATATGTCGGGGTGTGGGGGTGGCCACCGCGGCTACAGACCAACGACTAAATACAATATTACGTATTTATAACATAACTCTACATATTGTAGTCAAATACGGGTTTAAAAGTACCAATATAAGTTCGGCAGTCGGGAAAAATGCGAGCGGAGCCGTGTGTGCACCAGTGTGGAGAGTACGTTCAATCATGTTTTATAATAAAAAAAAAACCGGCCAAGTGCGAGTCGGAGTGGGAGTTCCGTAGCGTACCACCAAGTCATTTGCCGGTTTTTATTATTTGTTGTTATACTTTAGAGTTTGCGCTATAATTACACCAAGTTGGACACCTATTTATATTTGCGATAGAAACGAACAAAACGCAAAAAAAAAATTACTTTTCTTGAGGTCTTAATTTTTATTTTTTATTTTTTCTTATTCTTTATTAGGATATCCGCCATAATAACACATATTCTGTGAAAATATTAACCCATATTACAGTTTAAAAGATACAGCGCGCTTTAAAGGCAGGACAGACGGGGGAGGCTTAGTAAGAGGAACCCGCACGGAACCCTCAAAATACATATTTTGAGATGACATTTTCATTTATTTTGATAGCTGATAGCACTGCTGATAGGATCGTCTCGGCTAGACGTGTTCTTAAAACATTTCAATATAAATGTAGATAGGTATTTTTAGCATTCCTAGAATATGCAAAACCTTATACCTACCACTGAGACCTACCATATGTAATAAATAACTATATACCTCGCTATATACTAGACTAGCTAGGTAATAATGAATGCGAGTAAATGATTCACTAATAAAATGCACAAGGTACAGTCACGTTAAATATTTTCGCACTCAACTAAACCGCAAGTTGTAATAAACGTCATACCATAACACAATATTTCCCATCAATCATAAAATGTGATAAGAAAATGCATATTGTTATAGGTAATCTATTATGCTTTGCGACTAACACATAATTCAAAATGAAATTGCTACGGTTATACATGGTCACACTTGGTTCCCTTCCAGCATCACACGGCACACCATCTGCACACAATTAGCATCAGACGGCGCGCACGCAACACGCGTGTAGGTATGCCCGCGAGAGCGAGCGCAACGAGTTAGTGTGCCTTGCATGTTTACGAAAAGAACTTCACCGGAAACATTCTGAATTTCTGAGGCGTCAATCAATTGTGGAAATAAAGATGAAAAATATTGTAAAATTATTATAATTACCTACTCTTAATTTTTTTTTTCGGAAATTCCAATGATATTTAAAGGAAGGAAAAATTTATAAAAGTATGAGTAATTTGTCAGAATTTGTGATAATTAGCACCGCACCGGTAGCTGTGACAATAACTGATATCTATTATTATAACAATCGAAACAATATCACCGGCGCGTTAGTCACTTGGACGGAAGCGACGAAGAACATAGACCGGCGCGCGCGCACTCTCTCTAGAAGCGGACAATGAGTTGTCAGATGGTCACACGTTTAATTGCTTTTTTTTTATTCATACAATTTAGTATTTTTTTAGTGCCAATAAAAAGTAAGAAGTATGATAAGTAAAGAAACCTATGTAAGTTTGTTGTTTTGGTACAAATAAAGAATTTTCATTAATTTCATGTTTTGCACTCAATGCGATGTGCGGTTGCGAAGTTATGTCAGTTAAAGTTTTTGAATTAAAAATGAAATACTAACACAATTTTTAATTGTGTAGTTGCTACCTTGCCCAGCAAAATAAATATATAATGTAATGGGATTTTAGAAAATGTAGGTTTTTACCCGACTGAGCGAATCAAGAAGGATGTTTTTCCAGTGTATGTAACAGTATGTATGTACGTATTTATGTATGTATGTGCATTTATTTCTATGGCACGCGCTGTAGCCTAAATGGCTTCACGGATTTTAATATATGAGGTGTCGTTAGATTGGTCTTAATTATTGTGGTAGTGACATAGGCTATAAAATGTGAAAAGTGATGATTGTTGGCTGGCTGGATGAAAATGTGAGACGCAGGATGTCCTGCTTGTTTAGATTAGTAACAGTCCAGCTGTAGCCTAGATAATATACACAGTATATAGATATATATATATAGATATATATATACAGTAGTCCATACAATTTCATAGTAAAAATGTTTTCACTTTGTCATGAATTGCTGCATGTCACAAATCAGCACATGCGTGTCTAGGCAGTGGCAAACATTTTTGTATAGACTAAGTGGACATTGAAAAAATTTCCAGTGAAGTTTCTTGTCAGTTCTTCTTCGCTGTGATAATCGAACTGGCGGAATGTTACAATGTAAATATGATAAATCTGAGCGCAGTGTACTGCCAATAGATGCTAAATAAACAATAAACAATTAACAACAATATAAAAATGTAATTTCAAACTTATAGAGTGGAGTATCAAAATAAAAGAAATCGAAGAGGAATGGAAGGCAAAATTATTTTGTTATGTTCATATTATTATAGATATTTATTTTGAACAAAAAAGTCAAATATGAAAATATACAAGAACTACATGTGCACAAGGGCGGACTTATGTATTACTGTGTTGGATCATTTGAATAATGACATTTGATACCGAAATACTCGTATATGTCATTTCCAAAATGATTTCTCTCTCGATTCTATGTGAGCGTGCTTGGATATTGTGCGCTGTTGATCGTCACTCTGTTTATAAGCTGACCGTACTTTCAGGTTGTTTCAGAAGATGCGGTGCTCGGGTGCAGAGCTCCGCGGCACAGCTCACGGCTCGCCCGTCGCCGCGCGTCTCTGTCTCCTGGCCTGGGTGCCTGTGCATGTACAGTGTTCAATTGTTTGCAAGTAGTTAGTGCGTATGTACAATTATTATTTACCAAAGGTTAACTAAATTTAAACATAATCGACTTAATTTAATGTAAATCAATGTTAAACACTTAATTTAAAGTAAACTAACATCTTATGGCTATCTAGAGCCGAATTCCACTCAAAACAAAGTGTTTTAAAAACAAATAAAAATGGGTGAACAAAAAGCAAAGGTGATATCAGAAAGTGTAAAGTTTAACTTGGACACAATACTGTCGGAGTTGGGAAGTTTCGGAAAGTATCACATTTTGATGCTGTTTTTGTTGGCGTTTAGAGACAGTTTTCTTAACATGTGCAATCTCAATTACTTATTTACTGCGGCCGCCGTCGAGTACAGGTAAGCCGCTTCCTATAGTATGTAGGTACCATACTTGAGTACATAGTACACCGTACCGCCACCGCTGGGTCTATAACTACACCAGCTGTTAATGAAATATATTTATTTATTTTTATTGAAAGCGCGACATGTGGCGACGAGCAACCCATAAGATGTCTAATGACGCCCACCAACATTCGGCCGTACGCGGGGGTTTCGAATGCCTTGCCGACCTGACAGGTCCCTATTCACGACCCTCTTGAAGGACCCGAGACTTTACTTGGGGGGAAATATTATGGGCAGGGAGAGCGTTCCAGATTTTACCGGTTCTGCAGAACCGGCTGGTACGCATCCGCGGTAAGTTCAGCGTGTAGGGATGCAATCCCTGCCCAGTGCGAGTGGTGCGGAGGTGGAAAGGGGACGGCGTGATCGCGTTAAATAGCTCCTCCGAGCACTTCCCATGAAATATAAGCTATAGAACACATTTAGGGAGCCGACATCCCTACGGAGTTGCAGTAATCTTAGATCGCGGGAAACTTCGGGGTCACCCACTAGTCGCACGGCTCGACGCTGGATCGAGTCCTGAGGCGCAAGCTGATATTTGGCAGAGCCAATATCAGCTATATGTAGTATATAGTACCTATATAGTAGAATATCGCACACGTTTACAGTGGCTCGATATTCGAAGTCGCAGGAACAGCCGCGTTCTCTCTCTTCTCTTCCGCACACTGAATGACCCTGCTGCTCCTAAATACCCGAGTGAGCGGTTTGAGTTCCTCCGTTCCCATGGTCTCTCTCTGAGATCATCTGACAATCTACTTCTAGCAATACCAACTCACTCGAGTTCGTTTTACACGGACTATCATCTACAGTGAATGCGGCTCGCATGTGGAATCATTTGCCTGCGACCAGGCGGCGCGGCGCTTCACTACTATCCACATGTTTAGAGAACGTATCCGCAAACTGTTTCTGTCTGATTCTGATGGCGACGAGTATGTAACACTATTTAATATTACATAATTACGTTCTTGTAACTTCTATTCCGCTGGTTTTATAATATTAAAAATATATTTGTATATACAACGTGTCCCAAAACTCAACGTCAAGCGGGAACCAGGGAGTATGCCAGTTTTTTTACTACCCAGGGAAAAATAATAAAAAAAATCTGAGTCATTTCTTTTTTATGATATGAGCATTTTTTGAAAATTTCTCGTACAACATTTTTAGGTACTACGACTAAAAATTTGCAAATATTATTGTAATTTTTTTTTTATTGGTAGCTTATATAACTTTGCTATTGATCAGTATCCCAAATAAAACCAGAATGCCTGTAGTTTTACCAAAAAAATATTCATTTAAATGTTTTCTAAAAAATAGATGACTCCAATTTTTTTGATTGAAAGTAGTACCTGGGCGACCGAACTTCGCTCGGCGTTTGCACCTATATAAAAAGACGAAAAAATAAAATAACATTATCTAAATACCAAATTTCATCCAAATCCGTAGAGCCGTTTCCGAGCAACCAATTATATAGGTATATAGATGTATAGGTAGGTATACAAGTTTAGCTAACTTAAAGTAATAGGATATTTGATTCATTGATGATTAATTTCTCAATAGGTATCCATCAACCTTATCCACAATGTACACGCCTAAGACATGACTAATAGAGAATAATTTACCTCTATACATTAAGTCCGGCTTTTGTCAATTGTTTTGTTTGCATTAAAGTATATTTTTATTACTTACATTTAATTAAAAGAAACGCACTAAAATATTATAGTATTGTATACTTATATTTATTACACTCAAATAGAATATGGGCAAAAAGGTAACACTTAATGCCTCTAGGCATTTTCTAACAGAATACCTTTGGTGTCTAACATGCCCATGGACATTCGGTCGTATCCGGGGGTTGCGAATGCCATGCCGGCCTGACAGGTGCCCATTCACGCCCCTCTTGAAGGACCCGAGACTGTACTTGGGGGGGGGGGGGGGGGGGGGGGGAATATATGGGCAGGGAGAGCGTTCCAGAGTTTACCGGTTCTGTAGAGGAATGATCTGCAGAATCGATTGGTACGCATCCGCGGTAAGTCCAGCGTGTAGGGATGGAATCCCTGCCCAGTGCGCGTGGTGCGGAGGTGGAAAGGGGACGACGACGCCGGGATCGCATTAAACAGCTCCTCCGAGTACTCTCCATGGAATAAGCGATAGAACACACTTACTAGGGAGCCGACATCCCTACGGTGTTGCAGTGGTTCTAGATCGCAGGACACTTCTCAAATACTATACCTATACACCAGATTATATAGGTATACATAATATAGACTAAACATACTAAACAAATATATATTTATATAGTATTTAAACACAAGCAAAGTTTAGATAGATAGAAAGAAAATATATATTTACTTACTGAACATATGAGACATAGTTTTAGATCAGAGTAATTACGATGACAAAATGTGCTTCTTTAAAAGAATTTTGAAAGTGTGAATGGAAGAAGAGAGATAGAGATTGACAGGGAGCTGGTTCCACAGACGAGCTGCATGTATCATGTCATGAATGAGTCTGAATATGATGTAGCTGAGAAAGGAAAAACCGGCCAAGTGCGAGTCGAACTCGCGCACCGAGGTTTCCGTATCGCCATATCATGGCTAGCGCCACTCACGCGTCACGCCATCTAGATGGCGTGTTATGAAATGCTTCATATTAGTTAAATGTCATAATTAGTTAAAATGCTTCATAACCTATTCTGTAGATCGCGCGCGCGCATACACTTTGTGGTTTCTTCTATGGGAACCCCCGTGAATTTTTAACTTTTTCTTATTTTTATTATTTTTTGTTATATCGGCCTTAATAACACATATTCTGTGAAAATTTCAACTGGCTACCTATTATGGTTCAAGAGATACAGCCCTCGGACAGACGGACGGACAGACAGACAGACAGACGGCGTAGGCTTAGTAATAGGCTTCCGTACGGGATACGGAAATCTAAAAACGATCACTTAGGTATTTAGGAGCATTAGTATTAAAAGTGATAGGACATGAATATTCCTATTAGAGAAAAAGCAAATAACAATTCCCCACATTTAGTTAGCCGTACCTAATATATTAGTCTGTGTACATGTGCGGGACATGTACATAATACAAGTACAATGTTCCCAGTTGGCTACATGATGCTCCTGCCAGAGCCTGGCGGACGGAGGTGCCATGCTACATAGCTATTCTTATCCCGCTACATTGAGCCGAACGGAACACACGAATGATCTGCATCTAGTTTTGATTGACCCATATTCATTCACTAAGGTGGGACGGACTAGTAGTAAATAGTTACATACTAAACATGCTTTCATATTTACCACCTGCTAAGTATAAATAAGAAGGAAACGCACTTACTCGGTAATTATAACTTTTAGTGTAGGTAGTTACAATATTATTGTTAATAGCTGTGCCCGCGGCTCCGCCCGCTCTCATATTTGACTTCTCTGCTAACCTCTAAGCCATTTAGCGTGATAGTAAGTAGCCTATAGTTGATGGGAAGAATCAAGCTATCCGTAGATGTTTTTTTATTAAAATCGGTTCAGTGGTTCTCGAGTTATAAGCGGGCAGACAGACATATATACATACAGACAGAAAGCAGAAGTTGGATTTGGTAAGGATTCATTTATCTAGGCTACACTACGCTCAGATTTGTCATATTTTACATTTTTGAAGTGAAAACTTCTTTAGCGGCGCTTGGCACTTTTTTATATGGGGAAAAAATCTTATGTTCGCGTCAGCGCCAGCGCGTCAGATAACAATCTATAGTTGCTATGACAACGCTCAATACATGACATCTCAAAGTTCTGCAAAATGAATGTAGGGTTCCTTAATAAATGCATGTCTGTCCGTTCTACTAAATTTTACAATTTTCAACCAAGGTCCTCCGACGGTTATTTTATAATAAAAGTAGGGTTCCGTAACACGTTTATGTCTGTCCATTCTACTAAGTTCTGCAAAATGAATGTAGGGTTCCGTAACAAATGCATGTCTGTCCGTTCTACTAAATTTAACATTTATTTCAAAATGAATGTAGGGTTCCGTAACAAATGCATGTCTGTCCGTTCTACTAAATTTTACAATTTTCAACCAAGGTCCTCCGACGGTTATTTTATAATAAAAGTAGGGCTCCGTAACACGTTTATGTATGTCCATTCTACTAAGTTCTGCAAAATGAATGTAGGGTTCCGTAACAAATGCATGTCTGTTCGTTCTACTAAATTTAATATAATTATTTTTAAATCTTTTTTTTATTAATATTTTTTTATATATATTTTTTTTATTTATTTTTTTATAATTTATATATATATATATATTTTTAATTTATTTATAATTTTTTTTCTTTTCATAAATTTTTTTAAATTGTTTTTTTTTATACCTGAATATTTTCGGAAATACAAAAGTTTTCACTTCTGCCGGCACTCCCGGAGTGCACCTGAGGCTTTTTTTTTAATGTAAACCAGCATACTGTGGCTGGTGGTCTGGTGGGTGGCTGTGCCGAGGGACCAATGGTGCAGTTGACAGAGCCAAAATGACCTCTCCTCGCGAAGCCACGCTCAGTTAGGTGCATGCCAGCAGATTTGCGGACTGTTGCTAGGCTGTCTAGCCCGTTAATACAACGACGCTTCAAGACACCCAGGTTAAAGGATTCAGGAAATACACTCGCCGGAAGACAGTTCCACACTCTAGCGGTGCGAGAAAGAAACGATTTAGAGAACCGATGGGTTCTCAAAAGTCCAATGTCAACAAAAAAAGGGTGCCGAGTCTCTTTGCGACGAGTTATGCGGAGATAGGACGGGTGGCAGGAATAAGGGATGAGGCAGCGTCCGTGCTTGTCCGGACATTGTAATAATCCGCCAGTTCGCACAGCGAAGCAGAACTAGCAAGAACCTTCATTGGATTTTTTTTTTTACAACAAAAGTGGCAATTTTACCCGACTACGGTGAAGCCATCGATGGGTGAAGCCACAATGAGGGCATATGACTCCCTTCTTATATCACTAGGTGGTAGGGTTTAACCCGCCCGGGTATAGTACCACCGCACTGAATGAAAGGTCGGTCGAAACGGCTATGTAATCGTTTGTGTTTTCCGTCCAGTTCAGTGTAGCCGGCACGACCGAAGGGAAGCACTGACGTGGCACCAAGTTCACCCGGTGTTGTGGGCTGACATCACGGATGTTGTAGGTGATGTAGCCAACCGTGCCCGTTTCCATAAAAAAAAATGTGTTAAGCCTGAATGTTTGTATGATCCTCCTTGTTTGTATGTATGTATGGATTTATAAATTGTTTTTCCAACCGCACATAATAACGGGTGTCCAGTGGCAGATTTCAAACTTTGAACTGTTGAATCTGTCAAAACTGAACAATCTGTCAAAATAAAAATGGCGCCATTCGTCGCAGCAAAGTTGCGGATTTTTTCGATGCTATGGAACAGTGGACTGGAGAGCATCGCGCTTTTGCCGTCGAGGCCTACTTATTAAGTGGGTTTTCGCTAACTTTCGGACTGATGCACGCATGCGGAAGATTTTCTTTAGTGATGATGCCCATTTTCACATTGGAGGTTATGTGAACAAACAAAATTTTCAATACTGGGATGTGCGCAACCCAAAAAAAAAGCATCAAGAGCCTTTACACAAGCCTAAGGAAGGGTACCGTGTGGTGTGCAATGTCGGCATCCACCTTAGTAGGGCCGTATTTCTTCGAAAACCAGCGCGGCCAAAATGTGACCGTGAATTCAGAGAGATATTCAGAGATGATTAATAATTTTTTTATGCCGGAACTGCAGAATAGTCTATATTTTAACCGAAACACTTGATTCCAGCAGGATGGGGCTACCGCACATACGGCCAATGTGTCTATAAATGCAGTTCGACAGTTTTTTCCTGAAAAAAACATCTCTCGCAACGGCAGCATACCGTGGCCACCTCGGTCACCGGATTTGAGCCCTTGTGACTTTTTTTTATGGGGATATCTAAAATCTGTCGTATACAAATCATATCCAGGTACTGTGACAGAATTAAAAGAAAATATCCGATCTGAAATCGGCAACATTTCACAGGCGCTCTGCAAACGCATATTCAAAAACATGCGAGCTAGACTCGAAGAGTGCGTGCGGCTCCATGGTCGACACTTAGAAAACGTTGTTTTAAAAAATTAAATCCGCATTTATTATCTTGCATTTTCTGTAAAAATATTTTAAATAAACACTGTAGTTTTTTTTATATAAATTTTTAAAGTTTGAAATCTGCCGCTGTACACCCTGTATATACACAGGTAGCACAGGAGTGCTAATACTCTTTCAATTTGAGATTTTATTTTAACGTGCAATATTTGTAATTCTTCCAATAAAAACTCGTATCGTTGCAACGTACCTAGGTACCTAGGTAGTGCGCTGTAGTAGATTCTCAGTCGGGCGTTACCTGATTTGATTAACATAATAAAATATTCTCATGTTATTTATAGTTTTGTAATAACAATTTCGCGTTGCGTTTACTTTCTTTATGCAAAAACTTTACTCGCTTCAACGTAATGCATCTTTAGTTAAATGTATGAATAATAGTTAAAACTATTCCTCCATCACCTGCACTCTACACCTGACGGCCAACGGGGCAGTTTCCTCACGAAACACAATACGGAACTTCCGGAGAGATTACACATTCCTATAAGATCAAAATAAATAACTTTATCCTACGCAAAACCGCTAAGTACGTAGACGTCTAAGTAATTAAAAATATGAGGAATATTTATTGGCATCAACAAAAGATTACATAAATAACTACTGCCTATAATAATATTGAAGAAAATTGAAAACCTATTCTATACGCAACAATGTATAAAGTAAAGTAAACCTACCTATAAATAAAAATATTCATCCATCGTGGGGATCAATGGCACGGTCCCCATGACAGACGCTGCTTGAAGTACGTCCCGGCCCGTCGGTCCCCGGATGCTTCAATAAGCTGTTTTCCTATTTTCTTTGAAAAACTGACGCCATCCGAGCTCCATGCTCCAAGCGTCTCTACCGCGAAGGCCACAAACTCATCATTAGTAGTACAATTCATGTACTTCTGGTGTTTATTTGTTTGGGCCTTCGCTGCAGCGAAGCCAGCCTTCTTGCACGAGCCACCCACATGGGTGGGGAGTGGGGGGCGAGGGTGTCCACGCACGTCGCGCCCCAGATCAAGGCTTTTCCATACTTCCACGGCAGAAGGCAAGAGCTAAGTAATTAGATATCTGGATTAACATTTCTTGTTTGTTTGCATAGCTCTCTTTACATCAACATCAAACAATAATAAATACCTATCTCCATAAGAAATATTTGTATAGATTTATATGTTGACTAACATTGAGCACCAACCTTATGTTATTGCACTCTCCTGTGAGTCATCTGACCTCATTTGACGAGTTTTACGAGTATTTAGGTATTTTTAGATTCTTTCTCTGTGTTGATACAGCAAGTCACTTTCAGATGGAGAGCAAGATAGAGGTCAGGGGTTATTGCACTGAGTAGTGACTGGCTCACATATATATCACATGTTTCCCGAATATGTGAGGAAAACAAAACTGATTAAAATATTCATTCATAAAAACCTCGCGAAATCAAATGACTTATATTATAATTATAATTTAAAAAGGATCCGCGCCACACCAACATTCACTACAGTACACAATCCTAATGAGACGGCTCGCACGTGGTAACACGTCACGGGTGTCTCACTCACCTCACCTACCCACTCCCACTAGACACGGAGTCTGCAGTATGCCTGAGATATACGTAGCGATGCTCATATTTTCCACTTTGTCGTCTACTCGACGAGTCGATGCATATTCATTGACATAGTGTATAATAATAATTTATCTTCCATAGGCTGAAGCTTAGAGCGTAGAGCTGTGGTAGAGCTGTATACCTATTTATACTAGTAGGATGTATGATGTATGACGAGCTTTACAAAGTTCCATTTTCAAATTGCAGGTGTCAAGTTCCCGAATGCGAGACAGAGCACACGAATTTCAACGGAACGTGGTTGGTAGACGCTTTACCAAACGACACAGACCGCTGCCGAAGGTTTCATCCGGTCGTTGGCAGCACAATAAACTCTTCGACATTGTTGTCAGACCTACAGGAGAGAGGTCCGGAGCCCGGCGGCGGTGGCTGGAACGCCTCATGCACTTCGGACATGTTCGATAGGAGTCAACTAGTGGCGTGCGAGCGGTGGGTGTACGCTGACAACAACACCATTGTTGCTGAGGTGAGTGTTTTATTTTGCATTGTAGGTAACTGCATATTCGTTACTTCACTTCAACTATTACTACGACACATCATTCGCAAGTCTCCAGCACGACGACCGCGTTCACACATTCAGTTCAGACAGAAAGTATCATGTTGCCTTTCTAGATTTTGTTAATATTCAATTTGAACCTCGGAACGTTCAGCCACAGAAATTTGATCAGAAAAACTTCAAGAAATACAAATACAAAATAAACAATTACTACTTTTTTCAGTAAATTTTAAGTTTAAAACAATGCTCACAGTTTTCACATACTCGTGAGTGGTACAATACCACAGAAGAGAGATATAGGGCTAACGACAATACTTAGGTACCTGCTGTCGAAATTTAATATATTTTATATGTGTATTTTAAGAAGGCGATGAAATTCATGTTTAATTGAATTCATTTCGAAAAGAATGAAATATTATAACCTTATGTTTGCCCATTTTGTAACTTACCGTAAATTCTCCTGAAATGTCTCTTAAACAGTTTGCAGTGAGCCGTACTAGGCATTGCATGTTCATACGATAAGAAGTAATCTCTTCATTTCAATAATTGTCAAAGGAGAATGTTGAATGTAAGATCGGCCGCACAATGGATGACGTGTTTTTGCAGACAATAGCTGTGTTGAATAAAACGAACAAGAACTATTGTTTCACTGAGAAAGCACCTGGCTGGACTAAATCCATTGACACATTCCACATTAGTCCAAAATTACCAATCCATCATCATCACGATACACATATTATCTAATACGTAACAGTGCGTTCAAGTTAAGGCTGCTGATGTTGGATGACATGGTACATGGCGCTAGAAAAATGGCGCGATAGAGCCATAGGGAATCGGCGAGAGAAAGAAAGAGATACACGTATAGACGTACCTACTCGATAATTTCATCATAAGTCTAAATTTTGCTCTTTTTTCGGAATTTTGAATGAAAAAATGTGTAAAATTGTAATAATAATCATGGAAATTATTTATAAGCAGGATACGAAAGAAGGTAGGTAGGTGATATGTTTTCTTGGCTTTGCAATGCACCAATTCAGATATAATTTAGTTGAAATAACGAAAAATGTGAACAAATAGACCGATTCGCAATTTTTCTATCGTGCAAATTTCCAACAAAAATCATTAAGTACCTTGTTCAGATTAATTGACACTTTGAAAATGGTGAAAATGGTACTACTCCCTTTGACTGCCACACTTTGAAAATGGTGAAAATTGGTATTAATATATGTACATAGGTAATGTTATGTAGCCTACACCCATCCGGAATATATGTCAGATTCTAAACCTGATCTAAATCGGTGGAGCCGTTTCCGAGATCTAAGCGAAAACATACCTACTCTTTATTCTTTATACATAATTCCTATAGTACACTATGCTTGAATTTGTCCAAATTTATTTTTACAATCCGGTTTGATTACACCCACAAAGCGTGCAAGAACTTTCTACATACATACCTACATACATAAGATATAGTGCATACAAACGGCATTATGTAGAGATAATATGGCAGATTCAACAGTGCAGATCACAGAACAATTATCGGGCCACACTCCTTGGTGCAAATATACGAGTAGGTACCTAGGTACTTATACCGTACTGTCAATCTTTTCAAAAGCGACTTTGCTAGCATGACTGTCAATTGCATTTTGGAACTCAGGATGATTTTAGGTTTTCCTAACAGCGCACAAACTATCGAATTAACGATGAATTAATTTAATTGTAGAAAAAAATGTCAACCTACTCGTAAATGATATAATTTAGTGTGGAGGCCTGTCATTTTATGCGATCGCAAACATCGCTGCTGACAGTGTCACGGTGAACGAGCGTTTGCGTTCAAGTTCAAGGGGATTCGACAGCACTAGCATTGCTGCTATGTCCGCTCAACCAATCCTGTCCCGACACAAACCTATCTCCGCATGACTCGTCGCAGAGAGACTCAGCACCCTTTTGTTGTTGACATTGGGCTTTTGAGAACCCATCGGTTCTGTAAATCGTTTCTTTGACCGCTAGATTGTGGAACTGTCTTCCGACGAGTGTATTTCCTGAATCCTTTAACCTGGGTGTCTTCAAGCGTCGTATTAACGAGCTAGGCAGCCTAGCAACAGTCCGCAAATCTGCTGGCATGGCACCTAACTGACCGTGGTTTCGCGAGGAGAGGTGATTTTGGCTCTGTCGACTGCACATAAAAAAAACTGACTATGCGTGCAATTGGATTTGCAATTTCCATCTGGATAAATTGACATTGTTACGAGCAGCATCGTGCAATAAGGTGTTTAAATGGAGATGTGACGCACAGAGGACGGAGTAGCACGGAAGGTCGAGACGTGACTGGCGGAATGTTCGGTTCAGAGCGCTCATTTATTTGGTCAAATTAGCTCAAGCTAATAAGTTTGTTTAGTGAATTGTGATTTTGAAAATGACTAGATTTTAAACATGTAGGTACCTACGTACAGTTTCAAAACGTTTAACCAAACCAGTGGAGCAAATAAATACTGCTGCTATGATAATCAGAGTAAAATGTTATAGATTAAAATATCTGAGATTGTGAACAATTAAAACTGTCTATCAGCCTCGCTAGCTCAGTGGTGCGGTCGGTCGACTGTTCGCTGCCCTATTTCTTATTTGTTCAAACAGCCATACAGCAAATTTTACAGTAGACAGTTTAAAGTGTTTTTAAGGATGTACGAAAATATTTAGGGTTGCAATTCTTTTTGTGAATAAACTAGGGTGGATTACCTATGCCATAAATAAATAAAAAAACATATTTTTTATGTCGTATCTAAGTTACGGAGAAAACAAAATGTCAGTTGAACAAATTGTCATAGCGCGGAGTGCGGTTTTGGCGGGTTGAACAACGTAATATACGTTTGAACAAATAAGAAATCAATTGTCTCTCACAAAATATAACAAATTCCTTGAACAGGATGTCCTTTTTTGGAAAGGCAAAGAACAATTATGGTTTTCAAACAAATTTCAAAAGTGTATTGATGTAAGTTTATTGATGTAGGTCTTTGATTAATCGGGGAACATTGTACCGTGTGGGGCCGGTACTTTAAAAGAATAGCCCCACTGCATCTCTCCCTGTGCATGTCGTAAAAGGCGACTAAGGGATATGACTCCCTTCTTATATTACTAGGTGGTAGGGTTTATCCCGCCCGGGTTGGTACCACCGCACTGAATGAAAGGTCGGTCGAAACGGCTATGTAAATAGTTTGTGTTTTCCGTCCAGTTCAGTGTAGCCGGCACGACCGAAGGGAAGCACTGACGTGGCACCAAGTTCACCCGGTGTTATGAGCTGACATCACGGATGTTGTAGGTGATGTAGCCAACCGTGTCAGTTTCAATAAAAAAAAAACATAAAAAAAAAGATTTCGATGAATTGAGAACCTCCTCCTTTTTTCGAAGTCGGTTAAAAACATTGAACCGACTTCAAAAAACAACTAGAACTAAAAAGTATTAAATAAAATTTTTATTCGGACCCTTGAGTTGACGGCGGTACAAAGTACAAAATGGGTCTATTTATAAATGTTCAATGTGCTTTTGTACCGCCTTCAACTCAAGGGTCCGAATAAATATTTTATTTAATACTTTTTAGTTCTAATTGTTTTTTGAAGAAGGTTCAATGTTTTTTAAAACAGGTTTTTTATTTCACTCTTACTGTATAGAATTATTCGCCCATTTGTCTTACACATATGCAAATTTAATTATGATTTTCGAATGGATGCTAATCCTCGAACTTTACCAAATTGAGGTTGACCACCCTTGAGGGGTACCTCTTTCTAATAAAAAAAGAATTATCGAAATCGGTTCGCAATTGTCGAAATTATCGTTGAACATACATAAAAAAAAACATACAGCCGAACATAGAACCTCCTCCTTTTTTGAAGTCGGTTAAAAAGTAGTTCATTATGACAATTTTCTGTACATAAAAAAAATCTAGTACCTACCAGCTTTTCATTATTGCATTACCGTACCGCTAGACAAGCGTAAATTGTCGTCGACATAATATGTATTATAAAAAATTTTAAAACTTTTTAATTTAGTATTTTAGATTTTCTTCTTAAATAACACAAAATGATCAGTAGGTATACAAAATGGTATTACAATAATACAACAATAAACGCCGTGTACTGTACTGTTATCATGGTCCGATCCAACAATGACCGCCGTGTACTGTATCAAGGCGCCCGTCGCGCGATGCGCGATAAATACACACAAACACACACACACTATCGAGTCCAGTGACTCGCGCGAGATTTTGCGGCATAATAAAAATGGAACACTCCATACATCGAAGTGTAGCAAAACCGTTAGAATGATTGAACAAGAATATATCAATAATAAATCGTTCCACGTTGCTTTATTTATAATTACAATCGTGGGAAAACACAATGAAATGGAAGTTTAATGACATTTTTCATAAAAACTAATAGATAACTGAGAAAACACGTCCTCACCTCAAAAATTCATAAATGAACCACAGATTACCAAGAATGAACTGTCGTTCCAAAATGGCCTCCTACGCTGACGTCACACGATCGCTGCGTTGCAATTGGTTCTTCGAGTCGTTTGAACATATAAGAATGCGAGCTCGGTTACGATGTTGTATGAAGTAGCACAATGGCGACCGTTAAATTTGAATATTCGAATCTTATTGAACAAACAAGAAGTGAAGATTGTTTGTGGGAAAGTTTAATTGAACAAGAGAAAAGCTGTTACAGTGAGTTTTCATGAAAAATTTTTTGCTGGAAAAATGCGGATATTTTTTTTAAAACGGACTGCATTCATAAGTCAATTTCGCTAAAAATGGTCGTTTGAACAAATAAGAAATAGGGCAGCGTGTTGTTAACCAACGCTGAGCGCGGCCAGTACTTGGATGGGTGACCGCTCGACCGTTGGAGGCTGACCGTGGTTCGGATTCGGGTCTCTTCCATTCTTACCTTACTAGGTGGTAGGGTTTATCCCGCCCGGGTTGATACCACCGCGTTGATCGAAACGGCTATGTAAATAATTCGTGTTTTCCGTCCAGTTCAGTGTAGCTGACATGAAATGAATGGAAGCACTGACATGGCATCTAGCTCACCCGGTGTTATGGGCTGACATCACGGTTGTTGTAGGTGATGCAGCCGTGGTGAATAATGTCAAACATTTTCAAATAACTTTAGAGGACGATGTTGCATTGCAACTTGCCTCCCGCATACGACCTAGGTATACACGACATATCTTAGGGATTGCATTGAAAAACATTACGGAAGTTGGGGGCGGAGGCCGGTGGAGTTACCTCAGTTCAGTCAGAGACGGACAGCTGACGTCATTTGCTGATCCGAGAGCGATACTCAACTCACAGTAATGAGGTCGTTACACACTCACTCACCCATTGTTCATGCACTTACAAACCATATTATATCAGAAAATAGTACTCGAGAAAAAAAAGAAGCGGCTGAAACTCCCAGCATCAGCAACAAATATGTACCTACCTTCCTACCTGTATGTATCTGTCAGCAGCCTTGATAGCTCAGTGGTGCAGACAGTCAACTGTCGCTATTGAATGTTAAGCAACGCTGGGTTCGGTCAGTACTTGGATGGGTGACCGCTGACCGTTGGAGGCTGACCGAGGTTCGGATTCCTCGTAAAACTGTAGGTCCATTCCCTCCTAATCTTACTTGGTGGTAGGGTTTAACCCGCCCGGGTTGGTACCACCGCACTGAATGAAACGTCGGTCGACACGGCTATGTGAATAGTTTGTGTTTTCCGACCAGTTCAGTGTAGCCGGCACGAGCAAAGGGGGAAGCACACTGACATGGCACCTAGTTCACCCGGTGTTATGGGCTGACATCACGGACGTTGTAGGTGATGTAGCCAACCGTGCCAGTTTCCATAAAAAAAAAAAATAATCTGGTGCATTCAGGAACATTCGACATACTCCCACCTAGCCCTAGATACACCGATATATTGTATGATGGTTTTATTGACTGCAGTTCGACCTCGGCTGCCAAGACTGGAAGAGAACAACGCTGGGGACAGTTCACAACATTGGTCTCATCGTCTCACTTATACTGTCGGGCATCATATCTGACAGGTACCTAATATCATTATGTACCTACTATTCATTTCACTTTAATTTCAACTACACAAAGCATATTATCAAGATTTCTATCGTCAGAACATGTTAAAACCCTAGCTAGCAGGAGGCAGAATTATTCAGATCATTCCTGACTTTATCAGATTAATAATTACCTTATAGACACAATGAGGCTGACATAATATGCGTAAGTCCTTTCCACAATTTGAGCCTAAGGTGTCAAAACATAGGGGGTAGTCGCCCCTGTATTGAAGTAAGTCAGCTATAGCATACTATAGCAACATGAATGTGTAACTGGCTATTGTAAATAATTTGTAATCGCAAGTCGATGGCCTCGTCGCCTACCTATTTTTGAACTGTCTGTATGTTCGTTACAAATACCTTGGTACTAGAATGTCTCGTCGTAGCTTTTCCAGGTTTTATTGCACATTCTAGGAATATATAATTTACATAGATGCCAGAATTGTTTGCCTTTGATACCAGCAGCGCCGCCCGCATGTGCTCCTCCCAACTTCACCGACCAGTGTTCAGCTGTTGCAAACACCATTCTGTTAAACTTTGTTGGCTGGTAGACCTGTAGCAAATTCTATTAGATCAGGTTTCATATCTGGAGGTTGAGTGGAGACACATCTGCCAGGCAGAGCCTTCTCGCATGTGGGAAGAGTGGCGGACGAAGGTTCGAATCCCGGAAGTATACAACACCTTTTTCGAATTTTCGTAGAATTTCTTGGGTGATGTATGCACTGTCACTCCGGTAAAGGAAAGCGAAGAAAGCTGTACTACTAATCCTGAAAAGGAATGTGATGAAGTTACGAAACAATTTGTTTACAGATACGGACGAAAGGCGATAATCGTAGGAACACCACTAGTGGTGGGAGTGGTGGGTCTCATCAAGTCCTTCTCCGTGAGCTACTGGATGCTGGTCGTTCTGGAGTTCATTGAAACTGCTTTTGGCTATGGCAACGCATCTTTAGTCTTATGTAAGTTGACTATTCACGTATCCCTTGTCTCGTTCCATTCCATTCATTTTGTACAAACTTTTCATTAAAAAAAATTAAAAAAATAGGCACAATAATGAATCATCATGAATGAATTTATCATTCATCATACGTTTATCATGATTATATTTTTTGCAAATACCCTAGTATGAATATGTTAAAAAGGGTAGACTGGCGGAAAATGCCATAGGCATTAAGAACTACCTTCTGTAGGTTTTTAGGTGCAATAAAGGTTTTTTTTTATTTAATTTGATACTAATGTAATATTTTTGGGATCTAAACGAGAGATAATTTGTTTTCCAAAAATATAAAAACCAGCCACGTGTGAGTCGAACTCACGTAGCGAGGGTTCCGTATCGCCATGTCACGGTCAGCGCTGCTTCATACTGTTTTCGGTTGATGGTGCGCATACACATTTTAGTTCTTGTATGGTGAGCCCGTGAATTTTTTTATTTTTGTTTTATTTTTATTATTTGTTGTTATATCGACCATACAAACACACATTCTGTGAAAATTTCAACGGGCTACCTATTACGGTTCAAGAGATACAGCCCTCGGACAGACGGACGGACAGAGCCCTCGGACAGACGGACGGACAGACAGACAGACAGCCAGACGGCGTAGGCTTAGTAATAGGGTCCCGTACGACGGATACGGAACCCTAAAAACAAAATATCTAGTACCTAAGTACCTGCCTGTCTAATGTTGAATTTTCCAAATAAAAAAAATCGAGCTACCATAACCTATTTTCAATCACATGTTATTGACATTGTAAAACTATTTGATAAGTATAAAGACAAACAAACTTCGAGTAACTATTACATGATACTTCAATTCACCTCTCAATTACACGATGACTTGTGCGATGGTAGGCGGGGGCGCTGCAGGTAGCAGGTAGCGGGCACACAGCGCACTGTAGCTAGTAGCTACCGACCGGCTGAAGAACAATTTGCACAGTCATGCACATGCATGGCCAAGTGTACCATGTCATACATAATTATGCATTCAGTTGCATATGCACTGGCAGTGGCGAGTAGTGGCGAGCGAGGCTATTATTCATTGAAACTCCTTATTTTTAGGGTTCCGTATCAAAATAGTAAAAACCTCTGCGACAGACGGACGGACACCGGAGTGATCTTATAATGGTTCCGTTTTTCCTTTTAAGGTACTGAAACATAAAAAGGAACACCTTGTAGTATCACTTCGTCTATCTGTCCGCCTGTGTGTCTATATGTCACATCCCCTTAACTTCTAAACGGCTAGGCGTAGAAAATTTAAACTTTAAGTACATAATGGTATATAGGATATTTTTAACCCCCGACGCAAAAAGAGGGGTTGTTATAAGTTTGACGCCTATGTCTCCCCGTCTGTGGCATCGTGGCTCCCAAATGGATGGACCAATTTGGATGAGGGGTTTTTTATTATTAGAAAACTTTGTAATTCGGCATGCAGCATATCATTGCAAAGAGCTTACTTTGAAGATTTATGGAAACTGACACCGTTGGCCACATCGCCTAGAAACTCCGTGAGCCCATATCACCTTGGTGAACTAGGCGCCATGTCAGTGCTTCCCTTTGGTCGTGCTGGCTACACTGAACTGGACGGAAAACATAAACCATTTCATTCAGTGCGGTGGTAACAACCCGAGCGAGTTAAACCCTACCACCTAGTAAGGTAAGAAGGAAGGAAGCTACATTTTACGTGGTCCGACCACGGTCAGCCTCTAACATTCGAGTCGACCGAGCCCAGATTTGCTATGATCACGACCGACAGACGGCCAACCCCACTACTGAAACACCGAGACTGACAAAAGGAGGATATCAAAAATATAGATATAATTTTCTTAGACCAAAAAAAGCAATAAAAAAACTATGTAACATATACACACACTCACGATTTAAAGTGGGAACCACTGAAAAACAAGTTTCAGTTTGTTGGTCACAGTCAGTAGTGTAAGTGCGTGCGTGGCAGGCAGGCAGGCGTGCGAGGCAAGCTGCTTCAGTTTCATTGAGTCAATTATAGAAATAATTGATTTTATAACATCAATCGTTTCTATACATGTGTACGTGCAGGTTATATATAATATATGAAGAAACGATTAATTTGAATGTGTGTTTAACTTCAGCTCTGGAATGCGTCAGCCAAGACCGGCGAGTGGTGTTTGCGTGTATTTTGGACATGCTGGCCAGCTTCGGAGCGATGTTCTTCGGCCTGATAGCCTGGAGCGTCCCGTACTGGCGGCACACGCTGCGGGTCATCTACGCACCTCTACTCGTTGTCTTCTTCTACATATTCCTCGTGGACGAAGGAGTTCGGTGGCTCCTGGCGAAGGGCAGGAAGGAAGAAGCCATTAGGATATTGAACAAAGTTGCCAAGTTCAACAATGTTCAGTTGTCTAACGTAGCCAAAGATATGATGGAGAAGATTGCAGAGTCTGCCAAAGCATTAGAAAGCAAGGAAGAGGACAAGTCGCAGCTTCCGTTGCTCGCGAGTTTGAAATCAAAGTCGATATGGCTGAGATTGGTGAGCTGTTCGTTCTGCAACATGTGCTCAGCTTTCATATACAATGGAATGATAGTGAATTCTGCCAATTTGTTCGGGAACAAGTACGTGAACTTTTCGCTGGTGATGCTGGTGGCTATCCCGACGAGGTTGGTGACGGCCGTGGTGCTCAACCGCTTCGGCAGGAAGATCCCGATGGCTGTTGCGTTCTTCTTGTGCGCTCTGTTCCTGGTATCTGCGTCGTTCGTACCGAAAGGTCAGTGTTGCGTTTTGGTAATTTTATGAATACACGCAAATCGTCAGTTCCACATTATGAAGCATAAGTAGAATATCAATAATAATTAATTGAAATGAGTAATATTCTCTGACGTTATGCTCGTGATACTCTCTACGTATAAGAATTGTGTTCACGTATTTGCTCCTCTTCTCCTACATCTCCTTTCCGGCTCCAAACAAACATTGGCCAAACAAGGCAAGTATTTTAGTGTTATCTCGCACGAAGGGAGCATGCGGTTTATGCCACCTCTGTTTATGCGGCAAGCGCACTAAGGGAGCGTAGGGTTTATAGATAGATACATAGATAGAAAATGCTTTATTGCTCCATGAAAAATTTAACAGTAGTAAGTGCATTAGAAAATTTACATAAGGTTCAAATGCGGACTTATCTCTTACAGAGATTTCTTACAGTTAAATCTCGCACGTTCAGGTGCAGTTGGTCGCCGGATACAGCTACCGCTCGCGTTTCTTTAGGTCCAATGTGAAAGTGTTTCGTTTCTGTATTCAGATAAAATTGGTAGGTAGGTATAAATAATTCGTTGACCGCTGCTAGCACATCTCCGGCAGCCGTGAACGTCTAGCGGTTAGGTGACCCTACGTTGTGGCCGTAATAACCCAGGTTCGAATCCTGCCTGCCTGGCACGGCAGTGCGCCGCTGGTACCGTCCACTGTCGTGGAGCCTACTTTTTTACCCGACTACGGCAAAGCCAAAAAAAGGAATGGTTATATACTTCTTAAAACTAAGCAATCTTCTTAAAATCTTCTTAAAATTAAGCGGCGGGTGGCCGAGTGGTTTGGGCATCGGCTTCTCATGCGAGAGGTCCCAGGTTCGAATCCAGTCGGCGTGTACCAAGGGCGTGTACCAATGAGTTTTTTCTAACGAAAAAAATTATGTGCATACCTACACCTGCTGCTTCACCGTTCGGAACCGGTGTAAAACTGTAGGTCCCTTCCCTTGCGCCTTACTAGGTGGTAGGCTCAAATTGTAGCCGACTGGGTTGGTACCACCGTACTGGATGTAAGATGGCCGCATAGCAGCCTCGGTTGTGTTCTCCTCTAGTCCAGTATAGCCAGCAATCCAAGGAAAGTCTCCGGTATGGCACCTACCTTCTCGGAGGTGATATTGGCTGGTCGGAACATGCGCTTTGGCCCCTCCGACTCAGACACCCATACCGGATTACATAAAAAAAAAAATGGTGCTTCTTGTATGACGACGAGATAAATGGCCAAATTTAATAAAAATAGTTTCAGCTTACAGCTTACGCTAACAGATAGACAATTTATGCGAAAATGCGAAAGGGCGTTGCATCTGACAATATAGTTAGGTACCTATGTAAATGAAATGAAAATATAACTTAGTGTACACCATTGTATAAAAAGGTTACAAAGGGCACCTAGGTACTAAGTGTTAGGATCGTTCGACCGAACTGAACCTAATGTGTTCACAATACATTCATCAGCTCGTCAGAACATGAAGGCAGTCGTGACATGAGTCACTAGGCTGTTCGCTAACGGCTGTTCCATCAACACTCAATCTTTGTCTTTTGATATACCTAAGTACTTAGTCATTTTCACATTAGCATACAATGCTTTGTTTTAGCTTTCTTCATTCCGTTCCATTCAAATGTGAGGGTGTGTGAGGGTGTGTTTGAAAGGGGGTGTGTGTGTCTGTGCGTGCGTGCGTGTGTGTGTGTTTTTTTAGTAAGACAATTATCAGTACATCACTCAGTACATCACATAATGACATCACATTCGATAACTGTCTGTAAAAAAAAATCTTGAAAATTTCGCTACTGACTTGTGATGTGATATGGTGCCTAATAATTTGTTACTGAATTCTCTGAGACGCGAATAATTGTTAGCAATTCACTTGATATGTCCTTGAAATGGTGGAACATCGAAAGATTATCTGCCTATCAAATGTATGGAAATTTACGAATGAATATTAAATTTTAATTGCAAAACAAAGTAATTTTTTTGGAATCTGAGCAATTATTATATTGTTTTTGTTAATATAGTCGGAAGGATTACTGCTAGCAGTTATCATCACTCACCTAGCAGTTATCATACCCCAAAGGTATCCTGTTAGAAAATGCCTAGAGGCATTAAGTGTTACCTTTTGCCCATATTCTATTTGAGTGTAATAAATATATACAATACAATACAATACAATACAAAGTACCAAATATTGTCTTCTAAGCAAAACTGTTCTTCTATTCATGAAATACAAGGCCATCAAATTATATCTCTACATTGTACAATGTGCAGAGCTGCACTGGGTGTCCATGACGCTGTTCCTGCTCGGCAAGATGGCGGTCAGCTTCGGCTTCTACACGCTGATGGTGTACACGCTGGAGGTGTTCCCCACCTGCGCCAGGAACTCGCTCACCAACATCTCCTGCACCGTCGGCAGGCTCGGCTCCGTGCTCGCGCCGCAGACACCGCTACTGGTACGTACAGTGCCTTGCTTCTACACGCTGATTGTGTACACGCTGGAGGTGTTCCCCACCTGCGCCAGGAACTCGCTCACCAACATCTCCTGCACCGTCGGCAGGCTCGGCTCCGTGCTCGCGCCGCAGACACCGCTACTGGTACGTGAAATGTCTTGCGCGTACCGACATTTGCTTGCTTGCATGTTTCATGACGATTAAATGTGACCAGGAATGTCTCCCTTGCCAGATGAAGTAAAAATAATTTCGATTGCTTGCACATGTGTTGCCTGTGCACCTGCACTTCCCAAGTAGGCCCGGGTCCTGGCACCTGTCATGCAACCGTAGTCCCGGGTCCTGGCAACTGTCATGCATATTTCACCTTCTTTACTATGACATTCATATTATTGATAGTACTCGTATGAGCATAAGGAGCGACGATGACGATATTTGAACATTTAGGTAGTGTGTTGGTCTCTTCGGACGGCGTACATGCACTCCCTGCCCAACCTGATGTTCGGCGCGGTGGCTCTGGTGGCCGGGACTCTGATGCTCTTCATGCCTGACACGGCTAACAGCAAACTCCCAGACGTAAAATTTTGTGTAACATTTAGTGTGTTCGTCTCTTCAGATGGCGTACATGCACTCCCTGCCCAACCTGATGTTCGGCGCGGTGGCTCTGCTGGCCGGGACTCTGATGCTCTTCATGCCGGACACGGCTAACAGCAAACTCCCAGACGACGTCTACGAAGTCGAACAAACAGACCACCTACACAACTACACCGAAAATCATAAACAACCCGTTTGAGAGATACGCAATCTTATGTCAATTCTAAAGAGCTTTAATATTTACGTCTTTGATCTATTTGATCAACTAACATTTGAAACACAAAACGAATCTCGATTAAGTTCTAAATATAAAAGAATTGTGACGCCAAAAGAAAGCGTCTGGTGGATACATGCAATTGAGCTCAGTGTAGCCGGCACGGCGTAAGGAAAGCACTGGCATGGCACCTAGTTTAGTAAGGTGTTGTGGGCTGACATCACGGGCTTACCTAGTATGTGTGTAGGTGGTATAGTCAACTGTGTCAATAAAAAGTAATTAGATCTAGTTGAATGAACATTATGTATGATAGTGTGTGTACCTACTCGTAGGTACGTGCGTGTGTCATCCATCATCACATCATCTGTCGTCAAATATTGCTTGAGATATTAAAGTGCTGAAAAATTTTAATATAATAAAAATAAAACAGAAAAGTGAAGAAGTGATTCATATTCAATGTCAAATTCATAAACAATGACTAGCATTTTTATATAATAGTGTGACTGACTGTACAAATAAGTATAATAATATTTAAATGTACCTACAACAAGGCCAGTAGAGTGTATTAAATTACAACTTGAAATTGAAATGGAGCTTTATTATAAAACTATAACAGAACTCTATTAGTTGTTTAACATAATTTTATAGCCCTTTCCCTTACTTTACTATTACATCGTGTGCGGTAGGCAGGTAGTAGCTAGTAACTAGGTGGGTAGAGATGGTATAGAGTAGGTACTATAGCACAGATTACTTAATAGTTACTTCGTAACAGATAAATCGCTCCATAGAAAATGTTCCTACCTTCGGGCTATAATAGCCTACTGTTTCACATCGCCAATCGCTGCGTGCGAAAATGTACCTTAACGATCGAGTGTAAAGTGTTTATTGCTTTGCAGCTGCGCGCAGTTGCGTGGGCGAGCGTCTATGTATACTTCGCGCGGCTGACGAATTTGTACTGAAAAAGACCGCCGGCGGCCCGTCGGGCGATAGGTAGTTAGCGCGCGCAAGTACATAGAGTGCGTGAGGCCTGACTATAGTAACTACTTGATTGGTTCGTTGGTTGTTTGTACAGTAGGCGGCAGTAAATAATGCACATCGGGTTATGTTGTACTCCGGCTGTAGAGCGTTGTCTCCGTCGCACAGAGACGTGCTAGTTCGTGCGACAGGGACGACGCTCTACAGCCGGATTGTCTCTCTCTAAAGCCCGATGTTCATTAGTTACTGGCGCGTACTGTAAGTAGTCTGCTTTGTAATATCCACTGTGGTGGTGGTGGTGGAGCAGGTGTTAGTTGTAGTGGTCCGCCGAGACCTATTGGACTAACACAAGCTGCTGAATAGAGCTTGGTCGTAAACTGTGTGTAAAGTTGTCATGTTTTCCGCCCAATCTGGTGAAACCTGGAAGAATACAATCGAGAAAAGGATGGTACGGCCGCCGTGCTTAGTCGACTTGGCGGGGGAACGCGTGCCCCCGGATAGTACAGTCACAGATTACTTAATAGTTACTTCGTAACAGATAAATCACTCCATAGAAAATGTTCCTACCTTCGGGCTTTAATAGCCTACTGTTTCACGCCGCCAATCGCTGCGTGCGAAAATGTACCTTAAAGATCGAGTGTAAAGTTGTTATTGCTTTGCAGCTGCGCGCAGTTACGTGGGCTAGCGTCTATGTATACTTCGCGCGGCTGACGAATTTCCACTGAAATAGACCGCCGGCGGCCCGTCGGGCCGTAGGTAGTTAGCGCGCGCAAGTACATAGAGTGCGTGAGGCCTGGTACAGTGGTATGACAACTGCTTTCTGCAGGAACCAAGTGTAATGCAATATTACATAATCTCTGGTAATGAGCATAAATCTAGCTCTTGGGGGTACCTACAGAAAGCAATCACAGGTCTCGTCTGAAAAATTAAAATGTGCATTTCGTCCATTTTATAGTATGTTTTATTAAAGTTATATCCTGTTTACAATCAAATAACGTTTTCCGTTGGTTTAATTAATAGTTAGGAGGAAGGGGAAACATTTTCCTAAGGTCCCATCATTTGACAAGTTTTTTGTATTTCGTGACTTACTCAGTTGTTTTTGTTGTCTTCGAGTCACGAATCTTTTAGTCTGATCATTTCCAACGCATAATAGGAATAACTCCTGGCCGTGAACTGAACTGGCCAGTTTAATTAAGAATGCTATAGGTACCCATTACTATTGAAATGGACGCAGTGTTCAAATTGTTGCAATTTTTTGAATACTATAGCCGATAATACTGAAAAAAATTGACATCTCTTCTCAAATCATTGACATTTTTAAATAATGGCGTTACTTACATAAGTTCACAAACTGAGACATTCGCTCAGTTTATTGGGGGTGGGTTTAGAGAGGGGGGGACGGGGTCAGCTTGGTGTATCGATTTGACACTCCGCCGTTTAGGGGGGGGGGGGGCATACAAAGTACCTCCAAAAAGGGAGCGAAAATGAGAAATGAAGCATATAAAACAATGAAGGGAGCAGAAAAAGTTTTAGTTATTTGCCTTCCCCCCCCCCCCCCCCCCCACCCCCCCTCAAAATTCAAACGTATAAAAAATTTCACAGATCTCTTGCATTACACGACCTTCGAGGTACATTGAAAATAAACTCAACAAAATTTAAAAAAGTATTACATTTATATAGTTTTTATTATTTTTCAAAAACACAAGCAGCTAAAAAAATTTAACAAAAATTTAGACAGAAAAAAAGAGATAAGCTTGACATTATGTCAAACTAAAGTAACAAATTAATAAATATCAAATATAAAAATATAATAATATAGGTTAGGTTAGAAGATCGTGTCTTCTAACCTAACCTATATTCCTATGGCTTCCTTCCGGCTCCATCATCAGGACCCTGGAAATAACATATGACTAGAGTACTTGCGAAGACAAATCCAACGAGCCCAAACACGATGGGCTTATCATGTGTAGTTTAGGAGTTCCTATGGCTTCCTTCCGGCTCCATCAACAGTACCCAACTAACAAACTAACAAAGTCACCCGAGGATCTGCAGAGCCGTGATTTGATTTTTCACAATTTATTCATACATTCGGATATTCCTCCCCGCTCTCTACGCTGCGCTGTTGCACTTCCAAAAGTCGATTTCACACTGTCAGCGAAAATGGGAAAATTTTGAGGGACCACCTTCAGCACGAACCATCATCGATAGACGAATGCTTTTTTTTTAATGTAGCCCAAAGTCAAAATCTAAACAAGTTTTTTTTTTATTTTTCGATATCACAGTTAGTTTTTGAGATATAAGAGAATTAGTTCCAAAAATAAATAGAATTTTTCACATTTTTTCATAAAAAAATTTTTTTTTTACTTTTTCGAAAAAAAAACTTTTTCACCATCTAGTAGCCCTAGCCGATACGCATCTTTTGAGCCCTCAACCACTCGCGTAGCCCCAAAACTCACGACACCAGGACGATTTCACACTCTCAGCGAAAATGGGGGGCTATACTGAAGCGATCGAAAAAACATTTTCATTGTTAAAACTCATTAGCTAATAACGATTGCCTCTTCTCCGGCGCTGCGGGAAGTGCAGCCCCTCCGTCCTTGCGTAACAAAGCGCAGGCGCCCGTGTGAGCGGCTGAGGCTAGCAGTTACACTAGGGAATAGCCTTAATAACAGGTTATGTCGGGGCGGTGAATTTAGTTTTTCCGCAAAGTAACCATGTCTGACCCTGACCAGTGACCTGTTAAAATTTTCATTTTTTTTTTCTCGAAATGTATTGATGTCCTCGGGCTAATTCTTTCACTATATTCTTCTAACATCCTAAACTACAGGATATACATAACTACCAGCAATTTGCTATCAAACCTGCCATTAACTAACCCTCACCCGTTTATTGCGTCGCCACGCACTCTCCATCCTCATCATTCACTCCTGTTCAAACTCTCACTCAAAAACCAAATAATTATGCAATAGTTCTGACGATGTAGAAACTTTTTGCTGAACTATAGCTAAGGCGGTTACAAGACGCACGCAAACTGTGAAGAGCCAGGGAACCAGCCAGACCACAGAGCATCAAATACCTACCGCGCGCGCCCCCTACTAGAGACGCCCTAAGCGATGATATTTGAAACCCAAAAACTACACGCAGTGCTGCTAGCGCTTCGTATGTGTGTGTGTGTGTGTGCTAGTATCGACACTACACACAAAGAGGAGCAAGTTAGGCACACGCACAAAACAAATGCACACGCACAACACACATATGTAAGTCATAGGCCACGCCCACAGGCTTCAACGCCGTTGTAGAGAAATCGCGCTCAGGGCGCCTCTAGGAGGGGCGGGCGCGCGCATTTGATGCGTGCTGCACAGCGAGGGCGGGGGCGGGGGCGGGGGCGGGGCGCGGTGGCTGATGCGCTCGGCTTGGTGCGCCTCTGTCTACCTATTTACAAATTAGCTTTGGTGTAGGTACCTACTTATATTTAGGTTGTTTCGGCCAAACCTCTTTTGTATACACACCGCACGCTGTATACCGACAGTCGGGTTAAGCAGAGTAATCGGTGTACTCTGGTAAATTACAGCACAACACCGACCACCACGTTTAGCAAAGTATTCGGACAAGATAACTATCAGGGAGCATGTAAGGCACGAAGACCCACCTGCTGCATGACTCGGTGGAAAGACCGCGCCGATCGAGGGTATTATGGTGGCTAGCCTGTCGCCCTTATGCACGGCATCTTGTCCTTATACCTTAGTCGCCTTTTACGGTATGCACGGGGAGAGGTGCAGTGGGACTATTCTTATTAAGTATCGACCCCACACAGTACTTATTGTTTTTAAGTATACTTAAAATACTTGACCAATGGCGTATTTGGCAAATCTCATAATGTGACGAAAAAAAGATTTGACGAATTACCGATTTGACGAATATCAAATTTGGCAAACCCCCTCTCTTGTATATGTGTCTCGGCGCGATGGTGCGGCGCCCTAGCGGTAAGGCGGACCACGACGAGACGGTAGCGCCGCCCTCGGCTGTCTGGCAACGAGGACGTCTCGGAGATCGCTCTCGGCGTAGAAGATCGCACGGATGGGGCTCGGTGGGATGCTGCGTGCAGCGCAGCTCGGCTGTGAACGTGTTTCGGTGTACGGTGATGATTGAGCTGCTTCGTGTGCAGCCTGGTGCGGCCGGGCGCTCTGCTCCACCAGGATAGCAAGTTGAAGGTGGATCCTCGCGTACGGGCCAGTTTACTCATTATCCATGAGCTGTTTTGGCCGGGCAAATCCCATATGAACTCCTAAATTAATACAGTCCACTTTATCGGAGACATACATAGTTATTATTATATAAGTATTATAGTATGTCACCGCCTTACCTGTCCGAGTCAAACCCTGCGAAGATTAGACACGATCAGTTCACAACGAGTTATACAGGTATGTTAATCAAAGCTGGCGCGTACACAGTACTCACACCAATGCAATTGTGCAAGTGCGAGTGAGACAGATCGGGCGTATGCAGTGCGACGTCACGTCACCCGTGCGGTTACAGACAGACACTACGCGATGGTGTTAGTACGTGCCAGCTTTCATTAACAGACCTGTAGTAGCGGGTTCTCTTCCAATGTTGACATGGCATATTGAACTGAAAATATTCGTATCGCATCCCACCCTCTATGGTTGGGGAAGGCGTTGGCTGACCCTGGCGTGATGATCGTGAACGGGTGCAGACTAGCCTGCTTCTAGTGACAGCGTGGTGGGCATATAACCTCATATAATTTCATATCTTTTTTCAAAAGGAATTGTCACTTCGTCATAAAATTTCTGCATCTGTCTTGAATTGTGAGTCTTTGGATGTTGAGTAAAGGAGTATTCAAGATGGCAGGGTAGGTGATAAATAGCACATGCGTGTTTAGGTAGTGGCAAACATTGTTGACCACGTTAACATTGAAAAAAAAATCCCGTGAAGTTTCTCACCATTTTTCTTCTTAGCTGTGATAATGGGACTGGCGAAATGTTACGCCGACGCGCCGCCGCATGGTACTGTGTTTAACCCTCAATGGTACTAGTGGGATAAATCAGGGCCAATTGTACCATCAATAGTATACTGTCTAATGGTACAAGTGGTCCGGAAGCGCCGCCCGCCTACCCGAATTTGTGCCAAGGTCAAAGTTTAATAACCGTTGGCGCATTCGGATTTCCGTGCCGTCGTCGTTCAGCTATGATCTTTAATAAACTTTTACATCTATTATCTCGCTAATTATTAGAAATAGAGACATAGTTTCTTAGCAAAGGTGTTTACTATGTTCAGGTGGGTCAGTTTGTATTTTTTTTGTAATATTTAATAAAATATAAAAATGTTACTACCTTTTTTTATAATTTTAATATGATCTATTTCCTCTTTAGGGCTCGTCAGTTAAAAAAAGACCTAATCACTGGTATATCAGTAAACTTTGGTTTAAAATATTCTAACTTTATTATTTAGGTAAGTAGGTAGGTACCTATGTACTTATGTTCTTCTGTATCGTGCTCGTGCAGCGTGCTAGGCTAGTTAGACTGATCCTAAAAGGATTAATGTAGGGGAACCTAGGTACCTACCTACTACTCAGATCATAGATCTTTGACCCTGATGTTCGCTCCTAAGGTTCATTAGGTAGGTACGCGATCCGCGTTTTATATTAGCGTGTACTGGAATATCAATTACAGCGCTCAAACTGCACAGTAATTTACAGGACGTATGTAGGCACCTACCTACCTACCTACCTAATATTAATCAGGAGGGGAATCTTCCATAATATGTCGTTGGTTGGTAGATGCGTTGTTGTGGTAATAAAGTAATAATACACCAAGTGAAGTAGGCATGTGTTTATTAGACAATGAAATATGTCTATTGTCTAGGTAGTTAGGTAGGTATATTCATTATGTGCTCAGCTGACCGCACACTGCCGCACACTACACGTAGGTTAGCATGAATAATTATTATTATATATAATTTCGTATTGACCTTTACCACGTGTAGTCATAGAATACATATTAGTGTTTTGTCATAGAATACATATTAGTGTTGTGTCTGTAGCACATGCTTGTGTTCACACGCAACGTTCACACGAGTAGGTACCTAGGTACTTATATTGTATACGCCAAAACGAAACAACGTTGTGTGTAACCATTAATCTACTGAGTGTGAATTATTTTTAAGCGACTTCAAAAAAGGAGGAGGTTCTCAATTCGACTGTATTTTTTTTTAATGTTTGTCCTCTCATAACTTTCGACTGGGTGAACCGATTTTGAAAATTCTTTTTTTATTTGAAAGCTGGTGCTTCCCGTGTGGGTCAAGATCCACAGTGTCAAATATGACCATAAAATCGGCCACGTCCTTTTTATTCCAGAAATTTATAGATTTAGTTATTTAAAATGCTAGAGTAAAACTCCCCCGCCTCTGCGACTTTTAGTTTAGGAGAAATAAATTTTTGAAAATTACACTTTTTTAGTTTCGAAAAAACGAAAAATTATTCTACAATTAAAACTAAGCTACTTATTTAAATTTCACTCAGCCTTATCAAAGACCCTTTCGAATATCCACATTTGAAAAGTTATTCGAGGCTGTGAAAGTTTACAGAAATCGAATTATATATTTTTTTAATTTTTTTTATTTTATTTTTTTTCTCCTAGATCCCGTAGTAGTAGGCGGAGATATTTATACCGAAAATAGTTCACTATTTCCTCTGTCCGTTAAAAAAAACCGACGCCTAATTCCATGGGTTTAAGAAGTTATGCTCATTTTAGTGCAATTATCAAGTTTCGGGCAATAGGGTTGGCACTTTACAATTTTTTTTATTTTTCCGCAAAATGATGATATGGTCCCAGCAGTGGATGTATATGGACTGGTCAGTTAGTCAGTCAGTGTGTATGTGTTCACTGCTGGACATACGCCTCCCCAATTTTAAACATAGTAACCGACATGAAATGAAGGGAAACACTGACATGGCATGCATACGTAGTTCTCCCGGTGTTATGGGCTGACATCACGGATGCTGTAGTGTAGGTGATTTAGCAAGCCGTGTCAGTATCCATAAAAAAAAAAACAAAAAAAAAAACAAAAACAAAAACCAAAACAAGCTAATTATTATTAAAAGAAATCACGAAACAATACAATAAAATTAATCAAATGTCAAAAATAAATAAATAAAAAATGGGAAAATTTGTATTCATTCTAGTAACAACCCTAGCCCATAGCGAATAGCTCCTGTAACTTCTTAATCCCATGGAATTAGGCGTCGGTTTTTTTTTAACGGACAGAGGAAACAGTGAACTATTTTCGGTATAAATATCTCCGCCTACTACTATGGGATCTAGAAGAAAAAAAATAAAATAAAAAAAATAAAAAATAAATATAATTCGATTTCTGTAAACTTTCACAGCCTCGAATAACTTTTCAAATGTGGATATTCGAAAGGGTCTTTGATAAGGCTGAGTGAAATTTAAATAAGTAGCTTAGTTTTAATTGTAGAATTATTTTTCGTTTTTCCGAAACTAAAAAAGTGTAATTTTCAAAAATTTATTTCTCCTAAACTAAAAGTCGCAGAGGCGGGGGAGTTTTACTCTAGCATTTTAAATAACTAAATCTATAAATTTCTGGAATAAAAAGAACGTGTCCGATTTTAAGGTCATATTTGACACTGTGAGATCGGATGAATTTGGTCAAGATCGGATGTGAAAGCGAGGCGGAATCGCGAGGTCGAAGGCCGAGCGATTCCCCCGAGTACATTAATAGCAAAAAAAATAATACAAAAAAAACGTTGAAATAAAAAACTATTTAACAAAATATAAAATCTGCCTTCAAAAATATATGAAATAAAAAAAAAATCGAACCCTAGAGTTGAAGGCGGGGCTACAGCAAGCAAAAATCACCGACCGCCTTCAACTCTAATGTTCGATTTTTTTTTATTTCATACATTTTTGAAGGCGGTTTTTATATTTCGTTAAATAGTTTTTTCTAAGATTTAACAAATCGAACAATATTGTCAATCTAAAAAAACCCTACTTTTATGACTTTCAAAGTACCTATAGGTACATCTAATTTTAATGCATTTACCTATATGGAGTCAATTTTTTGTGATGGGGCGGAGGGAGGACTAAGCTGTACAAGAGAAATAGGTAGGTACCTTCCTACAACCTACGACCCCTACGAGAAACCTACGGACGATGCGTGCAGTGTCGAGCAGAGCTGCCTTCTGGATCTGACCCTTGACCCAACCACTCAGCGAGAGCCTCTCAAGGTGGTCGTCGAGGCTCTTCGCCTATGAGCACAACGATCGTCGAGTCGACGGGCCACATTTTGGTAACTTCGTGCTGCAGATCCAAATATACTTACCTCAACATCTAATTATTATAATAATGATTTTTTTTATGTAACTACCTATGTATTCAAACTTCAGCTTTACAGCACATGGAATTAACTGAAAGAATGTTGTGCAGTGGTTCCCGAATTATATTACATTTCAAGGGACAGACGACAGATAATCAGAGAGATAGATAGGTATTGCTTTAGTATTTACAAATATGGCTACCTACCTACCTTCCTACATACCTACCTATGTATAAGTCATTGTAAATGTGTATATTATCATATAATGTTGTGCTCCTGTTTGTGCTTCCAATAAAAAAAAAAAATAAAAAAAAAATAAAGTAAAATATTTATTTAAAAAAAAATGTGGTTATCTATATTTATTTATTTACATCTAAGTATAGACCTAATAAAAACAATTATGAAGAATTACCTAAATATTTATATAAATAAATAATTATTAAACTGATAGTAATAATGAGCCGCGTCAGTTTGGGACTGCGGCAAAGATCAGATCAACTCAAGGTTGGTTTCAGGATTTGCATGCAATTGTTAACCTACTGTACAACAGCCAGCTCAGCTAACCGCGCGTACGTAGCACATTCGTGCGAGTAGGTAGGTAGGTAGGTATGTAAGCGAGCAGAAACCACACATTCACATTCAGATATTTATTTCGTCATACATAAACTTAACATAACGCACAACATTCACACAACATTAACAATATTAAATTTCATTGAGAGATATCGCGCTGCCCAGCGCCATCTATGGGAGTCTCTTGAAGTCGAACCATAGTATAAGTTGAAAGGAATATCGCATAGATGGCGCTATCCCGTTCGAAAATAAATTTGATTTTAAACAGTATTTTAAATACGAAGCTTGGCTTCTTTCTGTCGACTGTCACGACACACCACCTTTTTTTGTCTTGTCCCGTTAATCCCGGCAATGCAATCTGAACCGGGCACCGGAACCGGGTAATAAACCAAAATATTACATACACAATCGCGCTTTATACCAATGAGAGCCCCAATTTGTATAAGCACGAACTAGCTAGTGGCACGCGGTTGTAGAAACGCATTTTGTACAATCACGGGCTAGATACTTACTCGTAGAAGGCGCCACAAAAAAGCTCTTCGTAGAACTCTTGAACGTTCTAGTTGTCGAGTAGTTACCTAGTGTGTGGTGTGTAGTTCTATAGAGGAGTGACGGTGACGAGGTTGTCGCTAATCCTCAGAGTGTCCAGCTGCTCGGCTTCCTGCACGCTCTCGGGCAGCCGCGTGTTCTGTGTCTCCGGCATGAGGAGGAGCAGGAGCGCCGCCGCCACCGCGACACCACCGAACAGGAACGCGGGCAGAGCCGGCAGCAGCAGCGCCTGCGCAACACTTGTTATAGCAGCGTGTTCTGTGTCTCCGGCATGAGGAGGAGCAGGAGCGCCGCCGCCACCGCGACACCACCGAACAGGAACGCGGGCAGAGCCGGCAGCAGCAGCGCCTGCGCAACACTTGTTATAGCAGTGTGTTCTGTGTCTCCGGCATGAGGAGGAGCAGGAGCGCGGCCACCACCGCGACACCACCGAACAGGAACGCGGGCAGAGCCGGCAGCAGCAGCGCCTGCGCAACACTTGTTATAGCAGTGTGTTCTGTGTCTCCGGCATGAGGAGGAGCAGGAGCGCGGCCGCCACCGCGACACCACCGAACAGGAACGCGGGCAGAGCCGGAAGCAGCAGCGCCTGCGCAACACTTGTTATAGCAGCGTGTTCTGTGTCTCCAGCATGAGGAGGAGCAGGAGCGCCGCCGACACCGCGACACCACCGAACAGGAACGCGGGCAGAGCCGGCAGCAGCAGTGCCTGCGCAACACTTGTTATAACAGCGTGTTCTGTGTCTCCCGCATGAGAAGAAGCAGGAGCGCCGCCGCCACCGCGACACCACCGAACAGGAACGCGGGCAGAGCCGGCAGGAGCAGCGCCTGCGCAACACTTGTTATAGCAGTGTGTTCTGTGTCTCCGGCATGAGGAGGAGCAGGAGCGCGGCCGCCACCGCGACACCACCGAACAGGAACGCGGGCAGAGCCGGCAGCAGCAGCGCCTGCGCAACACTTGTTATAGCAGCGTGTTCTGTGTCTCCGGCATGAGGAGGAGCAGGAGCGCCGCCGCCACCGCGACACCACCGAACAGGAACGCGGGCAGAGCCGGCAGCAGCGCCTGCGCAACACTTGTTATAGCAGCGTGTTCTGTGTCTCCGACATGAGGAGGAGCAGGAGCGCCGCCGCCACCGCGACACCACCGAACAGGAACGCGGGCATTCATTCATTCATTTGTGTTCATTCACGCAGATTAGGCTTAGCCTTTTACTGCTTACTCTCTCATTCATCAACAATTGCTCTCTCTCAATTGTACATCTCTTTTTTACTTTGTCGGCTTTGACCATTAGTGATTTATGCTAACCCCTAATGGCAAAAGTCGAGCTGATCGCCTTTAGCCGTTCTCGGGGTTTTTATTACCCGCAAGCGGGTGACCCGATCTTCGTTTCCGTCCCCACCGCGGGGAGGCGGCGATCATCTACGACCTTTCTCTAATTACTTCCGCACAGAAAGCTCGGAAACCCTCTACAACCCGATCATCTAGAAATAGATCTTTGCTTATGGGCCAGACCAACCCAGCATTTTGGACCACGCTCTCGAGTGCTCCCCTTGCATTATCGCTCAGAGAACACTCAAAGAGAACGTGGTCTACCGAATCGATCGGTTCCCCGCACTCGCATATGCTATTATCTATGATGCCGAATCTAAAGAAGTATTTTCCGAACTTCCCATGTCCAGTTAGGAACTGGACCAGCTCGTGATTCACTCTAAATACTTTCTTTCCTCTCATTTTTACGATAACTCTCGGTATGAACTCTCGCGTGAGATGACCTTTCTCACATTTGGCCCATTCGTCCTGCCAAATTTCCACGCTACGCTCTTTAAATTTCCTCTTAATTGTCATGGGCAAATCATCCGTACCAATCTCTATGTCGCTATATCGCTCGTATCGTTCGCAAATTCCGCTTTTGCGGCTGAACATGCTCACCCTTTCCTGTATTAGGATATCAATGGGGAGCACACAAGCGATAGCGAATACCGCTTCTGTAGAGACCGTACGGTACGCCCTTATGACTCTCAAGAGGATAGAGCGCTGTGCGCTTCTAATTTGCCTAATATGTCGGCAATTAAGCCTACGTGACCAACTGGCCGACGCATAGGTCAAGACTGCCTCCACCACACCTCTATAGATAATGGTTAAGGCTTTTTGTCTAAGACCCCAGGTCGCGCTCGCCACTTTGGCCAGAGCATGAAACAGTTTTTTGGACTTTTCACAGATCATCGTCACGTGAGAGCCCACACCGAGTTTCTCGTCTAGCATGACCCCAAGGTATTTAAAACTTTTGACCATAGTGAGGCTACGCCCGTCCAGTTTAACGGTGGGCGGCCTGTTTGTGTCTAGTTTACCCTTTAAGAGCATCATTACAGTTTTACTAGTCGAGAGCGTCATCTTTACACTTTTGCACCAATCATTCATTCGATCAATCGCATTCTGAGCTTTTTGCTCCAGTTCCTTCCTGGAATCACCATGTATAATAATGACCTTATCATCTGCGTACGAAATCTCGTCTACTTCGCGATCGATACTACCATCGAAAACGATGTTCCATATGGTAGGTCCAAAGACGGATCCCTGCGGACAGCCTTTAGTCACCAGTTTCGCCACAGACCCGTACTTCGAACATACAGTGGCCTTTCGGCCACTGAAATAATCCTTCACGAGCTTATAGGCGTTACCGGGACAATCAAGCTTACGCAATGAATCCATAACACTGGGCCACCATAGGTTATCGAACGCCCCCGATATGTCAACAAATATGCCAAGAACATATTTGCTGCTCGAGTTATAGCAGGAACGCGGGCAGAGCCGGCAGCAGCAGCGCCTGCACAACACTTGTTATAGCAGCGTGTTCTGTGTCTCCGGCATGAGGAGGACCAGGAGCGCCGCCGCCACCGCGACACCACCGAACAGGAACGCGGGCAGAGCCGGCAGCAGCAGCGCCTGCGCAACACTTGTTATAGCAGTGTGTTCTGTGTCTCCGACATGAGGAGGAGCAGGAGCGCGGCCGCCACCGCGACATCACCGAACAGGAACGCGGGCAGAGCCAGCAGCAGCAGCGCCTGCGCAACACTTGTTATAACAGCGTGTTCTGTGTCTCCCGCATGAGGAGAAGCAGGAGCGCCGCCGCCACCGCGACACCACCGAACAGGAACGCGGGCAGAGCCGGCAGGAGCAGCGCCTGCGCAACACTTATTATAGCAGCGTGTTCTGTGTCTCCGGCATGAGGAGGAGCAGGAGCGCCGCCGCCACCGCGGCACCACCGAACAGGAACGCGGGCAGAGCCGGCAGCAGCAGCGCCTGCGCAACACTTGTTATACCAGCGTGTTCTGTGTCTCCCGCATGAGGAGAAGCAGGAGCGCCGCCGCCACCGCGACACCACCGAACAGGAACGCGGGCAGAGCCGGCAGGAGCAGCGCCTGCGCAACACTTGTTATAGCAGCGTGTTCTGTGTCTCCGGCATGAGGAGGAGCAGGAGCGCGGCCGCCACCGCGACACCACCGAACAGGAACGCGAGCAGAGCCGGCAGCAGCAGCGCCTGCGCAACACTTGTTATAGCAGCGTGTTCTGTGTCTCCGGCATGAGGAGGAGCAGGAGCGCCGCCGCCACCGCGACACCACCGAACAGGAACGCGGGCAGAGCCGGCAGCAGCAGCGCCTGCGCAACACTTGTTATAGCAGCGTGTTCTGTGTCTCCGGCATGAGGAGGAGCAGGAGCGCCGCCGCCACCGCGACACCATCGAACAGGAACGCGGGCAGAGCCGGCAGCAGCAGCGCCTGCGCAACACTTGTTATAGCAGCGTGTTCTGTGTCTCCGGCATGAGGAGGAGCAGGAGCGCCGCCGCCACCGCGACACCATCGAACAGGAACGCGGGCAGAGCCGGCAGCAGCAGCGCCTGCGCAACACTTGTTATAGCAGCGTGTTCTGTGTCTCCGGCATGAGGAGGAGCAGGAGCGCCGCCGCCACCGCGACACCACCGAACAGGAACGCGGGCAGAGCCGGCAGCAGCAGCGCCTGCGCAACACTTGTTATAGCAGCGTGTTCTGTTTCACCTACTATTGATAGATAGAAGCCCAGGCCTATGCCCATTGGTAAATTGATTGTGTTTGTCCCGTGCATCAACAAATGCCCATTGCGATTGCAACATATAAATGTACCATACATTTTTTTCGGCGACTATTCCTATATCCAGATGAACAGAGCCAGAGAAAAAATACACCACTTTGATTCCTAATATTTATGAGAATCTGAGTCAGATCGTCGATATTTATGCATATACTTCGACGTCTAGGCCTCGAGCGAATAAGAGGAAAACTATATAAAGATGAATATGTCTGTGTCAATATGATTTAGCCCTTATCACATGACTCGATTATGAACGATATCAATGAACATTGTTCGGTGATTTCGAACCATTATCGATAAATAATCAGGAAGTTCATTAGTGACGAAACATAACGTAGGTATGTTTAATGTAATTTATACCCTACTAGCTCTTGCCCGCGGCTTCGCTCGCTTCCAATTCGGTTATTGGAAATACCGAAGTAAGCAGACATTTTTACCACAAATCTTAACATAATGTAAACTTTTAGATGATATTAGAAAGAACTAAAAAACTCGAGCGTCAATGTATAATTGCCTTTTTTTATGGACTGACATGGTTGGCTACATCGCCTACAACATCCGTGATGTCAGCCCATAAAACCGGGTGAACTTGGTGCCACGTCAGTGCTTCCCTTCGGTGGTGCCGGCTACACTCAACTGGACGGAAAAAACAAACTATTTACATAGCCGTTTCGACCGACCTTTCATTCAGTGCGGTGGTACCAACCCGGGCGGGTTAAACCCTCCCACCTAGTAATATAAGAAGGGAGTCATATACTTTAGTCGACTTTTACGACATACACGGGGAGAGATGCAGTGGGGCTATTATTTTAAAGTACCGGCCCCACACGGTGCATAGCCTGCTGTGTTGACTTGTGTTTTTATGTTTATGCGATGTGCTGAGTAATGTTGTAAGCCCGTGTTGTTCCAGCTGTAGGTACATGCAGGATTTATATTAGGTTCGTTTTAACCAAAGAGATCTGAAGTGGTACTCGAGGGGAAATAATAATAATAATTATGTTTCTTATTATAAATATCTACTGGAGACGACTTCAAAACTTACAAGCAAAGGAGTCTGTGGCGCCAGAACGGATCCAATTCGGCCGACAAGAGAGCATGCGCTTAGCAGAGAGTTTCTGGCGTTTGTGGGAAACAACTCCGAAGTGTACACGTACACACTGTTGAACGCGTACGTGATGGCGATCTTGCCGATGAAGAAAAAGCCGAGTTGTACGTTCGTCTGGTCTGCAAATACGCAAATCAGTAAAAATATTACCTATTGGAAGTATATAAATATATAAACAACCGACGCACACATGAGGTAATTGACCGACGTAGCATAGACAGTCCTTGAACAACGAGATAAGTCCAAGGGCGATAGATGAAAAAGAGAATAAGGTCACCTTTCTAAGTAGGTAATAGGAATTCAACGTCACAAACTTTAAACGCAATCTTATCATCTCACAGTCAGTCGTAAATAAAACGTTATCGGCATATAGGTACTGATATCAATATCGCAGACGGAGAGATGATCTAACAGGATGGTAGAACAGGATGTCCGAGAAAAACTTACTTAAAAATGGCGGCACGATGCAGCAGGTCCCACACATGACAAACGCAGTCATTATGCATTTCTTTCTGCCATAGCGCTCCAAAGACATCATTATGAAGAACGAAGCCACTACTTCCATTAAAGAGCTCAACGAATAGTTGACGTATTTATTACCGGACAAAGAGACTGAGTTTATGGACAGTCCATAGTATACGAAGGTCGAGGCTATCCAACAGAAGGAACATACTGCGAATCTTGAGATTAGCACCTTCGACGTTACCAGTTGGATAAATATATTCTTCTTTGGCGTATTATACTTCGGTTCTTCTTTCACCTGTTTCGATTCCAAATCATTGATAGCTTCCTCTGAAAGTGTCACCTTGTTCCATCTTGCTGCCTTCTTAATAATTTTCCCAGCTTCCTGCTTCCTGCCTTTTCCGTAAAGCCAGCGGGGGCTCTCGTCGAGTATCACTATGTACAGAAGGAAGAGAAGAGCTGGCGTGTGGATTGTTCGCAGAAGGTCTCGCCAGTAAGGCACGTACATTGCCAGCATACCAAAAATGGCGCCTCCTAGTCCGTATGATATGCCAGTCATGCTTGTGAATATCACTCGGAGATACGGCCGGGCCAGTTCCACGACTGAAACGAGAAAGTGAGCATTTTATATCGAGATAGTAAATATGGTCTACCTTCTGTTGTTCTTAGAGTTAGAAGTACAAATAGAGCCAGCACCGCCTGGCAACATTTAGCAAGAACAGCTGTAGGTAATAGAAGCTGCGTTGTCTATGCAAATTGCTTTTGCGATTCATAGTAAGGTTTTCATGAGGTCGCTCACACTGAGCCCACATTAGATGGTGACGTAAGCTCGAGACAAACAAGGGATTAGTCTGACGAACACTCCAGATGCTAGGTCACGGGATATAACAAATAGGTTCATTATCCAGTGTTCTATTTAGTTAACGCTCGCGATGGAGATAAACAGAGACGATAGAAATCTGCAGGGATCATTACTTATATGGAAAGAGAACAATAAAGTGTATTCACTGAGTTTTAAGATTAAAATCTTAAATACGTAGTACAGGATCAGGTTTACCTAGTCGCTATTTATAATTCAAAATTGGTTAAAATACAAACTACGTACATAAATTAATAAAGTCGTAAGTAATCAATAATTTGACCGCAGTTGAACTTTCAGCCTAATCCGGATATGATAGAGTGAATTGTGCCAAGTTCGAGTGAAGTCGTTCTGATTAAAGCGTAATACAAACTCTTTGAGAATGCTCAGGAAACAATATAAGGACCACAGAATATAATAAACAGTTTCATGCGGTGTATGAAATCGTTTTCTGTGGTTGTCTCTGTCTAAAGGATAAGACGTGTGCTCTTTTATTTCATACAATTTGATTCCCTTATGATAAAATGAAAGTGGCCAAAATAATTTTCACATTTAGGAAATATGGTTCTAGTCCGCCAAAGATAAATGTTCATACCTACTTACTCATAACATATCCAGCGCTGTTGAAGCCGTAGCCGAGGAAAGCTTCGAAGAACTCCACAGAGACGTACATCTCATAGCTGACAGAGAAAGACTTGAGAATGCCCAGGCTCGATGCGAAGAAAGCGAATATGCAGAAAGCCTTTTTCCTGCCCCACCTGCGAGGAATCATCCACTTGAATTAACACTTGCGGACGTTGCCATCGCATTTGAGGTTAATAATTTGCAAACCGATTGGCTGCTCGCTCACCTGTCTGATATAAATCCGGTTATGATGAGAGCAAATACGACTGCTATACTTCTGATGGAGCCGACCATTGTCCGTTTGTAATCCTGGCACGCCAGCCCGAACTGAAACAATAACGAACATTTAGTTAGAGCAACGCACGCGTTTATTGAAGTTTACAGTTTTGGACGCACAGAGCAAGACATCGGTGGCGGGGAGACGGCCGCCAATCCGGGGTGGTCTCTCGCACACAAGAGGTATTGCATTATTCTGTGACATATGAGGTAGACTCATTGCAGCACACAGTTTCGTCCAGTCCACCCTTCGCATATCAATCCAAGGGGAAGTCTCCGGTATGGCACCATCTTGGAGGTGATATGTGCTCGCGTCGGAGCATCTCTCTGTCTGTCAGTATTGCATTCGCCAGTTTGAATGAACATTAAATGATTAGACAATGTCAGTTGATGCTGGTTGCGAAGCGAACATTCCTGCGCACCAGGACAGAACACACAAACATAATATCAACTGAATGTTCATGTGTTTGTACTTATTATGTTAACTTTTGTCTTAGACGAAATAAAAAAAAAACAATTACTAGAAAATGGTACCTCAGCGACAATAGTGTCGCGGGATCCGTACACCCAACTAGTACAGGACACGGTCTCGCGAGTGTCGTAGTTGTTTATGTCGCAGGTTTCTCCTTCTGGCGCGGGCTCTAACACCAAAGGGACATATCGCTGGCACCGCGTGCCATTGGGCACGAATTCGAACGTCCAAGGCTCTTCATAAAGTAAGTCGGTGCCAGTTTCACATTCAGCAATCTGGCATCTGTAACAATTTTAACATTATGTTTGAAGCGGTAAAAGTGAGAAGTAGCTAGTGCGAAGGGCACTGGGCGGTGGTCGTGAGTGGTCAGTGGACAATGTGTTCCCGGTTCGACAATCGATCCCGCCGTCCCCTTTCCACCTCCACACAACGCTAACTGGGCAGGGATTGCATCCCTATGCGTTGAACTTACAGATAGAGACGACGCTCTACAACCGGATGGTCTCTTTCTAAAGCTCTCCTCAGTCTCATTGTATAGTACGTACAGCCAACGAGAATAAGTACAGCTGTTGTTTCATACATACATCTGTTCTGTAATAGCTGTACACGCGACGCGAGGCATATATCTCACTAATTGTTGATGTTACTATATCAATGGTCTCACGAGGTCAACAAACTATTATTACTCGTATATTCCTCGAGCACTTTTCCTCTATAGTATAAAACAAAGACAATGTTTTTGCATTGGATGGAAGAGACCTCGCGGACGAGACGAACGACCGTTTTATTCAGATAAGCACTTAGTAATCAAGAGCTTATCATTACATCAGTACACATTGGTGAATGTAGGTACTAATTAATGTAATATCTCGCAGAACAATTAATAATCGTTATTCGTTGTATGATATGAAAAATAAAATATACTTGGGTACCTGTCAGGGTTACCAGACAGTCCAGATAAAAAAAACGCACTATTTAAATCAAAGGATAGATTTTTGCCCGTACGCTATTTCAAGTAGGTATGTACAATTTTTTTCATGAAATATGCAACCGTCCTTCTATGATCGTCCTTAGACACCTTGGTGCCACATGCCGGGATTTCTATACAAAGATCGAAGAGTGTGTTCCCTAGCTCCTATTACCACAGCTATTACCTACCTACCCTGGCGCGGCGGCGCGCGGTGACAATATACAGCACGCGCCGATTACTCTGACTCTGTAACTTTTCTTTCTTTTTCTTTCTAAACCACTCATGCTTCGGTATTTTCGTCATACCGAACACCGAACACGGGGCTCACATACCAGTTCGGTAAAAACCCGAACACCTGGCAAGCTGGTGCCTGTTCGGACCTACTGCTACTAATTAGTCTACTACTGAAAGACGAAAATCCTTTTGACTTGTGGTGTGGCCGAACTGAAGATTCAAATGAAAACTCGCGTTGCTTGCAAGCTTTCATTTCAATATGAACAAACATAACTACCTGTATGGCACGTCAGCGGCTGTGAACACGAAATTCATGCTGTACATGGCACCCATTATGTTGGGCAGACATAGCAGGAGCAATATGTAAATTTGATATTTCCCCACTGGCCCCAACTCCCCGAGGATACTGTCCACGTTCACATCATCGCCTCCGCCGCCGCCGCCTCCGCCGCCGCCGCCGCCGCTCTCCTCCGCGCCTGCTTTCATTCTCTATTTGTTATTCTAAATTTAAATAATATGATTAACGTTTCCAACTGTTACACAGTTCGTTAGACACTTCACTTCATTTGAGCTTCCTTCCAACATTGTCAGCACTCATTCCTAATTAAACATATTATTATTGTGTTGAGATTTAATATATTAAACTAAAATATTTTCTACGTAAATAAAAATATATGTTAGCACGAGCAACAACGTCAGAGCGGAGCAAGACACCTCAGCAGCACGGCCGGCCGCGAGCGCGCGTGACTCACCCCGCGCCGCGCCGCGCCGGACGGACTCAACTAGAATGTATCGAAAATGAATCTTTCATTATCGCTCTCTGATAGCGTGCTTGTAATTTGTTGATAGCAGCGCTCGAGACGCCTCTGAGATGAGGAATAGTACTAAGCGGCTCGACGTGGATTAGCTTCCTTTATCTAAACCTAAACCTGACCTAAACAGAGTGCACCAAGTTATTTTTCACTTGTGTACAATATACATATGTAGCTAGCTACTTGAGCAAACGTTTTATTACTCCGTGACTACTTATATCGGCTGTTAATTCACCACGACACAGCCAGAACTAAGTTGACACACATGCATAGTCAGCAGCAAGCACTACCGACCTATTTACTATTAGCGTAGATTGAATTAAATAATAATTACTTTACGAGAGTAAATGAGAAAGAAATATGACAAGGGTAGTGCAGACATTTGGACAGGAAAGTAATATATATATATATATATATACTACATACTTATACAAATATATACATAAACAAATAAAAACATACTTATATAAATATACATGTCCATACATAGATACAAGTATATAATAAGATAAATAAATACATAATACCTTATTCCACAACAGAGCAACTGCTGAGATAATGTTTCTTCAACAAGATTTTGAATGTGCCAAGAGTCTGACAGCGACGAATGCGGTACGGCAATGAGTTCCATAGACGTGCAGAGTGGACAATGTGTCCAATAAATTTAATTATGTCCGCCTTTGTTGATAATTAAGACTATCCCACCCTATCTCTATAGTAAAATTACTTATTCGATCTACGCTAATACACTACTCTACATATACCTACGTAGATATAAGCTCTAGATTCAAAATAGCTAATTGTTTAGTCATCCTCGACAATATTATATCTACTTGAACAAATAAAATGATTTGTTGTTGTAAGTAAGTAGGTATCTATCACTTCCATTTTCATCTCAAGTCTAATTGAAGAAAAAAAAACACAAATTTTCAAAGTTTCACATTATTATGGCACCTAGCTCCTCCGCGCCGCCGCCTTTGCGCCGCCAGTCGCCACCTCCTCCGCGCCACCGCCTCCGCCTCCGCGCGCCGCCGCGCCTCCGCGCGCCGCCGCCTCCGCGCGCCGCCGCCTCCCCCGCGCCGCCACCTCATCCGCGCCGCGAGCCCCCGCGCCGCCTCCGCCTCCGCGTGCCGCCGCCGCCGCCTCCGCCTCCGCGTGCCGCCGCCGCCTCCGCCTCCGCGCCGCCACCACCTCATCCGCGCCGCCCCCGCCGCGTCGCCGCGCCGCCTCCGCTGCCGCCTACGCACGCCGCCCCCGCCGCCGCCTCCGCGCGCCGCCCCCGCCGCCGCCTCCGCCTCCGCCTCCGCCTCCGCGCCGCCGCCCCGCCGCCCCGCCGGCGCCGCCGCCAGGCCAGTTGAGGACGAATGCAAAACGCCTCTTGTGTTGAAATCGTTCAAGTACCTACATATGTAGTTTAGGTTCTGTGAGGGAACAGTTGAAGACACGCACCTACATACATTGTACGTACATACTTAGATACGCTGCTAAGATCATAAGAAATCCGTTTTTTGACTTCGCCGCCGTAGTCGGGTAAAAAATTATTATTGTTTGAACTGTCGTGCCATCTGTGAGCAAGATCGACAACTCGGTGCAACAGACGAGCGACGTGGCTGTACATACATACATACATACAGTACAACTATTGATAGCTACACTGATAGATAACAGCTCGCTGCTGTTGTTATAAATGAATCGATACTGAAATGATGACTGTCGATAGAGCCGCTAGATGGCGGCTACAACGCGAGCTGCCTATGTTGCGACTTGCGAGGGAGGATCATTACAATTTATGTAACATTGTTTTCCAATTTTAAAGATTTATTGCCAAGCAATATATAACGACCAACCCCATCTAGGGGCTTGTTTACGTAGCGTAGGTACCTATGTACCTATCTATCTAGTATAAACAGGAAACCGTTATAAATAATCAACCACCGACGTGAGTACTACCTAGGTAGCCGGCGGCGATGTTGAAGGGCGCAGATCGACGCGGGTAGAGGAGAGGGAGGGAGAACCTTCGCGCAATGTAAACTGATGCAACTCGGTTCTTTCCCTACAAGTGCGCATGCAAATTTATATTTCGGTATTATGGTTAAACGCGGTAACTAGGCGGTGTTACGGTGAAACGATGTATTGGCGATTACATCGTCGTGGCATACTGAATGTAGGGTTATGGAAAAAAGATGCCAAATCCATTGCATCGTTTTACCCATGTTCTTGGTTTTACCGTACAGAATCGTATTTTTTAGGACATACATCGTCATATCGATCTTCATAACTTCTTCAGTGAAGGTCCTACAAAGATAAAATTTACATTGGGTGATAGGGCACGTCAAGAACTTTCGATTGAGCCGTGTTACGTAAAAACGCTGTATGTGCTCATACATCGTTTTACCATCCGACGGCAGCGCTACGGTTGTGTAGGTAGTTAGTAGGTATCTAGTGTTCTTTAATATCCTATTATATTAGGTAATACACATTATACATAACATAAACGTAGAATATTAGGTAGTAAACCCATCTGGTTCATGCAACGTTTAATTCAGTCTCAAGTAAGAAAGAGACAGCACTAAAGTAAACTATAAAGATAGGGTGGGATAGTCTTATCTGCTGCGCCTGCGGTGCGCCGGCGCGGCGGCGGCGCAGGCGCGGGCGGCGCAGGCGCGGCGCGTGCATAATAAGAACTGTCACAGCTATTAAATGTTCAGTGGAGCAGACACGCTCCCAGCCGTCACAAGTGTTCGCGTCTTATATTAGCCAATGAAGAGCCATCTGACTATGAACTAGAATAAAATAAACAATAACTAATAACCATAAAGACAACAATCATACATAAAAGTGAAGTGATAATATCCACAGTTTAATTCATAAACTATTAGCAAATGTAATAATATTACTTGTAAAGGATAATGCAAAAATTGTACACGAAGCCGAACGCAAATAGAACAACCCGCCGAGGAGGTTATTTTTAACTAGAGAATTGTGTTAATGAACTTACGAGACCAAAAATTGTAGTTTGATGAACCTCATTGAGTGAACGAACCGCGTCGGTCTAAATAGGTACATTCACATTTCAGCAAGGAACAGAAAACTTTCTTCTTAAATTTGGTTAAATACCGCAAGCAAAATAAAATATTTTTGAATTAAGAACTGTTATAAGTACCTCGATAAGTACCTATACTTACATAAATCAAGCCGGTCGTCGCAGAGAAGATCTCACGATTTGAATTTAGACTACACACAATAGAAAACATTATTTTGAATTTCGATCTAGCGCAAAACCGTTTCGCTAAACACTTCAGAACATCAAAACATCCAAGATGGGTGGAGACAATTCAGTAAGCTTGGACCACATCCTGGGTCGACTGGGCCAGTGGAAACGGTTCAACATGTACAACTTCCTGCTGGCCTGCCTCCCGGTCTTCTTCACGGGCATGTACGGCACCAACTACGTGTTCCTGGCCGCCGATGTCCCCTATAGGTCTGTACAAACTACAACTCACTTATCATTTCACAGAGAGGATTATCTTTGTGGAACTCGTTAAACATTTTAGAGGTATAAGTAGGTACACAAATTCGACCCATATTTAATAATAATTAATACCTATATATACTCGTATATTTTTAATAATTAAAAAAATATATGAAATAAAAACCTAAAAAAAAACGAACCCTAGAGTTGAAGGTGGTTCTAAAAAGGCTACACAAATCACAAAGGATATTATCATCCACTCATGTTTTCTTTCATGCATCATTTTTGCTTGCTTTAGCACCGCCTTCAACTCTAGGGTTCGTTTTTTTTTTTAGGTTTTTATTTCATATATTTTTGAAGGCGGTTTTTATATTTTTATTTTAAATAGTTTTTTAGTTTTACTTTTTTTAGGAAGTCGGTTTTATGTTTTTTAAAACTTTTTTTTTATTTCACAGTTTTTTTTAGTAATTTTTTGCTATTAATGTACTCGGCGTAATCGCTCGGCCTTCGGCCTCGCGATTCCGCCTCGCTTTCCAATCCGATCTTGACCCAATTAAAATAGGACCACGTCAGCTTCGATAGCTCAGTGGTGCAGACAGTCAACTGTCGCTATTGAATGTTAAGCAACGCTGGGTGCGGTCAGTACTTGGATGGGTGACCGCTGACCGTTGGAGGCTGACCGAGGCTCGTAAAAATGTAAGTCCCTTCCCTCCTAATCTTACTTGGTGGTAGGGTTTAACCTGCCCGGGTTGGTACCACCGCACTGAATTAAACGTCGGTCGAAACGGCTATGTAAATAGTTTGTGTTTTCCGACCAGTTCAGTGTAGTCAGCACGATCAAAGGGGGAAGCACTGACATGGCACTTAGTTTACCCGGTGTTATGGGCTGACATCACGGACGTTGTAGGTGATGTTGCAGAACTTAGTAGAATGGACAAACATAAACGTGTTACGGAACCCTACTTTTATTATAAAATAACCGTCGGAGGAACTTGGTTGAAAATTGTAAAATTTTGTAGAACGGACAGACATGCATTTGTTACGGAACCCTACATACATCTTGCAGAACTTAGTAGAATGGACAGACATAAACGTGTTGCGGAACCCTACTTTTATTATAAAATAACCGTCGGAGGACCTTGGTTGAAAATTGTAAAATTTAGTAGAACGGATAGACATGCATTTGTTACGGAACCCTACATTCATTTTGAAATAAATGTTAAATTTAGTAGAAAAGACAGACATGCATTTGTTACGGAACCCTACATTCATTTTGCAGAACTTAGTAGAATGGACAGACATAAACGTGTTACCGCACCCTACTTAACAGTTGCACTCCGGGAGTGCCGGCAGATCCCGTGCCACTCTAACTTAACCCTTAATGCAATGACTTAAGGTTTCATTTTAAAAATGACGCTGACGCGATGCCGCGAATTATACATTTTTTACCCACCTAAAAAAGTGCCAAGCGCCGCTAAAGAAGTTTTCACTTCAACAACCTCAGGGTTATACCCTTTCAAATAAAAAAAAAAAGAATTTTCAAAATCGGCCCACAATTGACGGAGTAATCGCGTAACAAACATCCAAAAAAAGAAAACATACCGTCGAATTGAGAATCTCTTAGGTCTAAAGTAAATTGCTCGTGAAGCTGCAACGAGCCCAAACACGATGGGTTTATCATGTGTAGGTTAGGAGTTCCTATGGCCACCTTCTGTCTCCATCATCAGACCAGCTCGATGGTACTCGTACCATAATAAATTAAGCGCACCTGGCCGGTCGGAAAAGATAAAAAATTTCAAATTTAGAATATTCATGAAACAAGGGTCCGAATATGTATCACTAGTATATCGATTCATGTATTTCAACAGGACAGAGAAAATTTCAAAATATTAGGTATTTAATACTTTTTAGTTCTTTTTTTTTGTTTTTTGGAAATCGGTTTAATATTTTTTAAAACAGTTTTTATTTCATTCTTTTTAGTAATATTATTAGTAATAAAAAAGAATAATCGAAATCCAATAATCGAAATCGATTGAAGTGGTACAGAATTATTCGCCATATGTGTCAGACTGCAAATTGCTGAATAAGTCCACATCACAAAAGTTTTGCTGAAGGTAACCACACACCATACTAATTTATTAAACTGAAAATTGCCGAAAACGACCACATCACAAGTTTTGCTTATGCTTCATACATTTCATTCATACTATGGTGTGTATAACCACACACCATAGTATTATGCTGATTTTTCGAAAACCACTGAACCAATTTCGATAAAATTGAAATGGGACCACCTCGGAAGTATGACCTAACTAACAAAAAAAGAATTTTCTAAATCGGCCCTCAATTGACGGAGAAATCGCGTAACAAACATACAAAAAAAAAAATTAAAAAAAAACATACAGACGAATTGAGAACCTCCTCCTTTTTTGGAAGTCGGTTAACAAGTAGGTAGGTACATACTTAGATACATTTTCATCCATTCAATAAAACGTTATATATAATTTTGGGCGGCCAATTTTTTCTGCAAAAGATATGCGAGTTTTTCTGTTTCTGCCCATATTCCATCAACAATATTTTTTTATTTGCACTCATTCGTCATGAAGAAATATATTACTAAACAGCTATTGCCGGCGGCTTCGCTTGCGTGAAATTTATATTGCACCGACTTTAAAAATAAAATTAGAACTTAAAAGTGTTAAATAATATTTTGATTCATATTCGGACCCTTGAGTTGAAGGCGGTACAAAAGCACAAAAGGGGTCCATAAATAAATTTTCAGATGTGCTTTTGTACCGCCTTCATTTCGAGGGTCCAAATATGAATCAAAATATTATTTAACACTTATAATAAGTTCTAGTTGTGTTTTGAAGTCGATGCAATGTTCTTATTTAAAACAGTTTTTTATTTCAATCTTTTTTTTTTTATTTATTGCGGTAAACTTACAGTGTAAGGACATATAAACATACAAATACAATTCACAGGACACCAATTACAAGTTTACACATTTATGTACAGATATATAGTTAGTTAAGGCAACGAAAAAAAACAAACGGGTGCGCTGTAGAAAGAGGCGGGTCTAGTAGAATATTGCTGGTAGCTGGGAATGGTAGGGGAGGGTCTGAGGAATTATTAGCAAAAATAATTTTTTGCCGGAAACTTATACTTTTGGAGAAATTTTTTTTTTAACGATATCCAAATATTAGTGAAATTTAAAATTTAGTAAAAAATTCACCGCCCCGACATAACCTGTTATTATGGTTTTTTTTTTATGGAAACTGACACGGTTGGCTACATCACCGTGATGTGTCAACGTCCGTCCGTGTGAGTCCGTGATGTCAGCCCATAACACCGGGTGAACTAGGTGCCATGTCAGTGCTTCCCCCTTTGATCGTGCCGGCTACACTGAATTGCAGGTCTATTCTTGTAAATTCTGACAGCGGAATCAGCGCTGTCAGAATTTACAAGAATAGACCTGCTGGTCGGAAAACACAAACTATTTACATAGCCGTTTAGACCGACGTTTCATTCAGTGCGGTGGTACCAATCCGGGCGGGTTAAACCCTACCACCAAGTAAGATTAGGAGGGAACGGACCTACAGTTTTACGAGGAATCGAGAAACCGAGGTTCGGATTCCTCGTAAAACTGTAGGTCTCTTCTACAGTTTTACGAGGAATCCGAACCTCGGTCAGCCTCCAACGGTCAGCGGTCACCCATCCAAGTACTGACCGCACCCAGCGTTGCTTAACATTCAATAGCGACAGTTGACTGTCTGCACCACTGAGCTATCGAGGCTGACAAATGGCTATTCCCTAAAGTTTTTTTTACAAGCCGGAGGCGCGGAGGGAGTGCAGCCCCCGTCCGCTTTGTTACGCAAGGACGGAGGGGCTGCACTTCCCGCAGTGCCGGAAAAGAGGCAATTCTAAGTTTTTTTATATTTTCTTTTTTGTGTGGTAAACTGATAAGTACCTAAAAGTGCATAATTATATCTCCAATGAAGGAGATACTTATTCCCCCCCCCCCCCCCCCTTAGCTTAGCACCCACTCCTATACCCCGTCTCCCCTCACGGAGTCATATTACGTTTTTGCCCCCACTTACCCCTTCCCCTTCCGCGGGGGGAGACAAGAAGCAAATAATAATACTTATCTTTTATTATTCGAGGTTAGCATTACAAGAAAGTTCAATTTTATTTAATGATTCTGTTTCCTCGAATGCAAGTGCATCTAAATCTAAAAAATTATTTCTTATCGAATTTAGTCCTAAATATTCCTTAGTCTTTCCAAATTAGTATTATGGCACTTTTTATGGCTATGGCAATTTTTGTAGAGCATAATGTTTAATTTTTTCGCGTAGCACCTCGGAGCATTCCGCGATTACCACTGGCGCGGCGCGTACCATGGATTGAGAACCGCTGGTCTACAGCATTCCTAATGCGGAATGCCTCGGTCCTCCTCGTGGCTTCGCCATAGTCGAGTTAAAACATCAGGCAGAACGATACGATTTTTTTTATGGAAACTGGCACAGTTGTCTACATCACTACATCACCTACAACATCCGTGATGTCTACCCATAACACCGGGTGAACTAGGTGCCATGTCAGTGCTTCCCATCATTTCATGTCGACTACACTGAACGTTTCATTCAGTGCCAAAAAACCAAACCGGGCGGGATAAACCCTACCACCTACGTGGAATCCGAACCACGGCCAGCATCGAACGGTCGAGCGGTCACCCACGCTGTAATGTAACACGCAAGGTAATAATTCGCATAGTGTGGAGTTCTGGACTCTGGACGTCTTTGCGAGCACGAATCGGAGCGATCCGTCGGTTGTCGGTTTTTTGACGAACACAAAGGGGCTCGCTCGCAGTGCGCTCGGGCCAGCGCCGCGCCGGCGCGGACGGTTGTGTTTTAGCGAGCACGAGCACGAATCGAAAGCGAGCCGGTTTCTTTCATTTTCATCCACATTGCGCGCAACTTGGCTGCAAAGAGAGATATACCACCGTCGACGTAGACGTTTTGACATTGAAAATGTCTTTTGGTTCGTTTCAGTATAGGCCCCGATTTCACGTAAAAGTGCGATCCCCTTATATCTCAGAGAGTTGTGAAAATATGATATTCAAAAAAGGCTCAAAAGACGCGTATTCATGAGAGCTGTAAAAAAATAATTATTCGAGAAAGTAAAAATCGAAAAAAGTTATGGCCGAAATAGTGAAAAAAATCATGGAATTTTTCCGATTTTTTTATTTTGGCGCTCGATATTTTGGAAACGAAGAATGATATCAAAAAATTGAGAAAAATTCCTCTGGACAGTTTAGTCAGCTACAATTTGAGCCTAAAACAAAGATGATCGGGTTAAGGGTTTTCCCTGTAGCTCAACCTTTCTGAAAAAAGAAATTCACAGATTTCGTGCCTCACACGACTATCGAGCACATTGCAAATGAATCTACGGAATTCGAAAAAAATATTATCGCTGAGCGACACGAGAAAGTCGGGATAAGGAAAAGGTTAGTTGGGGTCTGATGATGGAGCCGGAAGGAAGCCATAGGAACTCTTAAACCACACATGATCGACCGTGTTTGGGCTCGTTGGATATAGGAATATAGGAATATAGGTTAGGTTAGAAGATGCGTCGCATTGAAAATGAATTAAAAAAATAAAAATAAAATATTACATTTATATATTTTTTATTATTTTTCAAAAACACAAGCAGCTTAAAAAATGTAAACTAAAATTTAGACAGAAAAAGAGATAAGCTTGACATTATGTCTAGCTAAAGTAACAAATTAATAAATATCAAATATAAAAATATAATATTCCTATATCCAACGAGCCCAAATATGGTGGATTTATCAAATGTAGTTTAGGAGTTCCTATGGCTTCCTTCCGGCTCCATCATCAGGACCCTGGAAATAACATATGACTAGAGTACTTGCGAAGACAAATCCAACGAGCCCAAACACTATGGGCTTATCATGTGTAGTTTAGGAGTTCCTATGGCTTCCTTCCGGCTCCATCATCAGAACCCAACTAACCTTTTCCTTATCCCGACTTTCTCGTGTCGGTCAGCGACAATATCTTTTCGAATTCCGTAGATTCATTTTCAATGTGCTCGATAGTCGTGTGAGGCACGAAATCTGTAAATTTTTTTTTATTAGTTGATGTCTTAGATTATTAATTTGGTCTCCGCGCGCTCCAACTAGATACGGCGCTACCTTAAATCGACAGCTCCGTAAATGCGGCAACTCAATATTATAGTGTGTGTTGTATGTGTGTGATTCCGTAGTCTTTCCTATTGAGACTGGCTCGAGTACGCCGACTTCGGCGTAGTATTTGTTGCAGAGCGCAGGGAGACCTATCAATAATCTAAGGTTGATGTATTATTTTAAATGAAGCAGCACTGACAATCGTCAGAGCGAGAAGTTGATCGTGGCACTCCATGTCGCTTCGCGTGCTCGCGGCAAACTGTGGCGGAAACAGATGCTCGTTCGAATGCGTTCGTAGTGAATGCTCGCTTCGTGCTCTCGATACGTCCACACTGATGAAATTTCATTGCATGTTACACTGCATGTTACATTACACGTTTCACCAATGTGTACCCGCCTGTGAGTGGCTGAAGCGACGACAGACTATATAATCCTGTAGAAGGTTTTGACATGGAATCCATAATGTCATGTGTTACCGGTGCCATTTGCAAAAATTTTCCGTCATTTTTAATGTACTTTCGGCATACCACTATCTCACGAACCGCTCAACCAATCCCAGCAAACCAGGTGTCAGCTGATGAAAAAGTAAGGCTCTTTAAAATTCCATTGTGCACTACTACTCGGTAGTGCAAACGAGAAGAAATAATTCCAAACGACACTACCGGTTTCGCAGCTGGTAGTGCAGTAGTGCAGATGGGACAAACAATTCCAAACAGCACTACCGCACCGGTGGTGCAGCTTGGTAGTGCTGTGGGGAAAGAACGATCCCAGACTACTCATCCGCTGAAGGAAATGATAGGTCTCGACGACAGTTTTTTAATTTTTGAAGTGAAAACTTCTTTAACGGCGCTTGGCACTTTTTTAGGTGGGTAAAAAATGTTAGACTCGCGACAGATCTCAAAAAGCGAGATTTATTTTTATTATTTAAAATGCAACATTGCATTAAGGGTTAACTTACGATGGCTCGGGATCAATTCTGTTCGTCTCTCAGTGACAGTGGAAATCCGATATTCGTTTGGTCGATAATCAATTCAAAATGAATGTAGGGTTCCGGAACAAATGCATGTCTGTCCGGTCTACTAAATTTTACAATTTTCAACCAAGGTCCTCCGACGGTTATTTTATAATAATAAAAGTAGGGTTCCGTAACACGTTTATGTCTGTCCATTCTACTAAGTTCTGCAAAATGAATGTAGGGTTCCGTAACAAATGCATGTCTGTCCGTTCTACTAAATTTTACAATTTTCAACCAAGGTCTTCCGACGTTTATTTTATAATAAAAGTAGGGTTCCGTAACACATTTATGTCTGTCCATTCTACTAAGTTCTGCAAAATGAATGTAGGGTTCCGTAACAAATGCATGTCTGTACGTTCTACTAAACTTAACATTTACTTCAAAATGAATGTAGGGTTCCGTAACAAATGCATGTCTGTCCGTTCTACTAAATTTTACAATTTTCAACCAAGGTCCTCCGACGGTTATTTTATAATAAAAGTAGGGTTCCGTAACACGTTTATGTCTGTCCATTCTACTAAGTTCTGCAAAATCAATGTAGGGTTCCGTAACAAATGCATGTCTGTCCGTTCTACGAAATTTAACATCCTTTTTTTCATAAATTTATTTTTTATTTTTAGGGTGTTTAGTTTTTTTTATAACCACCTAAGAATTATTTTAAGAATTATTTTCGGAAATACAAAAAGTTTTCACTTCTGCCGGCACTCCCGGAGTGCAACTGAGGCTTTTTTTTAAATATTATTATTTTTTAATATGTCCGCCGCCGCTCGGTCTGGCTGGGCTCCGTCGCGTAGTCGCGCGTCGTCGGCTTTTGTTGCGAGAGCTCCGACGTTCGTAATGAGTTTTTCTGACGGAAAAAATTACGTAAATACCTACACCTGCTGCTTTGCCGTTGGAGAGACCGTGTAAAACTGTACGTCCCTTCCCTTGCCCCTTACTAGGTGGTAGGCTCAAATTGTAGCCGACTGGGTTGATACCACCGTACTGGGTGTAAGATGGCCGCATAACAGGCTCGGCTTTGTTCTCCTCTCGGTTCTCCTCTACTCCAGTATACTTAGTCATAAATCCAAAGGGAAGTCTCCGGTATGGCACCTACCTTCTCGGAGGTATGGTCAGAGCTGCTTTGGCCCCTCTGACTCAGCCACCAATACCGGATTTCATAAAAAAGTGAGCCAAAATGTAATGCTTTATTTCAAACCGGTACTATGATGTCAAGCTTTTGTACGCAAAATAATAAACATTAGTAAAGATAAAAAAACGAAAAAGGAAGTGGTCGAGATGCTCCGCGAGCATGCTGCGAGGCCGCTCGGTGAGTTTGCTATGTTGATCAATAAGGATAACTTACTCCCAGCTAGCAACGCACTAAGCGACCTTGCTCATCTTTCCCTATTTAAAAAAATCATTAGCAATTGTAATTCCAACTGGTTGCGTAACCTATTATATCATCTGGGGAATGTTTTTCTTCAGAAAAAAAATTATAAGATTGCATCCTTACGTAATCAAATAAGTTTGACTGACTGACTTTAGTCATGCGATAAGTAGCGAGTAGCCTCGGCCGGGAGTCGGGTCGGGACTCGCCCTTCCTAATTCTATTCGGGTCTGGGTCCTGGATCATATTTAATTTTAATTTTACGACTAGCTGTTGTTCAGTCGCGCCAAATTCGTATTTCAAAGAAGAATGTTAGTAATTAAAGGCGAGGCTGAAGGCCGAGCTGGGTTCAAGTAAATGATAAACATTCTCAAAAAATTAATTAACTAAAGGCGAGGCCGAAGGCCAACGTTGCGTTCAGGTAAACGATAAACCTTCTCAAATAAAGTAAGTAACTAACGGCGAGGGCGAAGGCCCAGCTTCATCCTGGAAAACAATAAACTTTCTCGAAGAAACTAAGGGCGAGACCGAAGCTGAAGGCCGAGCTGCATTCAGGAAGACGATAGAGATTCTCGCAGAAAGTAACTAAGTAAGGGCGAGGCCGAAGGCCGAGCTGCGTTCGTGAAAACGATAAACCTTCTCGAAGAAAGGAAGTATTTAAGTGCGAGGCCGAAGGCCAACCTGCGTTCAGGTAAACAATAAACCCTCTTCCACCCTTGGGTCTCGCTCTTAAGGGGGGGGGGGGGGGGGATATCTACATTAATATAAATAAATTGCAATGTAATTGATATCTACACATCTTTGATATTATATGAGTAACAAATTATTTTCATTAAAAATATTTCCTGAGGTAAATAAACTTTGCATAATATCCTAAATCCTATCTTTGTAAAAAAATAAAGATAAGACTTACGGTTTATATAAATACAAAATGTTATTCCGTGAAGAGATAACTAGTAATTAGTACCTACTCGTGTTACCACGTAGAATCTCGCTCGGCTCGGATTATGCCTTCTAGTAGGTAGAACTGAATGGCCGGACACGGTATTGTGATACATTGCGTACATCTCACCTTGTTACTAACACTTGGACTGCGTGCACTCCATTTGCAGTGACGGAAGATACGTTAGTAAGAAATAAACGTACCGGGCTGTAAATAATGAACATAGAACTTTAGAAGAAAACAATCCGGTTTTTTTTTCGAAAAAGAATTGAGAGCTTCGTTTTCTTTTAAAAAGTTTGCTAGTTCACACCCTTTCCAACGGTATACCACATGCATTGAGTTCTCTATGACCACATGTCATACAAATAATTCACTATGTGGCCAAAATAAGGGACAGAGACCAGAACAGAAAGACAACACGGGCACTTTGTAACAGGGCCACTTATCGGTGATCACTTCCCACTTGAGATCGTTTTCAGGAGTATTTTCAAATTTAGAAACATGTAGGTACCGGTCGTGCGGGCACTTTGTTCAATTGGAACTACTTCGCTTCCATTGTTAAATGCTTAGACTCTTTTTAAATTTTTTTTTAATTTGTAATATTTCGAAAACATACAGCCATCGTAAAACGAATAGGTACTTAACATAAAGGGCATTGCCTAAAATTGGTGCCTTTTTTTATCTAATTTTTTTTTTCGCGCGGCCATCAACCAAACTTTTTTATTTTAGTTCAGAATAATGTTACAAACAAAACTTGTTAGGACATGTATATGCCTAAACTCAGTCCGAACGAAGTTATAGTTGATCTTCATCTATCTATTACGATTACCAGAGAGAAAACGCTTCATCTTGCTAAAAAAAAATCTTTTTTAACTAGATAACCTCAAATTACAACAGCTCACTAACAAATTCACTCAGCGAATGCTTGAGGTGCCATCCACGGTTCAGTATTGCAAGCACACAATTCTAATTTATGTCGACTTAATGCATCGGCCAGTGTAGTTCTTAACAACCACCACTTCAAGTAATATCGCCAAGAATACATTAAGTCCGACTTAGTGCTTTTCGCACTAAGTTTTTGACGACGACGTTTCTAAAAATCGCGTCTTCGTAAATGCACTAAGTGACATAATGTCTTTTTGAAAATGATTTCATTTAGTCTAAGTAAGCCAAAACCGCAACATGAAATGCATTAAGTCACTTAATGCTTTCTTGTAGAATAGTATTCTACCACGAATTATCGAAGTTGTATTTGTGAAATAACACTAAGTAGACTTAATGCATTTCAGAAGAATTACATTTTGCGATTAACCTAAAAAACATTTACAGTAAGGCACTAAATTGTACTTAGTGTATTTACGTTGACTATAATTTCAACAATAATCAAAACTTAGTGCCATTCTATTCGAATCATGTCATTTAGTGCTTTTTGCTTGTACAAAGTAGTTATATTATGACTTAATGCTATAGCTATCTTTGGATCTCGTCAGTGTACGACTTAGTGTGTTTTTGAAGAATGTAGCGCAAGAAATAATGAACAAAACTGTATATTTAAGTCAAAATCGATTTTTTTTGACATAGTGCATTCTTGAAGTAAGCCCTCGATATAAGGGTCAGAAGTTCGAATAATATTATGTTTCTATGCATTTTCATCAGGTTTAGTTTTTATAACTTTGTTCGGACTGAGTTTAGCCATACACATGCCATAACAAGTTTTGTTTTGTAACATTATTCTGAACTAAAGTAACGAAGTTTGGTTGATGGCCGCGCGAAAAAAAAAAAGGCACCACCTTCCATACAAAATGTGGCATTCCCCATTCACAAAGACCAATAATTTTTTCTACTTATAGCTATTAAGTGCGTGCATGTACATGATTAATAAATTAACCTAAGAGAAGAATAACGTTACATCAAAACTAACTAAAACCAACACACTAAAATATGAATACCTACTTAACCATAGGTGATACATTAATATGAAGTTCATACCTACTATATTACAAGAAACCAACCCAACCTACCCTCACACAACTCTCATCTGTCCGCTTTAACACCTGTTTCATCAATGAAAAATATGAAGACAGGAGAAGAATTTATCATAAGTAGCACAACTCCGGTTAGTAAATGAATTTTTACTATAATTAGTACTCACTTTGGCGATATGCAGTGTTAAGATATCTCGCTGCCTTAGTAGGGCAACGAAAACTTAACTTACTTAACAAATAAGTAGAATCTATGTAATAATGGATCAACTACTTGTGTATGAAAGTAATATCCTTGATTTGCCTTCTTTTCTCAGGAGACATTATTTCAAATCTGTTATCGTCCCTCTCACTTCCCCGACAAGTTCTATAGCCAACATATTTTAAATACTTTTTTTGAAATTTTTCTATTTCAGTTATATAGACTGCATACTGCGGGTTCCATACTATGGAGGCATATTCAATAATAGGTCTGACAAACGAGGAGTATAGGACTATAAAAGTGGAGACATTTTTAAATACATTACCAGTCCTAAATATTAAACCGAGTAGTTTATATGCTTTCAATGTTATAGTATCAATATGTAATTTTAAAAGTAATCTTCTGTCAAGCAAAACTCCTAGGTCTCTGACTTCGGTAACTCTATTGATTAATCTATTAGAGAGATTATAATTGAAGTGAACGGTATTTTACTTACGAGAGAAGGAAAATGGTAGCGCATTTGTCAACATTTAAATGGAGGTAATAATTGTCTTTACAATAAGTTACCAAGTTATTCAAATCTTTTTGCAAATCATCACAATCAAGTAGTGATTTAGTTACCTTATAATCTTTTTCTCATCCGCGTATAGTAGGTAATAAAATTGAGTTTTTAGCAAAATGTGTGACGTCATTAAGATTTTTACTCGTCCTCGGGACTTTGGGAGGTCATAAGTCCTTTTCGTGGCATTAACTTCATCAAATAATATTCCAGAACAAGGATACATCGTAAAACCTAATAAATTAAATTTTATGCTGATACAATCATAAACAAAAAAGTTACAAGGACTTAAAGCTAGGATTTTGGTAATTTTCAAAAATAAGGAAAACAAAATCGTGTCTCGATACCACGTGACATCTGACAATAGGTGTCATTGGTCAAAACTTTGCAAATATAAAAAAAAAACTTACCTATAAAAAAAAATTGTCGGTCGATGTGCCGAACACTCTGTATAATGTTATAATCAAACGAATTTTCCGCTTGTATGTATTACCGTTTTTACGATAGAGAAAATCAAAAAAACGTTAAAAAACACGTTGCTTGTGGCTAATTAAATTAGGAGGGGGACCCCTCCTAATTTTTTACATTATTTTTTAGTTAGACATAGCTGTACCATACTTACTGTCGCTAAGTAAAGTACATTTATCCACTTTAGAACTTTTTTCCACGTCGTCCTCGTCACGTTGATGCCGCTTCTGCGTATATAGTATAACTCCATGATCCCTGGACTCCTGTGCCGTGTGATAGAAGAGATCACTTTGTAGGCAGCAGCATCTTGTATTATCTCACACTTATCTGATAGCAAATTGCTTTGTATGCAAATACAATAAATGTTACTTACTGTAGCTAATTAGCGGATCAGCGTAGCGGCGGAGCTAGCGCTAGACTGACGCGATCATCCATCACAGAGTAATAAATAATGCTAGGGGAAGACCGCCGGCGATTGTTGTTCTGTGGTGATCATGCTCAAACTGCGCGTGTAAAAAATGGTAAGAGAACTCTCGCTGAAACACAGATCAGGCAAATAATTTGCCTGATAATTATTATACCTAGAGAATGATAGTGAGTGGAAGAGTCGGGAAAGGTCGCCCTAGCCTAGAGTCTAGGTAGGGCATAGACGCACGTACCTGGACCAGATCGGGCATGCACCTACTCAAAAAGGTTAAAGTGCGTACCTAGTACCCGTAACCGACGAGCGCCTATGAAGAACATTATGAGAGTGGAAGAGGCGGCAGAGGTGTGTCAGGATCATGGCACGTGGAGAAACGTTGTCTCTGCCTACGCCCCACTGGGAGACTGACGTGACGCTATGTATGTATGTATGTCAAAGATTCTTCTGATTCTACTCGCTCCAGTTTATTTATTATTTCTTTATTTATTTACCTTATTACGTATTGACACGTATTAGTATCATATGGTGTACATATGATACTAATACGTGGCACCTAGTTCACCCGGTGTTATGGGCTGACATCACGGATGTTGTAGGTGATGTAGCCAACCGTGTCAGCTACCATAAAAAGAACATATTCATCATCAGCCTGTTTCGGTCCACTGCTGGACATAGCCCTCTCACAAGGCACGCCACGTCTTCCAATCTTCTCGCCCCGTCTACCCCAGTGGTTCTCGGGTCTGCGACAGATGTGCCCAGCCCACTGCCACTTCAGCGTTCTTATGTTTTAGCAATGTCAATTACCTTGGATCTTTTTTGGTATTTCGTCATTATGGATTTTATCGATCAAAGATATGCCGAGCATTGCTCTCTTAATTAATAGCTCCCACCCAGAAGCGACTTTAACTCTCGACCTCGCTCTTGACAAAGACTTTGACTCCTGACTTGAACAAGTCAAGATTATTGTGCACATTAGTGGCTAGTGGTTACTAGTGGTTACACTAGTTAATACTTTTTTACACATACAACAATGGCTCGGCAACCCCTTCCACCTATCCAATGGGGATGGACCAGAGAAATAGTTAAGAAGAGAAATAATTAATGTATATTTTTTATAATTTTCTCCAAATACAATTTTACATTCTTTAGTGAACCGCAATTTAAAAAAAGTCACAAAGCTAAAATTTTTCACGTGCCTTACACGACTATCGAGCACATTGAAAATGAATCTACGGAATTCGAAAAAATATTGTCGCTGAGCGACACGAGAAAGTCGGGATAAGAAAAAGGTTAGTTGGGTTCTGATGATGGAGCCGGAAGGAAGCCATAGGAACTCCTAAACTACACATGATAAGCCCATCGTGTTTGGGCTCGTTGGATTTGTCTTCGCAAGTACTCTTGTCATATGTTATTTCCAGGGTCCTGATGATAGAGCTGGAGGAGAAGCGACGCATCTTCTAACCTAGCCTATATTCCTATATCCAACGAGCCCAAATATGGTGGATTTATCATGTGTAGTTTAGGAGTTCCTATGGCTTCCTTCCCGCTCCATCATCAGGACCCTGGAAATAACATACGACTAGAGTACTTGCGAAGACAAATCCAACGAGCCCAAACACGGTCGATTTATCATGTGTGGTTTAGGAGTTCCTATGGCTTCATTCCGGCTCCATCATTAGGACCCTGGAAATAACATATGACTAGAGTACTTGCGAAGACAAATCCAACGAGCCCAAACACGGTCGATTTATCATGTGTGGTTTAGGAGTTCCTATGGCTTCATTCCGGCTCCATCATTAGGACCCTGGAAATAACATATGACTAGAGTACTTGCGAAGACAAATCCAACGAGCCCAAACACGATGTGCTTATCATGTGTAGTTTAGGAGTTCCTCTGGCTTCCTTCCGGCTCCATCATCAGAACCCAACTAACCTTTTCCTTATCCCGACTTTCTCGTGTCGCTCAGCGACAATATTTTTTCGAATTCCGTAGATTCATTTGCAATGTGCTCGATAGTCGTGTAAGGCACGAAATCTGTAAATTTTTTTATTGCCCATCTTCTTGTGTACCTACAGTGGGTGGCCAAATTATTAGACTCACCACACTTAATGTCATAGTTATCAATACAAATTTGCTCTGGGGAAAAAAAATTCCACGTCCTAAACCTTTGAACCTAAACTATTGCAACTAGGTATTTTTTATTACTGATATATTTGGCATACACCTACGTTACCATTTTCAACCTATGAACATCGACTTAACTTAGAGACAAAGTAGAAAATCTAAATGTTTTAATTCTATACATAAATTATTTAAATGATATGAAAATAAATAATCGGTATTTATAAATTTGTCTCCAAGTTAAGCCGACTTTCATTGGATTAAGGTGTAAATGTAGGTTTATGGCAAATATATCAGTAATAAAAAATACCTAGTTGCAATAGTTTAGGTTCAAAGGTTTAGGAGGTGGCATTTTTTTTCCAAGATCAAATTTGTATTGATTACTATGACATTAAGTGTGGTGAGTCTAATAATTTGGCCACCCACTGTATATAATCTTTTTTGTCGAGAATTTTATGTAGATTACCTACTTACTAAAGCGTAAGAAGTTATGTACGAAAAACTAAAAAAAGGACCTTTACACCCCACCACCCCCCCAACCCCAAGTAAGTTGCTGTTAAAAACACCTTTACCTACAACTATGCCAAAATTAGCTTTTACACAAAAAGGTTGAATGTTGTCGCTGGTCTATGCTTTTACACGAATTATTTCCCGTATTTGGCAATTTTTTGATTTTCGTTGGGTGGACTATTAAAATAAAGCACGCGGAACATACCTAGACCTACAATACGCGACGAGGCAAGGCAAGAGACCGCCGCCGCCGCCGCCGGCGCCAGCTTTGTATTGGGTTGGGATGAAGAGGAGAATGTGATGGAGATGAGTGGCGCGCGTGTCGGACGGATGGACAGCTGGTCGGTGCGGTGGTGGTACAAGCACGTACATACAAGCACGTGCGCTCGTGGTGTGGTGACCTTCACTCTGCCTGCCTGCCCCCTGTCATCATCTAATGCACGTGATCACATCACATTCTATATATATATACCTACCTACCTCTACCTAGTGTTATCTATCACATTCATGATCACATTGACCAAATTGTGTAGATACCTATTGAATAATAAATAACTCCAGTATTATTATTATGTTAATGGCTAGGTGCATACCTACTTACATAGATTAATAATTTATTTGATTTATATGTATTGTTTATGTTACAGCGAAAGTAATAATTAGGTACTTTCGCTGTAATTATTACATTAACACTCTACCTACAGTGAGTGAACTAATTAATTAAGATTTTATTCAGATAATATGAATGAAAACGAAGTAAAAAACATCCAAAATCCAAATAAATAAGTAACATGATCGCTAAAACTATGCACTACTAGTTAGTAAGTAGCAAGGTAGCAAGTAGATATGTATTTGGTACCAAATTAGTTAATCTGTGCTCAGTAGCCTAATTACGAAATTTAACCTACTACGCTACGCCGTGTTCTCCGCATCATTTTGTATGGAGAAACGAAGTTCGCAAATCTATCACTAGAGGCGCTGCTCCGTTTCTCCATACAAAATGATGCGGAGAACACGGCGTAGCGTAGCGTAGCGTAGCGTAGTAGGTTAAATCTCGTGATTAGGGTACAGTATAATACTGTGGTGGTACTGTGTGTATGTGAGTGACGTCGTGCGTGACCGCAGCACTCAGCAGTCTCGCCGCTCTGTCTGTCTCTCCGCGATAACTCAAACTCGGCACCGATTGCGATAAATGTTTTTTTGTGCTCAGCTTAAAAGACACGAGATAAACAATTTTATCTTCGAGATGGTAATGATAAGTAGGTATCATCTCTGATCTCGCTGTCGCATACAATATTTACTGTTAGGTAGGTATTTGTTTGTTATTATTACGTGAAATGCACTGCAGTGCTGTCTGTGACAGACATACGGAAGGGAGGGAAAGACCGCGAAGGTCGAACTGATCGAGATATAAACTAATAAGTAGGTACCTACCTACTTTATTACATAACTATTAGGTTTTAATAAAAATGTTGGGTTGTGCCAATATATCCAATGGTGCAGTCGGCACAGCCAACAGCTCAGTGAGGTGAGGTGCCATGCCAGGTTTTTTTTTTATGGAAGCTGACACGGTTGGCTGCATCACCTACAACATCCGTGATGTCAGCCCATAACACCGGGTGAACTTGGTGCCACGTAAGTGCTTCCCTTCGGTCGTGCCGGCTACACTGAACTGGACGGAAAACACGAACTATTTACATAGCCGTTTCGATCGACCTTTCATTCAGTGCAGTGGTATCAACCCGGGCGGGTCAAACCCTACCACCTAGTAATATAAGAAGGGAGTCATATCCCTTAGTCGACTTTTACGACATACACGGGGAGAGATGCAGTGGGGCTATTATTTTAAAGTACCGGCCCCACGCGGTACAACGTGTGGGCCCGGTACAAGGTGATTTGCTGGCTATTTCTTCAAATAACTGTTCAGTCTGTTAATAAATATTTGTTAAAATTTTAAAGACTGTTAAAAATTTTGCGGTTTTTATTATTAAGGCGGTGACAAACGCCAAATACGCAAAACATGCAAAAAGTGCGACAAAGAAGGTCCAAAACTGACCAATTGACACACATTCAGAAAATTAAAAAAATACCAACCTATATTTTGGTTCCTTACCAACAAAGTGCATTGCTGGTTTTTTTAATAATGAGTAAAAGTAAGTAATAAACATAAAATTAAAAATATATAAAAAAAGCATGAATTTTTGAAAATCTGAGTATGTGTGTATTATTACAATTTTACAATACCACCGATTCAAAGGACACAAAGCTCTGAGAAAACTCTATTCAATTTTTTTTATTATTTTATCCACGAAAGGAGATAAAAATAAAAAACAAAAAACGCCTACATGAAATTATTGACGTAATTCTTCAGTCGGAAGGGTAAAATGTTTGCCTTCGTCAATTTAGCAGGCACTTCAATACTAGATACAATTTTAGTTCCGGGCTCGCTTGCTCGCTCCTGCCCTGCTGCGCCCGCGTGTCGGTCGTCATTTCTGTCTTCTGTGTTTGGATCGAATGGAAAAAAGATAGGTAGGTTAGGTATATTTGTACCGTGTGGGATGGTTCGTATATTCTTTCGTATTACTTCGTATATTTGTTTCTATCTTTGTTTCAAATCTTGCGACCACTTTTTCAACTACTTCTACTAAACCGATTTTTATGAAACTTTGCACACACATTGAGTTCTCGTGACAATACAATATTATGATAATTTCAACTTGGTGACGAGGGTCTGATGATGGAGTCAGGAGGTGTACAGTGGAACTCTTCAACCGTTATTAGTAACCCCCTCGAGTTTGGGCGCATATGTTTAGTTTGGACGAGTATCCCATACTTCTACCAATACACTTGGTGACGAGGGTCTGATGATGGAGTCAGGAGGTGTACAGTAGAACTCTTCAACCGTTACTAGTAACCCCCTCGAGTTTGGGCTCATTTGGTTGGTTTGGACGAGTGTCCCATACTTCTACCAATACACTTGGTGACGAGGGTCTGATGATGGAGTCAGAAGGTGTACAGTGGAACTCTTCAACCGTTACTAGTAACCCCCTCGAGTTTGGGCTCATTTGGTTTGTTTGGACGAGTGTCCCATACTTCTACCAATACACTTGGTGACGAGGGTCTGATGATGGAGTCAGGAGGTGTACAGTGGAACTCTTCAACCGTTACTAGTAACCCCTTCGAGTTTGGGCTCATATGGTTGGTTTGGACGAGTGTCCCATACTTCTACTAATACACTTGGTGACGAGGGTCTGATGATGGAGTCAGGGGGTGTACAGTGGAACTTTTCAACCGTTACTAGTAACTCCCTCGTGTTTGGGCTCATTGGGTTTGTTTGGATGAGTGTCCCATACTTCTACCAATACACTTGGTGACGAGGGTCTGATGATGGAGTCAGGAGGTGCACAGTAGAACTCTTCAACTGTTACTAGTAACCCCCTCGAGTTTGGGCTCATTTGGTTGGTTTGGACGAGTGTCCCATACTTCTCCCAAGACACTTGGTGACGAGGGTCTGATGATGGAGTCAGGAGGTGTACAGTGGAACTGTTCAACCGTTACTAGTAACTCCCTCGAGTTTGGGCTCTTTTGGTTTGTTTGGACGAGTGTCCTATACTTCTATCAATACACTTGGTGACGAGGGTCTGATGATGGAGTCAGGAGGTGTACAGTGGAACTCTTCAACCATTACTAGTAACCCCCTCGAGTTTGGGCTCATTTGGTTTGTTTGGACGAGTGTCCCATACTTCTACCAATTCACTTGGTGACGAGGGTCTGATGATGGAGTCAGGAGGTGCACAGTGGAACTCTTCAACTGTTACTAGTAACCCCTCGAGTTTGGGCTCATTTGGTTTGTTTGGACGAGTGTCCCATACTTCTACCAATACACTTAGTGACGAGGGTCTGATGATGGAGTCAGGAGGTACACAGTGGAACTCTTCAACTGTTACTAGTAACCCCCTCGAGTTTGGGCTCAATTGGTTGGTTTGGACGAGTGTGCCATACTTCTCCCAATACACTTGGTGACGAGGGTCTGATGATGGAGTCAAGAGGTGTACAGTGGAACTCTTCAACCGTTACTAGTAACCCCCTCGAGTTTGGGCTCGTTTGGTTGGTTTGGACGAGTGTCCCATACTTCTACCAATACACTTGGTGTCGAGGGTCTAATGATGGATTCAGGAGGTGGACAGTGGAACTCTTCAACTGTTACTAGTAACCCCCTCGAATTTGGGCTCATTTGGTTGGTTTGGACGAGTGTCCCATACTTCTACCAATGCACTTGGTGACGAGGATCTGATTATGGAGGCAGGAGGTGGACTGTTGAACTTAAATAAAACAAAAATAAGGATCAGGATATTTGTTTGAATCCACCAAAGTTAAGGTTTCTGTATTATCCCGAGAACTGTGTGGCGTTCTGGCTAAAAATGATACGTTGTTAGCGATACACCACCCAAGTCAACGTTTGAAACGTGCCGAGGACTGTGTGGCATTAGGGTGGATAAAAATTATACGTCGTTAGCGTTTCAACTTCAAGGCTGGCCACATCTTGTTGTATGAGAGCCTTGCGCCACTACATGGACCTCAGGGAGGGGGTTGTCTGTTATTGGTCTAATACTGGTGGGAACAACATGAAAGAAAAAAATTATAAAAAAAATCAAACTAAAAACGAGTAAATAAAAAAATTGGTAAAAAAACTTTTAAGTTAAACGGTTTTATTAAAAAAAAAACAGCTGTACAAAAAATTTGAAAAAAATCACCTATACAAAAACTAGAAAATAATAAGGACACAAACCTGGGCCTCCTTAAGATTTTACGTCTGGGTAAGAAATCGTCAATACTAGCGTGCTGTCTTCTCATGTCGGATGCCAAAGGGCACTTTGTGTCGCTGCGTCAGCGGAATAAGTAATAAATTGAGACTTTTAACAGACTAATATAAAAACGTGGGGCGTATAATATACGTAATAACATGCGCCCCACGTTTTTATATTAGTTTGTTAAAAGTCTCAATTTATTACTTATTCCGCTGGCGCAGCGACACAAAGTGCCCTTTGGCATCCGACATGAGAAGACAGCACGCTAGTATTGACGATTTCTTACCCAGACGTAAAATCTTAAGGAGGCCCAGGTTTGTGTTCTTATTATTTTCTAGTTTTTGTATAGGTGATTTTTTTCAAATTTTTTGTACAGCTGTTTTTTTTTTAATAAAACCGTTTAACTTAAAAGTTTTTTTACCTATTTTTTTAAACGTTTAATTTAAACATAAATAGATGATTGTTTTCCTTCTAACAAGAACAAACAACGTTCGAACTTCCAAGGATCAAATTTTAAACCCCCAACGCGAAAGGAGGGTTGGAAAAAGTGTTACGCCTCCGTCTATCTGTGTGTTTGTCTGTGGTATCGTAGCTCCCAAATGAATGGGCCGAATTGGATGCGATTTTTTTATTAGAAAGCTGGTTTAACCGGGACATGGAACCGGGATGATTGTTAGCTATGTTTGTCAGGTCAACCGGTTCGAATATCATCGACACTCTTCCTAATTGGTGAAGGGGGATCTCTGCTGTAAAATGCAAATTTATTATACATTTTACCTCGTTACTTTAAAGTAAAAAACAAAAATTATTATAAAACTAATTTATTCAGGTAGGTACTTGTAACCTAACCTAATCTAACCTAACTTAACAAAATTATTACAAGTTCAAATTACTTATCTTAAAAAAATATTGAAATAAAAGTTAAATTACAAATTAAAAAAAAAATCGACACAACAACAACCCTTAAAAGTACAAAATAAGTTCCGCTTAGTTAATTAAAGGTAATAGCATAATAGGGGCTCGCTTAGCAAAAATAATTTTATCAGTCCCCCGATGCCTTTTATTAAATTAATTGGAGATTATTTGTACTGTTCAAGGGTTGTTGATGTGTTGGGGTTTAACTATTATTGTGGCGACAAGCTGCGCGTAGGGCGCGGCGGGGGCGGCGCGGGGGCGGCGCGAGGGCGGCGTGCCTGGCTATGCGAAAGTAATATAACAATGAGTGGACGTCGCGTCGCGTCGCGTCGCGTCCAGTGAATGGAGTCGTGGTTGCAGTTGACCTGGATACACTGCTGTCTGTCCAGTAGTGTCCGCCCCGGAGTTGTTGGAGATGCGTTCACACGAACATTGGCTTGATTGGACATTTGATGAGCCAAGCACGAGACAGTCGGAGTACCAGTCTTCTGCAATACCTACAGTAAACGATCGAACCAATTTTTTTTATACAAGTACCTACCTAGTAAGCGCGACATGTGAGCCAGCCACCCATAAGGTATCTATAGAATAAAGCGTAGCGACGCCCATGGACATTCGGTTGCATGCGGAGGCTGTGAAGCCATTCCGGCTTGACAGGCCAATTCACGCACGCAATTTTGACCACATAGTGAATTATTAGTATTACACGTGGTATACCGTTGGAAAGGGCGTAAACTAGCGAACTTTTAAAAAAAACGAAGCTATCAATTGCTGTCAGTTTTTTTTTAATGAATTAAGAAATTAAGATTTTGTCATATTTTTACCCGTACTCGGGACTTTGGGAGGTCTTAAGACCTTTTCGTGATATTAACTTTATCAAATAATATATTTTTCTAGAACAAGGATCCATCGTAAAATTTAATAAATTTTATTTCGTGCTAATATAATCATAAACAAAAAATTTACAAAGGTGTGAAACTTGGATTTTGGTAATTTTCAAAAATAAAGAAAAGAAATCGTATCTCGATACCACGTGATATTTGACAAAAGGTATCATGGGTCAAAACGTTGCAAATGACCCCACTTACGTACCTACAAAAAAAATTTGTCGGTCAATGTGCCGAACATGCTGTATAATGATTATTAGGTCAGAAATTAACGAAATAAATGTTGGCTAGAACTTCAGTGCCGAAGCGGATCTGTACCGACCCTGTGTCATACTCATACCTACATAAGCCGCACCAAGTTCAAGTTCCGAGTAAGTCCCGAGTGCCGCCAGGGACCCCAGCGACACCAGGGAGGGACGCGGACGCGCCTGCGCCCAATTTGGTAACCCTTGGCATATTATTTCTTGTTCGGTAACATAAATACATATAGGAATGAATAAGACAGTCAGACAGCGTGTATGCGTCCACTGCTGGACATACGCCTCTCCAATTGTCCTCCAGTACCTACTATGCTTTCGGCCGACGTACTTGATGTCGTCGTCCCACCTGGCGGGTGGTCTTCCCACACTCCGTTTTCCTGGCCACGGCCTCCAGTGTAGGACAAATAATACAATGAGCGTAATAAATAATACGACATACCTCATTATAACCAAATTATAACAATTAATTAGCGGCTTGGAATGGTGCGCTGTGTGTGTGGGGTGGTGTGAGAAGATAGAAAGGGTGGTGGCGTGATTTGCTGTGGTATACACACCACATAAATATATGTACAAGTGTTGCGATCTTGGGATTAACTTAGATAGGAATTGTAGGTATATGAAGTATGTGGAAATGTGTTGTGTGTGCCGCCGTGTGCCGCACACACACACAACACGTGTGCCGCAGTGTGGTGTGCGTGTTGTGTGTGCCTACTCGTGTGTTTATGTACCTTCAGGTTCATATCTTATCTTGCAAGTGTCAGTAACAATTCGGTGCAGTTATATGTGTGCTTGGCAGCTTTGACGCGTCATTTCCCTGACATTTAGAACATTACTACAGCTTTAGAAACTAGAGCTTGTTGCAGGAGCTGGAGTATCAGTAGCTTAGCGTGTCCTATGGCTGTGACATGGCTGCGACAGATCAATATGTTTTAGTTGCTTTATAATTTAAAAAATTAAAATTTTCACACGATCAACACTTTTACTCCACTCAGAAGTTGGTGGGTAGTGGTAGGGTAACGCCCGAGACAATTATACAACGTAGTAACGAACGACTGACAAATAGACCTGTAGCGCTAGGTTTTTTGGTTTCAAAAATATTAAAGTTGTTTATTTGTCGCATATAGTTTCCGAACCATTTGCCCAACCTAATATATTAGTTTGTGTCATCCTAGGAATTTGCATACGTAGAAATTTAGGTATTTGTGTTTTAGATCAGTATTGGACGAAAAGAAAATTAGAAAAGAAAATTTTACTTTCATGATAATATTGAAGTAGTAACCGATGTGCAAAAACATTTTGTGTCATCTCTGTCCACGGAAATCCTTATATTTAACCAGTACCTAATACATCGCCCAAATAGCTCTAAAAGAATATTAGAAAAGGTTAAATAGGTGTTACGCGTTTTAGAGTACTGATATCTGTTGTTCAAAATATTTTGTGTCGAATTCATCCACGACATTTATAGATATTTAATATTTTTATTACAACAACCTCTAAAAGCCACAAAAGAAAATACGGATTATTAGAGTTTACCTCTTTTTGATTATTATGGTGTAACAAAACACTATTCATAATTTGTGTCGTTTTTATCCACGGAATTTTATTATTTGAAAAAAAAACTAACTTCGCATGAAGTGCGAGCGTGGGGAATAGCGGGAGCGGGCGGCGGCGCGGCGGGCGAGGCGAGCGAGCGATCGAGGCACGCCTCCCCCCCCCCCCCCCCCCGCCCCGCCGCGCTCGCGGGTCGGTCAGCCAGCCATACGCGGGGCGCGCGTTGCGTTGCGTGGCGCGGTGCAAGTTGCGACGTGCGTGCGTTATCATATCATATCAATTATCAATTATTATTATTATTATTATTATTATTATTACTAATAATAAATCTGTAAAGGATGGTCATGGAGTAAGTTACTTTATTTTAGGAAATATTGAGTTTGTAGCCCCTATGTATGATACTAAAGCTAAATTGACGATTTTGAGAAATCTTTCTGTATGTATGTATGTATGTATGTATGTATGTATGTATGTATGTATGCATGCATGCATGCATGTATGTATGTATGTATGTATGTATGTATGTATGTATGTATGTTCCGCCATAACTCTTAAGCCGATTATCCGAATTCGATGAAACTTTTTACAAGCACATTTAACTAAGTATAGGCTAACAGACACAGGATAGGCTACATAAAATTCAGTTCCGGTTACGCTAAGATGTGGCTCTCATACAAATCGAATTGTTCCGCGCGCAAAATAAAAGTATGCAGCGGCGGACGGCTGGCGGAGGTGCGGGGCGCGGCGCTGCGGGAGGGCGAGTGGTTCTAATAGCGCACCAGGCTGCCGCGCTGCCACGCGGTGTAGACCGATAGCGCTGGTCTATTTTGAGGACATACGTTAAAAAAATTCTAAACTTGCTTATTTCTTGCCTGTGGATACAGTCGTACATAAGAAGCATAATATTGCGTTTTGTGTCACATCTGTCACTTGCATTTTCAGCAATTCGAAGATTTGTGGTTGTTTTTTTTAATTCCATTCAAAACTGGCAAAATTAATCTAAACTTTAAAATAATTATGGTATCATGTCTAGGATAGCCTGCGGAGTGTGCAAACCCAGTTTGTGTCATCTTCGTCCAGTGCAAACTGACCTATGGTCAGTATGTAAAAACAGTGCCTAAAACAAAATTAGAATTGACAAAATTGTTATTTCCTATCTCAGATCACTTACATATGCCCATTAAATGAATTTGTGCCAAATTAGGGCACGCAATTTTAAGATTTTCAATTATGTTATTTTTCCAAGCTACAACAGCTTCAAAAAAATATTAGATTGATTAGAGTTTACATATTCAATTTCATCAATGCATAAAAAATGTACATTGTAAAGTTGTGTCATTTTCATGCACGAAATAAATCAATAAAACACAAAAACAGTTGTTGCGGTCAAAGCGGACGGACGCGGGCAGATGGCGGCGGGCGGGGGGCATACGCACGCACACACGTTCGTTCGGTACCTACGATTTCTTCTATGCGAAGCGGCGGCCGGTGGGTGGCTGGCGTGCCCCACGTGTCTCGCTCGCTCGCCTCGCCCGCCGCGCCGCCCGCGCCCGCGCTCGCACTTCGTGCAAAGAAGTTTGGTATCTCCTATAGAGATAATAAATAATGCAGTGCGAATTTTGTACAAAGCCCGCGTCTGCAATCTCAATACCTACGAATGTCAATGGTCAATGTGGTCAATATTATTTTAGATTGACGCTTCGATTCGCTTCAAATTTGCATAAGTTCAAACTGACCCACCTTTCATGTCCCTAACACTATCGTGCTGAACTAATATCCCGTTTTCTGTGAGAACTAGAAACTTCGTCATGAACTTTTGTTTTGGTCATAACTCGAGAACCACTGGTGCTAGACCCAAGACCCATCGTGTTGGTACTCAAACTTCAAGTCTCGGTGAGATCTATCCATCTCTCACGTGAACTTTTATTTTGGTCATAACCCGAGAACCACTGGTGCTAGACCCATCGTGTTGGTACTCAAACTTCAAGTCTCGGTGAGATCTATCCATCTCTCACGTGAACTTTTGTTTTGGTCATAACTCGAGAACCACTGGTGCTAGACCCATCGTGTTGGTACTCAAACTTCATGTCTCGGTGAGATCTATCCATCACTCACGTGGACTTTTGTTTTGGTCATAACTCGAGAACCACTGGTGCTAGACCCATCATGTTGCTACTCAAACTTCAGGTCTCGGTGAGATCTATCCATCTGTCACGTGAACTTTTGTTTTGGTCATAACTCGAGAACCACTGGTGCTAGACCATTCGTGTTGGTACTCAAACTTCAAGTCTCGGTGAGATCTATTAATCTTTCACGTGAACTTTTGTTTTGGTCATAACTCGAGAACCACTGGTGCTAGACTCATCGTGTTGCTACTCAAACTTCAAGTCTCGGTGAGATCTATCCATCTCTCACGTGAACTTTTGTTTTGGTCATAACTCGAGAACCACTGGTGCTAGATCCATCATGTTGCTACTCAAACTTCAGGTCTCGGTGAGATCTATCCATCTGTCACGTGAACTTTTGTTTTGGTCATAACTCGAGAATCACTACTGGTGCTAGACCCATCGTGTTGGTACTCAAACTTCAGGTCTCGGTGAGATCTATCCATCTGTCACGTGAACTTTTGTTTTGGTCATAACTCGAAAACCACTGGTGCTAGACCCATCGTGTTGCTACTCAAACTTCAGGTCTCGGTGAGATCTATCCATCTGTCACGTGAACTTTTGTTTTGGTCTTAACTCGAGAACCACTGGTGCTAGACCCATCGTGTTTGTACTCAAACTTCATGTCTCGCTGAGATCTATCCATCTGTCACGGGAACCTTTGTTTTGGTCATAACTCGAGAACCAATGGTGCTAGACCCAGCGTGTTGGTACTCAAACTTCAGGTCTCGGTGAGATCTATCCATCTGTCACGTGAACTTTTGTTTTGGTCATAACTCGAGAACCACTGGTGCTAGACCCATCGTATTGGTACTCAAACTTCAGGTCTCGGTGAGATCTATCCATCTGTCACGTGAACTTTTGTTTTGGTCATACCTCGAAAAACCACTGGTGCTAGACCCATCATGTTGGTACTCAAACTTCAGGTCTCGGTGAGATCTATCCATCTGTCACGTGAACTTTTGTTTCGGTCATAACTCGAAAACCACTGGTGCTAGACCCATCGTGTTGCTACTCAAACTTCAGGTCTCGGTGAGATCTATCCATCTGTCACGTGAACTTTTGTTTTGGTCATAACTCGAGAACCACTGGTGCTAGACCCATCGTGTTGGTACTCAAACTTCATGTCTCGCTGAGATCTATCCATCTCTCACGTGAACTTTTGTTTTGGTCATAACTCGAGAACCACTGGTGCTAGACCCATCATGTTGCTACTCAAACTTCAGGTCTCGGTGAGATCTATCCATCTGTCACGTGAACTTTTGTTTTGGTCATAACTCGAGAATCACTACTGGTGCTAGACCCATCGTGTTGGTACTCAAACTTCAGGTCTCGGTGAGATCTATCCATCTGTCACGTGAACTTTTGTTTTGGTCATAACTCGAAAACCACTGGTGCTAGACCCATCGTGTTGCTACTCAAACTTCAGGTCTCGGTGAGATCTATCCATCTGTCACGTGAACTTTTGTTTTGGTCTTAACTCGAGAACCACTGGTGCTAGACCCATCGTGTTTGTACTCAAACTTCATGTCTCGCTGAGATCTATCCATCTGTCACGGGAACCTTTTTTTTGGTCATAACTCGAGAACCAATGGTGCTAGACCCAGCGTGTTGGTACTCAAACTTCAGGTCTCGGTGAGATCTATCCATCTGTCACGTGAACTTTTGTTTTGGTCATAACTCGAAAACCACTGGTGCTAGACCCATCGTGTTGCTACTCAAACTTCAGGTCTCGGTGAGATCTATCCATCTGTCACGTGAACTTTTGTTTTGGTCATAACTCGAGAATCACTACTGGTGCTAGACCCATCGTGTTGGTACTCAAACTTCAGGTCTCGGTGAGATCTATCCATCTGTCACGTGAACTTTTGTTTTGGTCATAACTCGAGAACCACTGGTGCTAGACCCATCGTGTTGGTACTCAAACTTCAAGTCTCGGTGAGATCTATCCATCTCTCACGTGAACTTTTGTTTTGGTCATAACCCGAGAACCACTGGTGCTAGACCCATCGTGTTGGTACTCAAACTTCATGTCTCGGTGAGATCTATCCATCTGTCACGTGAACTTTTGTTTTGGTCATAACTCGAGAACCACTGGTGCTAGACCCATCGTGTTGGTACTCAAACTTCAAGTCTCGGTGAGATCTATCCATCTCTCAGGTGAACTTTTGTTTTGGTCATAACTCGAGAACCACTGGTGCTAGACCCATCGTGTTGGTACTCAAACTTTAGGTCTCGGTGAGATCTATTCAACTGTCACGTGAACTTTTGTTTTGGTCATAACTCGAGAACCACTGGTGCTAGACCCATCGTGTTGGTACTCACACTTCATGTCTCGGTGAGATCTATCCATCTGTCACGTGAACTTTTGTTTTCGTCATAACTCGAGAACCACTGGTGCTAGACCCATCGTGTTGGTACTCAAACTTCAGGTCTCGGTGAGATCTATCCATCTGTCACGGGAACTTTTGTTTTGGTCATAACTCGAGAATCACTGGTGCTAGACCCAACGTGTTTGTACTCAAACTTCAGGTCTCTGTGAGATCTAACACGATGGGTCTAGCACCAGTGGTTCTCGAGCTATAACCAAAACAAAAGTTCACGTGACAGATGGATAGATCTCACGGAGATTTGAAGTTTGAGTACCAACACGATGGGTCTAGCACCAGTGGTTCTCGAGTTATGACCAAAACAAAAGTTCACGTGACAGATGGATAGATCTCACCGAGACCTGAAGTTTGAGTACCAACACGATGGGTCTAGCACCAGTGGTTCTCGAGTTATGACCAAAACAAAAGTTCACGTGACAGATGGATAGATCTCACCGAGACATGAAGTTTGAGTACCAACACGATGGGTCTAGCACCAGTGGTTCTCGAGTTATGACCAAATCAAAGGTTCACGTGACAGATAGATAGATTTTAGAAATTATTCGCAATTATCGGATGCATGCAAGCAAATCCGAAAGCAACAGCTAACAATATATAAATTTTTGAAATGTGCTGATTAAGCCCTTTCATTTGATACCCCATTTTGTCAAAATTATGATAAGTAGGTAGTTTCGAAGTTATGTATGAGGGAACAGATGAACATACCTACATACATATATACATACATACATATATACATACATACATACATACATACATACATACATACATACATACATACATACATACCGGTCAAATACATAACCTTCCTTCTCGCTTCGCCGTAGTCGGGTAAAAATAAGAATGTGTTCGCTAATATTGCGCGCATACTACACTACGCACAATATAATAAACACACCATCAATTAACTTAAATCAAATAGGAACTTCAGTTAAATAAATATCCGCTAACATCGACCCGCAACAACACATTTTTTTACATAGGTTTGCACCTAAAATTAATCAAATAGATACCCAACGAAGTAAATCTACATAATATTATGAAATTGAATTAAATAAGAAACTGCTCGAGACAATGCATACACACACTAGACCTGTAGCGCTAGGGTTTTTGGTTTCAAAAATATTAAAGTTGTTTATTTTTCGCATATAGTTTCCGAACCATTTGCCCAACCTAATATATTAGTTTGTGTCATCCTAGAAATTTGCATAGGTAGAAATTAGGTATTTGTCTTTTAGATCAGTATTGGACGAAAAGAAATTAGAGATGAAAATTTTACTTTCATGATATTAACGAAGTAGTAACCGATGTGCAAAAGCATTTTGTGTCATCTCTGTTCACGGGAATCCTTATATTTAACCAGTACCTAATACATCGCCCAAATAGCTCTAAAATAATATTACAATTGGTTAAATAGGTGTTGTGTGTTTTAGAGTACTGATATCTGTTGTTCAAAATATTTTGTGTCGAATTCATCCACGACATCTAAAGATATTTAATATTTTTATTACAACAGCCTCTAAAAGCCACAAAAGAAAATTAAAGTTATTAGAGTTTACGTTTTTTGATTATTATGGTGTAACAAAACACTATTCATAATTTGTGTTGTTTTTATTATATTTACATAGATCATCATTAGTTTAAATAATAAACATGGGTCGGACCTAGACCACTGCCCTGCGGCACCCGTAAGTAACGCTGAGGCACAGAGGCTGAGCTCCTCACTGTTTTACTTATTCTCACGCTTTGAGTTCTATCAAACAGACAGCTTTTAAACCACTGGAATGCTATGCCCCTGATACCCAGCCGGGATTCCATTTTCTTTAAGGTATTGGTAGACCAGGTATGCAGGTTCTGCTGGGTAACTTCGACTCATCTGTGCGAAGTCAGTCCAGCAAAATACTTGTACCTATTTTGTTTGCGGGACGCATAGGGACTTATATGGTGCACTCTAACTACACATGAAGAGGGGGAGTAACAGCAGAGCAAATCCGCGAATTTAATTCGTTTTTGAACGTCCCGCCCGTGACCCTCCATCCACATGGTGTCAGTACAGACGTACTAACATACATTTTCTGGCGGCTACCTAATCCTACCATGTTGTAGGGTAAGTAAAGGACTTTACAGTTTAACAGAAAATGCACTTATATGCAGTCTGAAGATAAATAAAGCTATAAACACCGATTGATTCGAACCCATAGCTGCCCAAACAGTCCTAGAAACTCGATGATAGACTTCCTTGTATGTGCCGACGAGTTCTCAGCTGTTACCGCACGCATCAAGACTGTGTAAACGAGTCTCCAGCCCTCTATTCACGTGGTCAGGATGAAAATGCACTTCCATAACTATCTAAATTTATAACGTTTTGCCACAGATGTCGAATCCCCGAATGTGAGAGCGACTCCCTCTCCTATCAACAGCCCTGGCTGGAGTTCGCCATCCCTCCTGTCGGAGGAGCCCACGATCCTCGCTGCTTCCGGTACGGACCCGAGGAACAGAGTCCGTGGAGCGATGCCTGCTCCAACGACAGCTTCACTGCTGAGGTCCAGCCCTGCCAGGAGTGGGTTTACGAGTCGAAGAAGACCATCGTCGCTGAGGTAAGGTGTTGCATGTATGTAGGGAGCTACACGTACATAAGTACTAGTTTTGTACGGCCGCCGCCACGCCGCTGCGCTCCTTTCCGCACGAGTGAGTCGGACGTCTGACTGAGTAGGCAGCGCACTCTTGCTTTACACTCTAAAACCATTTCAAAGGAGTTTGCTCAATGTAATTTTGTAATGCAATGCAGTATGGGGTGGCTGAGTCCAGAGCACCTGCTCCAACCAGCCAATACCACCTGCGAGAACGTGTCATATTCTTTATTCTTCTTTATTCTTTATTCTATATCTATAAATACTACATTAACACATCAATAATACATTCAAAGTATTAGTTAATTTACATGAATACAAATATGAATTACAGTTTATATCTAAATATATACATACAGTACTTTTGTCCATTCAGGCTTAAATGATTTTTGGACACTATAAGTAAGCGAGCGAAGGGAGCTGTAACTTTATCTTAACTTTATAGGTTAACTTTAACTATATAGGTTAGGTTATATATACTAGCTGATGTAAATTCGTATTTCAAAAGTAGAATGTAAGTAACTAAGGGTGAGGCCGAAGGCCAAGCTTGGTTCAGGCATGTTCAGGTAAACGACGAACCTTCTCAAATAAAGTAAGTAACAAAGTAAGGCCGAGGCCGAAGGCCGAGCTGCGTTCAGAAAAACGATAGACATTCTCGAAGAAAGTAAGTTTTTTTATGTAATCCGGTATGAGTGGCCGAGTCGGAGGGGCCAAAGCACATGCTCCGGCCAGCCAATATCACCTCCGAAAAGGTAGGTACCATACCGGAGACTTCCCTGGATTGCTGGCTATGCTGGACTAGAGGAGAACACAACCGAGGCTGCTATGCGGCCATCTTACATCCAGTACGGTGGTACCATTGACCTAAAAAAAATATTTCTATGGGTGGTACCAACCCAGTCGGCTACAATTTGAGCCTACCACCTAGTAAGGGAAGGGGCCTACAGTTTTACACCAGTTCCGAACGGTGAAGCAGCAGGTGTAGGTATGCACGTAATTTTTTCGTCCGAAAAAAACTCATTTTTACAAGCCGACTGGATTCGAACCTCGGACCTCTCGCATGAGAAGCCGATGCCCAAACCACTCGACCACGCGCCGAAGCCGCAGAAGTAAGTAAGGCCGAGGCCGAAGGTCGAGCTGCGTTCAGGAATAAGATAAACCTTCATGAAAAAAGTAAGTAACTAAGGGCGAGGCCGAGCGCCAAGCTGTATTCTGTAAGACGATAACGCTCTCAAATAAAGTCAGTAACTAAAACTATGGGCGAGGCCGAAGGCCGAGCTACGTTCAGGAAGTTGATAAACCTTCTCGGAAAAAGTAAGTTACTAAGTGCGAGGTCGAAGACCGAGTTGCGTTCAGGTAAACGATAAATCCTCTTCCGCCCTCGGCCCTCGCCCTTTGATTACTTACTTTCTTCAATAGACGGCTACAAATCATATAAATAACTTACGAATTTGATGACTAATTAGATTAAAGCTAGAAAAAGAAAAAATTACAGACAATTAATGTAAATCGAATCAACAAGTCAAAACGAAACTACCTACGGAATACTGTGAAACAAGAAGTAGTGTGAATGATTAGGCCAAAAGTAAAAGTGATGATAATTAGTTACCTATGGCATGTTTAACAGATCCTACGAATATAATTAAGATGAACAGTAATACAATATAATGAACTGATTCAAATCTAACTAACGTGTGTTACCAAAATAAATTACTGATTCTAGTCTATTTACCTTGCACGCACAATCCATCACTAAAAAAATCCACTTCGCTGTAAACATGATACCTAGGAATTGTTGGTAGTTCTTATTAAAAATGAGTTTTGCCGATACCTTGTGTGTGATGCAGAGGCTCTCTTAAACTAAGTACTGCACAATTGAACACACAAGAAATGAAGAAAGAAACACAGCGAATAGCTTCACTAGTATAACCTATGTACATTGAGCGCTGACTGAGCCGTGTGAAGGTGACAACACGTAGGTAGGCAGTGCTGCTTCTACTTATACTATACTATAACTACTATAGCGTCTTCGTGTAAGGTGTCGTGATCGTGGACATGGTCCACAGGAAAAAGTGATATTCTAAAAGATATCTGAATGTTCACAGTTCGGGCTTGCGTGCCAGGAGTGGAAGCGGACCCTGGTGGGAACAGCCCACAACTTCGGAATGCTG
>OX336345.1:7500-180017 GCA_946902875.1 Nematopogon swammerdamellus | reverse complement strand
TGATGCGCCGGAGCAAGATACAAGTACGTTTTCTGTCTGTCTTACGTAAGTTACGACCTTACGTACTGCAAGCTCCGCACCTAGGGGTGCCTACTAATTAGGGTTACTCTTATCTAGTTACTGAAATCTGAACTGACGGTTTCAGATCATTGTCTGCAGACTGCAATCAAAGGCTACATAATTTCGTCGAACTGGAGTGAAAAAGACAATAAAATAAAAATATTGCTATTATCTTATCAATAATAATATTGCGTCTTGTGATTCATTTTATCTCTGCGTTTTGCCCTTAATGTCAGTGTTAAAGTAGGTCGTTTGCCGTTGCATCTTTCCATAAAAAAATCTGTATTCTACCTTACAACAGATATGTTTCATATTGACTGCCACTGCTGTGATTCCGTTCAGTAGTTATAGAAGTACATACCTACTTGTCAATATGTTGACTTTTTTTTAGATTTTATAAATCAATTTATAATTTTTGAATACGCTCCTAGATACAAGTAACATAAAGAAAACATTTTACAGAGAAACATTGTAAGTAAAATTATGTAAAGTAAATTAACCAATTATTTACCTATAAATAAAAATATTGCTCCATCATGGGGAACAAAGGCATCAGGCATGGTCCCCATGACGGACGCGGCAAGTCCACTTGACTGCGTGCTTAATCCTCTCAAGAAAAACTTGACCTGGGCAGACCGCCTATTGTGGACATCTGCCGAACATGGAATCAAAATGTAGGTACGAGCACAGAATACTTAATGTAAGTACGAGTAGCTGCGCGCACTCGCACTCGAACCCGTGTCACTCCTCTCAGAATTTGTCAGCTATAACGCCAAGCTTTGTCTATTTGACTAAACGTTTTTGACATTATTAGATTTATCTTGTGTGAGATTGAAGTTTAGTCACGCACGCCATAGTCCCGAATTAAAACTTTGAACGTTCACAGCTCAAACAATTATAATATCAAACAAACTACTGACATTTTGGTCGATAGTCCATTTTAAAACCAATTCAACATATAAAGTGGTAGGTATACCGACAAGTCGGCGACAACCAATATTCGTAGGAGAGGATTGGAAGTGAACGCATCGGAAAAAATCGACCAATTCCTTTACAGCGAGCGAAGCCGCGGCCGCCGCGCGCGCGCGCAAGCGTGAACCTAGTAGCTAGCTAGTAGCTAGCTAGTAGCTAGCTACACAGCATATATATGGCTAAAGCAGTATGGAAACTACGTACAAAACGTTCGAAACGACGCACTCACACACACGCACACCTCAACAAGGCCCCGAAGCGAATGTCGCAAACAATTAGTCGCGGGTGCCGCGTCCGAGTGGTCGTGTTTGTTTTTGTTGCATGCGCCACGGACAGTCCACGATCTTTTAGAATGCAAAAAAATGTTTACAAACGTTTTTCGACTGCTGTCACTTTATATTAACTTTTGACAAATGTTGACAACTTTTGTCAACTTTTCTCATCTTTTGCCAACTTCTGTCACATTTTGTCAACTTTTACGACTGTTGTCAACTCTTGTCAAGTTTTGTAAACTTTTGAGAACTTTTGTCAACTCTGGGTAATTTATGTCAACTCTTGTCAACTTTTGTCAACTTTTCTCATCTTTTGCCAACTTCTGTCACCTTTTGTCAACTTTTATCGACTGTTGTCAACTCTTGTCAAGTTTTGTGAACTTTTGAGAACTTTCGCCAACTCTCGGTAACTTATGTCAACTCTTGTCAACTTTTGTCAACTTTTCTTATCTTTTGCCAACTTCTGTCACCTTTTGTCAACTTTTATCGACTGTTGTCAACTCTTGTCAAGTTTGTAAACTTTTGAGAACTTTTGTCAACTGTCGGTAATTTATGTCAACTCTTGTCAACTTTTGTCAACTTTTCTCATCTTTTGCCAACTTCTGTCACCTTTTGTCAACTTTTATCGACCGTGGTCAAGTTTTGTAAACTTTTGAGAACTTTTGCCAACTCTCGGTAACTTATGTCAACTCTTGTCAACTTTTGTCAACTTTTCTTATCTTTGCCCACTTCTGTCACCTTTTGTCAACTTTTATCGACTGTTGTCAACTCTTGTCAATGTTTGTCAACCTTGGTCAACTTTTGTCAACTTTCGTCAATATTTGTCATCTTTTGTCAACTTTTATCGACTGTTGTCACCTCTTGTCAATGTTTGTCAACCTTGGTCAACTTTTGTCAACTTTCGTCAATATTTGTCAACTTTTGTGATCTTTTGTCAACTTTTATCGACTTTTGTCAACTCTTGTCAATGTTTGGCAACCTTGGTCAACTTTTGTCAACTTTCGTCAACATTTGTCAACTTTTGTCATGTTTTATCAACTTTTATCGACTGTTGTCAACTCTCGTCAATGTTTGTTAACCTTTGCCGGCTTTTGTCTACTTTTGTCATCTTTTATCAACTTTTATCGACCTGTGTCAACTTTTATCGACTGTTGTCAACTCGTGTCAATGTCAACCTAACCTTGGTCAACTTTTGTCAACTTTTGTCAACATTTGTCATCTTTGTCAACTTTTATCGACTGTTGTCAACTCTTGTGGTTGATTGTCAACCTTAGTCAACTTTCGTCAACATTTTACCATCTTTTGTCAACGTTTGTCAACTTTTGTATACTTTTCTCGACTTTTGTGAACTTATAGCCACTTTCGTCATCTTTTGTCAACTTTTGCCAACTTCTCTCAGCTTTTGTCAGCTTTTATCATATTTTAACCACTGTTGTCAACTTTTGTCACTTTTATGAACTTTTGTCAGCTTTCGTTAACAAGGAGTTGACAAAAGTTGACAAGAGTTTACATAAGTTGACTAAAGTTGACAAGAGTTAACGAAAGTTGACAAACTGGACAAAAGATGGGAAAAGTTGACGAAAGTTGACAAACAGCTGACATAAGTTGACAAACGTTGACAAAATATGAAAAAAGTTGACAATACTTAGTTGACATTAATTAACAAGTTGACAAAAGTTGACGGAAGCTGGCCTAAGTTCATAAAAGTGACAGAAGTTGGCAAAAGTTGACAAAAATTTCCGAAAGTTGACAACAGTCGTTAAAATTTTACAAAAGCTGATAGAAGTTGACAAAAATTGACCAAAGATGACGAAAGTGGCTATAAGTTAACAAAAGTCGACAAAATCCATACAAGTAAACAAACGTTAACGAAAGTTGACAAAAGTTGACAAAAGTTGACGAAAGTTGACAAAAGATGACAAATGTTGACAAAAGTTGACAAGAGTTGACATAAGTTACCGAGAGTTGATAAAAGTTCTCAAAAGTTTACCAAACTTGACAAGAGTTGACAACAGTCGATAAAAGTTGACAAAATGTGACAGAAGTTGGCAAAAGATGACAAAAGTTGATAAAAGATGACGAAAGTGGCTATGATTTCACAAAAATCTAGAAAAATAGACAAAAGTTGACAAACATTGACAAAAGATGACAAAAGTCGACAAATGTTGACGAAAGTTAACAAAAGTTGACCAAGGTTGACAAAGATTGACAAGAAGTTGACAACAGTCGATAAAAGTTGACAAAAGATGACAAAAGATGACAAATATTCACGAAGGTTACAAAAGTTGACCAAGGTTGACAAACATTGACAAGAGTTGACAACAGTCGATGAAAGTTGATAAAAGATGACAAAAGTTGACAAATGTTGACGAAAGCTGACAAAAGTTTACCAAGGTTGACAAACATTGACAAGACTCGACAACAGTCGATAAAAGTTGACAAAAGATGACTGAAATTGGCAAAAGATGAGAAAAGTTGACAAACATTTACAATGGTTGACAAGAGCTGACAAAAGTTGTAAACAATTTACAAAAGTTAATAAAAGTTGACAAAAGTCGAGAAAAGTTATATCAATTCATATTTATAGCAACCACGTTTTGAACTTATTATTGATGATTGATTATATTGATTATTTGATCATTACATTACAGAACCTAAATAAATGTTTTAATGAATAATAATTTTACAATTTTACAAAAAAATTTGATTGACATCCCTAACGCTCCAATGGAGCGTAGGTGCTTATTTTAACAAATAGGCCTAGTTTCCATACTGCTTTAGCCATATATATGCTGTGCTAGCTAGTAGCTAGAGGTGGTAAGTGCGAAACTGGCCAAGTCCGGTTATGGCTGTTATCTATCAGCGTCAAGTGCAGCAGCGGTGTTGTGAGCTCGCTCAGTAGATATACCTAACTAATCATCTGTGATCTAGATCTGTATGTATTTACATTTCTAAATACGTCATTAACCGAGATTTTACATAGCTAGGTATATCTAACTACCTACATGAATTACATTCTATTTACAAAGAGTTTGTATTGCGTTGCGCAGGGACGTAATACCTACAAACTCTTTGTCTATTTAGTGTATTCATTGTAATATCATTGTAATACCTACTTCTTTCATAAGCTACCTGCCTACCTACTTACAGTGTTACATATAGATAGAACACTAGAGCAGTGAACATGTTCGTAGTTCAGTAGGTGCCTACCTACCTACCTACTTCCAATCCCGCATGTTATTTTCAATCTCAGCATTTGCAGGATTAATGGTTTACAATCCCGCGGGATCCTAATAAGGACTATTTAATGTTGTAAAATATGTATACAGTTACTACTTAAATGCACTTTTATTTGTGAAAAAATCTTAAATTCTAACGTTAATATTCATCAAAAATTGACAGTTCAAATCAAAATTTAAAATCAAGTCATCTAAACACGATGGGCTTATCATGTGTAGTTTAGGAGTATGGCTTCCTTCCGGCTCCATCATCAGACCCCAACTAACTTTTTCCTTATCCCGACTTTCTCGTGTCGCTCAGCGACAATATTTTTTCGAATTCCGTATATTCATTTCCAATGTGCTCGATGATAGTCGTGTGAGGCACGAAATTGTAGCTGAATAAATTGTCCAGAGGAGATTTTCTCTAATTTTTTATATCATTCTTTGTTTCCAAAATATCGAGCGCCAAAATCAAAAATTCGGAAAAAAATAACTCAATATTACTCAATTCATTTTTTGATTGTATGGCACTTAGCTACCTTTGATTTTATATGCCTCCCCTTCTACGATCAACCTATTTTATTAACATTACCTTATCTCAATTCAGCGTAGTTAACTAAAAACAGAAAGAAAATACTAACATGGCACCTACCGCAGAAGCATAGTTCCGACAGGAGTGAGATGCGGGGTGCGTTGCGGGCGGGTGTAGGAGACAGTGCGACGTGAGGTTCCACTAAGTGTGCTCATGTAGAGCTGTCTTCCAGATCAGGACGCAAGATGGCGTTAACGCTGAGCTCCGTGATCGTGAGTGCTTTCGGGCTGTTGAAGTCGTTCGCCACTTCCTACGAGATGTACGTGGCCTGCGAGTTCCTCGAGACCATCGCCGGCGCCAGCGTCTACCCGTCCGCCTTTGTCTTGAGTTAGTATCTATAGTGAATACACAACACTTCCTACGAGATGTACGTGGCCTGCGAGTTCCTCGAGACCATCGCCGGCGCCAGCGTCTACCCGTCCGCCTTTGTCTTGAGTTAGTATCTATAGTGAATATACAACACTTCCTACGAGATGTACGTGGCCTGCGAGTTCCTCGAGACCATCGCCGGCGCCAGCGTCTAACCGTCCGCCTTTGTCTTGAGTTAGTATCTATAGTGAATACACAACACTTCCTACGAGATGTACGTGGCCTGCGAGTTCCTCGAGACCATCGCCGGCGCCAGCGTCCGCCTTTGTCCGCCTTTGTCTTGAGTTAGTATTCGGTAACTTCTTCACATGAACTCCTTGATAGTAGGAGAACACGGAATAGGTAATAGGTAGGCTAACCTGTGAACTTAGATTGCGTCATAGTTCTCAGACGCCGACAGTTCAAACGAGTAGGTACCTACTTAGAAGGTTAGGTACTTGAAACTAATTTCGTGTGTTGAGGTACTGCACGCCACACAACATTTGAGGTACTGGACACCCTCCAGCACGTTGAGGTACTGCACGCCCCCAACACGTTGAGGTACTACACGCCCCACAACACTTTGCAATTTAATCAAATTGTCTCTTCCACTAGGTTGCACTTAACTTGGTACCTATAAGTACGACTATGTCTGTAAAATATAAAAACAGTTCACACCGACATAGTACCGTTTCTTTCCTTTAACACAAGTAATTGCTTCCAGTAATCGAGCTGCTCGGTCACGACCGACGTGTGGTGGTGAGCTTGATCCTGGGCATAGCGCTCGCCGGCGGCAGCGCGGCCCTCTCCCTGCTCGACCTGGCGACCGGCTACTGGCGGACGTGGGCTCGCATCGCCTACCCGCCCTCCGTTCTCTTCATCCTCTACGTCTTCATCCTACCGGAGAGCATCCGCTGGCTCATGGCTAAGGGACGCACGGACGAAGCCGTCAAGATCATCAAGAAAGCGGCTCGCGTCAACAACGTCTCCATTCCTGAAGACACCATCCAAAAGTTGATCCATTCCAGAGAAGACCTGAGCGAGAAGGAGAATAGGGACGAGGAGAAGAAGAACTCCTTGTTCATGGAAGTGGTAAAGTCTCCGTTGATTCTGCGAAGGTTGCTGATCTGTGCGACCTGGTGGATGACAGCGGTGTTCGTGTTCTACGGCCTGGCGGTCCACTCGGCCTCTCTCGCCGGGGACAAGCATCTCAACTATGTCCTGCTGGCGGTGATGGAGATCATAGCTATAACGATCAACACGCTCACGCTGGACAGAGTTGGTAGGAAGCCGGTGTTGCTGACCGCGTTCCTGGTGTGCGGTGTGGCCTGCATCAGTCTTCCCTTCTTACGTAAGTACACGAAACGAAACGGCTATGTAAATAGTTAATGTTTTCCGTCCATTTCAGTGTAGCCGACATGAAATGAAGGGAAGCACTGACATAGCACCAGTTCACCCGGTGTTATGGGCTGAGATCACGGATGTTGTAGGTGATGTATACAACAGTTTCCATAAAAAAACAGCGAGTGGGCTGTGTCGGAGACACGGCCGCAGATTCGTGAATTTGATGAAGACCTCATCGATACCTATCCTTGCTTGTCCCAACTCCCACCACACGAGTAGTTTGGGAACAGTAGTTTTAAAAAAAAAATCCTCAGGTGTACTCCGGGAGTGCCGGCAGAAGTGAAAACACCGTAACATTGCTTAAAAAAAAAGTTTAAGTTTTAAGTTTATTTATAAAGAAGGTTTAAAAAAAAATTATGAAAAAAATATATATATAAAAAAATTTATGAAAAAAAAAATTTAAAAAAATAAAAAAATGAAATATAAAAAAAAAATTATGAAAAAAAAATAATAAAATAAAATTAATGTAAAATTTAGTAGAACGGACAGACATGCATTTGTTACGGAACCCTACATTAATTTTGCAGAACTTAGTAGAATGGACAGACATAAACGTGTTAAGGAACCCTACTTTTATTATAAAAAAACTGTCGGAGGACCTTGGTTGAAAATTGTAAAATTTAGTAGAACGGACAGACATGCATTTATCACGGAACCCTTCATTCATTTTGAAATAAATGTTAAATTTAGTAGAACGGACAGACATGCATTTGTTACGGAACCCTACAATTCATTTTGCAGAACTTAGTAGAATGGACAGACATAAACGTGTTACGAAAGGAAACCCTACAACCGAAACCGGGAGTGCCGGCAGATCCCGTGCCAATCGTAACTTAACCCTTATTGCAATGACTTAAGGTTACATTTTAAATAATAATGTCGCTGTCGCGGTGTTACGAACAGAATTGATCCCGTGCCACTGTAACTTAATCCTTAATGCAATGACTTAAGGTTACATTTCTCTTTTCGGGACTGACGAGGACGCGATGACGCGAGTTTAAATTTTTTTACCCAAGCGCCGCTAAAGAAGTTTTCACTTCAAAAAAATCTTATCGTGGCCTATCATTACCCGACTACGGCGAAGCAAAAAGGAGGGTTATGTGTTTGACCGGTATGTATTTTCCTCCAGCGGATGAGTGAGTAGTCGTGGAGCAGTAGTTTCCGAGATATGCCCGCTCAAACACTTTTTCCTTTTCTTTCCGAAACGGTTGAACCGATTTGGGAAAAAATACAACTATTTAAAAAAGACTATTTTTTCTGCGAAAAGAACCAAATTGCAAGTCGATCTGACCAGTAGTTCAGGAGTTAAAGCATTTATTGATTCGAAGCCTTTTTTCTAAGGCCATAATAGAAGGGCTTGATGTACGACTCTCGGGTATGTCGCTTAGCAAGTCGGAAGAACTAACGATATGCCTCACCTTCCTGGAAGTCTTATACTTTTCGAGATCTAAGTCGCCAAAAGTACATAATTTTCGTGACGCAACTTTTTGTAAAAAACCTCCGGCAGCAGGATAAAGACGTTTCATCAAATTAACGTCAAAAACACACACACGAGGCAAAATTTAACTTCGACAAGGTGTGAATAAGTACCTCTACACTGCCAAATGATATCTGCATAAATATTTGCCCTTCGGACAAAACACCGACGTAGGTAGGTTAGGTAGGTGTAAAGATACATGTGCCCTTGGGTTCCATATAATTCTAGGAAATATTCCAAAGTGTATCACGCACGCCTCCGATATTTTCAGTTACTTATTTTAGGATATAATTTAACTGATCGACGCGAAATAAATGCATTGATTCGTTTCAAAGAGACAAATAATTTGAAGCCTTGAGCCATTGACGCAGATCATTGTACTTGTACAAAGCGACACGCGCGACCAATTTCAAAGATTTAACGAGGTATTATAACATGATGTCACTCGCTCGGGCACTTGTTGTCAATGCGATGCTCTGTCGGTTCGGCTACTGTGGTTCGGCTCAACTAGAGCTGGTAAACGTTCCTGATCTCCGTGTCGGTAGGCGCGTCAGGCGCGTGCGCGTCACGTATCGTAAGTTTATAATAAATAACTGACAACAGTTTTTACTTAGAGGTTTTCTGAATTAGCTCAGCAGCCAAACGATTTTCCGCTCGGTTCTTCCACGGAGGGCAAAAAAACTAGCAATGTTATTTGGTCTGTCTGGGTCAAGGATAGGCAGAATACGATTAGCCGACAGATATTATGTGTTAGATGGAATGTAACAGGAGGTGGTGAAATCGGGCATTCTATCTCCCTTGCGTTATATTGTATGATATTCGTATTTGATATTATCAGCCTCGGTGGCTCAGTGACGTCATCGATCGCCATTCGTGATCTTAAGCATACCTGGGCGCGGTCAGAACTTGGAAACTTCACCAGTTGAGGCTGACCGTGGTAGGGATTCCGGCTTAAAAGTGTTGATCCTTAAGCTGTACATCTAGCCCTTTTATTACCGCACTATAGCCCGCACATAGGCCTCCATCATCACGCCATCATTCATATGCCATGATCAGTAGGGGCAGAAGTGAAATTTTAACAGCTCTATGTATACCTATTCTCTTCTCTTCTCTACTCTACCCCTTCTCTATCTCTACATAATGTCGTCTGTATGTTGGTTTTATTATATTATATTCAAGAACGGATCAACCAATTCATTTACGGCTGAATTTCATGAATGGTACATATCCACACAAAGTTTGTGTGGATGTGTGTATGTTCGCTTTAAAACTCCCAACACTTCCCAACTGAGGCAAATATGTCCAACTCCGGCAAAGACAGTTGGTACGGTCTTTGAACTCCGGACCTGCGCCGCCGCCCCGCCGTCAACTCATCGGGCAGTTTGTGTAAGTTTATTCGCGACTGGCTGGGGCGGCGGCGGCGCTACAATATGTACGAGTGCTCGGGCCCGCCCGCGCCCCCGCGCGGCGCGGCGCGGCGGTAGTTAGTTTTTAGTCTTAGGTAGACTTTCTTCATCATGAGAGTAAAATAAGAAAAAGATAAAAATTAAGGGGGGCCCCCATACAAGAAACACACTATTTAATAACAGGTGGCGAAGTCACACTATTTAATAACAGGTGGCGCAAACGACTTTTATACATTGCATGCATTGTTAGGTGCTGTGATTTTCCCACCGTAAAGTGCTATCGACCTCATTGAGGCGTCTCTAAAAGATAGGCGCTTCTTAATCTTTGGTCGTTCCAAAAAAATAATTTTCAGAAGTTTGATGTTTGACATATCACTTAAAAAAAAAATAGGTAAAAAAACTTTTAAGTTAAACGGTTTTATTAAAAATAAAAAACTAGAAAAAAACAGCTGTACTAAAAACATGAAAATAATAAGGACACAAGCCTGGGCCTTCTTAAGATTTTACGTCTGGGTAAGAAATCGTGCAATACTAGCGTGCTGTCTTCTCATGTCGGATGCCAAAGGGCACATTGTGTCGCTGCGTCAGCGGAATAAGTAATAAATTGAGACTTTTAACAGACTAATATAAAAATGTGGGGCGCATGTTATTTATTACGCATATTAAACGCCCCACGTTTTTATATTAGTCTGTTAAAAGTCTCAATTTATTACTTATTCCGCTGACGCAGCGACACAATGTGCCCTTTGGCATCCGACATGAGAAGGCAGCACGCTAGTATTGCACGATTTCTTACCCAGACAAAATCTTAAGAAGGCCCAGGCTTGTGTCCTTGTTATTTTCTAGTTTTTTGTACAGCTGCTTTTTTCTAGTTTTTTATTTTTAATAAAACCGTTTAACTTAAAAGTTTTTTTACCTATTTTTTTATTTGCTCGTTTTTAGTTTGGTTTTTGGCTCGTATCATTCATTACGTAAACTCGTCATCCTTTCCAACTCTCTCATTGCATCTTTGTTACTCGGTTTCTTACTTGTCAATTACTCACAATCAAGCTCCTCAATACATAACCCTTCTAAAGACTTTACGCGACTCAATGCAACATACGCTTGACCCTCCTCGAATAGTCTGGAGCCCAAATACACGACAGCACGGTCAACAGTACTGCCCTGCATTTTATGGACAGTGGAGGCCCATGACAAAATTATCGGTAACATCCGTCTCTCAGCTGTTCCATAATTAAACTTTGCTGGAAACTGTATGGCTTTAGGATGGATAAGGTGTCCGCCGTCTCTTTCAAAATCAATTTGAACAGATGGTATGTCTGTTTCATACTTTTGCGTTCGACAAGTATGGGACACTCGTCCAAACAAACCAAATGAGCACAAACTCGAGGGGGTTACTAGTAACGGTTGAAGAGTTCCACTGTACACCTCCCGACTCCATCATCAGACCCTCGTCGCCAAGTGTATTGGTAAAAGTAAGGGACACTCGTCCAAACCAACCCTATGAGCCCAAACTCGAGGGGGTTACTAGTAACGGTTGAAGAGTTCCACTGTACACCTCCTGACTCCATCATCAGACCCTCGTCACCAAGTGTATTGGTAGAAGTAAGGAACACTCGTCCAAACAAACCAAATGAGCACAAACTCGAGGGGGTTACTAGTAACGGTTGAAGAGTTCCACTGTACACCTCCCGACTCCATCATCAGACCCTCGTCGCCAAGTGTATTGGTAAAAGTAAGGGACACTCGTCCAAACCAACCCTATGAGCCCAAACTCGAGGGGGTTACTAGTAACGGTTGAAGAGTTCCACTGTACACCTCCTGACTCCATCATCAGACCCTCGTCACCAAGTGTATTGGTAGAAGTAAGGAACACTCGTCCAAACCAACCATATGAGCCCAAACTCGAGGGGGTTACTAGTAACCGTTGAAGAGTTTCACTGTACACCTCCTGACTCCATTATCAGACCCTCGTCACCAAGTGTATTGGTAGAAGTATGGGACACTCGTCCAAACCAACCAAATGAGCCCAAACTCGAGGGGGTTACTAGTAACGGTTGAAGAGTTCCACTGTACACCTCCTGACTCCATCATCAGACCCTCGTCATCAAGTGTATTGGTAGAAGTATGGGACACTCGTCCAAACCAACCATATGAGCCCAAACTCGAGGGGGTTAATAGTAACGGTTGAAGAGTTTCACTGTACACCTCCTGCCTCCATCATCAGACCCTCGTCACCAAGTGTATTGGTTAGAAGTATGGGACACTCGTCCAAACCAACCAAATGAGCCCAAACTCGAGGGGGTTACTAGTAACGGTTGAAGAGTTCCACTGTACACCTCCTGACTCCATCATCAGACCCTCGTCATCAAGTGTATTGGTAGAAGTATGGGACACTCGTCCAAACCAACCATATGAGCCCAAACTCGAGGGGGTTAATAGTAACGGTTGAAGAGTTCCACTGTCCACCTCCTGACTCCATCATCAGACCCTCGTCACCAAGTGTATTGGTAGAAGTATGGAACACTCGTCCAAACCAACCATATGAGCCCAAACTCGATGGGGTTACTAGTAACGGTTGAAGAGTTCCACTGTCCTCCTCCTGACTCCATCATCAGACCCTCGTTACCAAGTTGAAATTATCATAATTTTGTATTGTCACGAGAACTCAATGTGTGTGCAAAGTTTCATAAACATCGGTTCAGTAGAAGTAGTTGAAAAAGTTGTCGCAAGATTTGAAACAAAGATAGAAACAAACAAACAAATATACGGAGTCAAGCTAAATAAAACCGTTTAATAATAATCTATACATATAATAAAATCGTAGAGGTAAGAAAGTCTGTACATTGAATGTATTCGGAAAAAAACTAACCAGGGTGGCTTAAAATGAGATACTGAACATGTTAGAACAGTTTTTAAAATTTTTGTTTGTTTGTTTGTTTGTCTGTACGCGCATCACGCAAAAACCACTGAACGGAATTAGACGAAACTTTGTATAGTGGCAGTTTATATGCCGGGTTAACATAATACGTAAAAAAAATTAACAAAAATAAAAAAAAATTAACAATTATAAACATTATTGCGCGTTTAAAATCACGTAGTCCAAAGTAAAGGTAAAAACAATTTTAAATGTCATGTTGACAACGGAGAACTGTCATCTCGACGTGAGCTGGCCGGTGACAAATTGTTTGATAAATAAAAATAATAATTGAAAGTCGAAGTTATGTCGCTGTCATTGGTGCAATAAAATTTATATATCTGTTGCCCGCGGCTTCGCTCGCGTGAAATTCGTATTTAAAAAAAAGGAAGTAAGTAACTAAAGGCGGGCCCGAAGGCGGATCTGCGCTCACGTAAACGATATTCTTTCTCGATGAAAGTAACTAAGGGCGAGGCGAAAGGCGGAGCTGATTTCAGGAAGAAGAAAAACATTCTTGAAGAAAATAAGTAACTAAGGGCGAGGCCGAAGGCCGAGTTCTATTCTGGAAGACCATAAACCTTCTCGAAGAAAGTAAGTAACTATGGGCGAGGCCGCAGGCCGAGCTGCGTTCAGGAAGAAGCTAAACCATCTTGAAGAAAGTAAGTAACTAAGGCGAGGCCGAAGGCCGAGCTACGTTCGGATAATTGAAAAACCATCTCGAAGAAAGCAAGTAACTAAGGGCGAGGCCGAAGGCCGAGCTGCGTTCAGGAAGAAGCTAAACCATCTTGAAGAAAGTAAGCAACTAAGGCGAGGCCGAAGGCCGAGCTACGTTCTGACAAATAATAAACCATCTCGAAGAAAGCAAGTAACTAAGGGCGAGGCCGAAGGCCGAGCTGCGTTCAGGAAGAAGCTAAACCATCTCGAATAAAGTTAATTAATATTAAGATTGAGTTAATTTAATTTAAATTTTATTATAAAGTCCACGCTTCTAACGGCAAATATACCGTGCATCCTAGAACCTCGCGGTTATTCCCGGCTGGATGGCAAGAGGCCCGTTGCTAGAGACCTTAGTGCCATGGACTAAGGGTAGTTCTTTGATGTGGGACGCCACTTTTGTTCTCACATTGGCTCCAAGTCACGTTAGGACATCTTCAAGAGCGGCTGGCGCGGCCGAGGCTGGGGCGGAGAGCCTCCAACGCAGCAAATATAGAAATATAATTCAAGATTTCGAATTTGTTGCGTTTGCGGTTGAAACCCTCGGTCCGTGGAGCAGTGAAGCCAAAAGAGGCTTGAGCTGGTTGACGCAACTGGTGTCCCGTCATCAAGGGCTTATGTACTTCATTCAAAGGGTAAGCCTTGCCATCCAGCGGGGTAATGCCGCAAGTGCTCTAAGAACATTTGAAAATGCCCGTTTTGATAGTTATTTTAATGTTTGTTAGGTAGGTTTAATTCTTTAGTTATTAATATTACTTTTTTATTTTTATGAAATAAATAGATTGAGTAAACGATATTATATTCTATCGAAGAAAGGAAGTCTTTAAGGGCGAGGCCCGAAGGCGGAAGAGGGTTTTTGGTTTACCTGAACGCAGCTCGGCCTTCGGCCTCGCACTTAGTTCCTTCCTTTCTTCCAGAAGGTTTGTCGTCTTCCTGAACGCAGCTCGGCCTTCGGCCTCGCCCTTACTTACTTCCTTTATTTGAGAAAGGTTTATCGTTTACCTGAAAGCAGCTCGGCCTTGGGCCTCGCCCTTAGTTAGTTACTTTCTTTAAGAAGGTTTATCGATTACCTGAACGCAGCTCGGCCTTCGGCCTCGCCCTTAGTTACTTACATTCTTCTTTGGAATACGAATTTCACGCGAGCGGAGCCGCGGGCTCAGCTAGTAATTAATAAAGTTACTTTTTTACTACTTACTATGGTAAAAGCTTAATATGGTAAAAGCTGTCAGTGGGCAAACATGGAGACCTGTCATACATAACATAAACATAATATATCTGATAAATTCAATTCGAAGACCATGCCATCTGAGCGGATAGGCGGATATTATTGATAGCGGATAGATACGGAAACCTTCGCGCGCGAGTAAAACTCGCACTTGACAGATTTTTTATCGAGTTATCGTTTTATCGATAGATTATTAATCGAGTGCGTGCTTTATATAGCTTTGTGTACTGTTTGTGTATAGATATGGTGTATGCCTGAAATAAACGTTTCAATAAGCACTTTCATAGGGAGACCAAACAATTGTGTCAAAATCGTGGCACGTGGAGATCCGTTGTCTCTGTCTATCCCACTGGGAAACAAGAATGACACCATGTTTGTGTGTATGTTTTGGAATTATTTATAAAAAATTAATCTGTTTCTCTACCATAACTAGATACAAAAATTAACAACTAGGTATATAAAGTATATTGTGTCTGCAGCGTTCCCCTGGATGGCAACCACGTTCTTCCTGCTGGGCAAGGTGGCCATCACGATGGCTCTCAACGGTCTCTACATGTACACCTCGGAGCTGTTCCCGACTAACGCGCGACACTCCCTGCTCGCGTTCTGCTCCATGACGGGTCGCGTGGGCTCCTTGCTGGCGCCGCAGATGCCTTTGCTGGTAAGTGCTCTTGTTACTCTACATGTACACCTCGGAGCTGTTCCCGACTAACGCGAGACACTCCCTGCTCGCGTTCTGCTCCATGACGGGTCGCGTGGGCTCCTTGCTGGCGCCGCAGATGCCTTTGCTGGTAAGTGCTCTTGTTACTCTACATGTACACCTCGGAGCTGTTCCCGACTAACGCGCGACACTCCCTGCTCGCGTTCTGCTCCATGACGGGTCGCGTGGGCTCCTTGCTGGCGCCGCAGATGCCTTTGCTGGTAAGTGCTCTTGTTACTCTACATGTACACCTCGGAGCTGTTCCCGACTAACGCGAGACACTCCCTGCTCGCGTTCTGCTCCATGACGGGTCGCGTGGGCTCCTTGCTGGCGCCGCAGATGCCTTTGCTGGTAAGTGCTCTTGTTACTCTACATGTACACCTCGGAGCTGTTCCCGACTAACGCGCGACACTCCCTGCTCGCGTTCTGCTCCATGACGGGTCGCGTGGGCTCCTTGCTGGCGCCGCAGATGCCTTTGCTGGTAAGTGCTCTTGTTACTCTACATGTACACCTCGGAGCTGTTCCCGACTAACGCGAGACACTCCCTGCTCGCGTTCTGCTCCATGACGGGTCGCGTGGGCTCCTTGCTGGCGCCGCAGATGCCTTTGCTGGTAAGTGCTCTTGTTACTCTACATGTACACCTCGGAGCTGTTCCCGACTAACGCGCGACACTCCCTGCTCGCGTTCTGCTCCATGACGGGTCGCGTGGGCTCCTTGCTGGCGCCGCAGATGCCTTTGCTAGTAAGTGCTCTTGTTACTCTACATGTACACCTCGGAGCTGTTCCCGACTAACGCGCGACACTCCCTGCTCGCGTTCTGCTCCATGACGGGTCGCGTGGGCTCCTTGCTGGCGCCGCAGATGCCTTTGCTGGTAAGTGCTCTTGTTACTCTACATGTACACCTCGGAGCTGTTCCCGACTAACGCGCGACACTCCCTGCTCGCGTTCTGCTCCATGACGGGTCGCGTGGGCTCCTTGCTGGCGCCGCAGATGCCTTTGCTGGTAAGTGCTCTTGTTACTCTACACGAACACCTCGGAGCTGTTCCCGACTAACGCGAGACACTCCCTGCTCGCGTTCTGCTCCATGACGGGTCGCGTGGGCTCCTTGCTGGCGCCGCAGATGCCTTTGCTGGTAAGTGCTCTTGTTACTCTACATGTACACCTCGGAGCTGTTCCCGACTAACGCGCGACACTCCCTGCTCGCGTTCTGCTCCATGACGGGTCGCGTGGGCTCCTTGCTGGCGCCGCAGATGCCTTTGCTAGTAAGTGCTCTTGTTACTCTACATGTACACCTCGGAGCTGTTCCCGACTAACGCGCGACACTCCCTGCTCGCGTTCTGCTCCATGACGGGTCGCGTGGGCTCCTTGCTGGCGCCGCAGATGCCTTTGCTGGTAAGTGCTCTTGTTACTCTACATGTACACCTCGGAGCTGTTCCCGACTAACGCGAGACACTCCCTGCTCGCGTTCTGCTCCATGACGGGTCGCGTGGGCTCCTTGCTGGCGCCGCAGATGCCTTTGCTGGTAAGTGCTCTTGTTACTCTACATGTACACCTCGGAGCTGTTCCCGACTAACGCGCGACACTCCCTGCTCGCGTTCTGCTCCATGACGGGTCGCGTGGGCTCCTTGCTGGCGCCGCAGATGCCTTTGCTAGTAAGTGCTCTTGTTACTCTACATGTACACCTCGGAGCTGTTCCCGACTAACGCGCGACACTCCCTGCTCGCGTTCTGCTCCATGACGGGTCGCGTGGGCTCCTTGCTGGCGCCGCAGATGCCTTTGCTGGTAAGTGCTCTTGTTACTCTACATGTACACCTCGGAGCTGTTCCCGACTAACGCGCGACACTCCCTGCTCGCGTTCTGCTCCATGACGGGTCGCGTGGGCTCCTTGCTGGCGCCGCAGATGCCTTTGCTGGTAAGTGCTCTTGTTACTCTACACGAACACCTCGGAGCTGTTCCCGACTAACGCGAGACACTCCCTGCTCGCGTTCTGCTCCATGACGGGTCGCGTGGGCTCCTTGCTGGCGCCGCAGATGCCTTTGCTGGTAAGTGCTCTTGTTACTCTACATGTACACCTCGGAGCTGTTCCCGACTAACGCGCGACACTCCCTGCTCGCGTTCTGCTCCATGACGGGTCGCGTGGGCTCCTTGCTGGCGCCGCAGATGCCTTTGCTAGTAAGTGCTCTTGTTACTCTACATGTACACCTCGGAGCTGTTCCCGACTAACGCGCGACACTCCCTGCTCGCGTTCTGCTCCATGACGGGTCGCGTGGGCTCCTTGCTGGCGCCGCAGATGCCTTTGCTGGTAAGTGCTCTTGTTACTCTACATGTACACCTCGGAGCTGTTCCCGACTAACGCGAGACACTCCCTGCTCGCGTTCTGCTCCATGACGGGTCGCGTGGGCTCCTTGCTGGCGCCGCAGATGCCTTTGCTGGTAAGTGCTCTTGTTACTCTACACGTACACCTCGGAGCTGTTCCCGACTAACGCGAGACACTCCCTGCTCGCGTTCTGCTCCATGACGGGTCGCGTGGGCTCCTTGCTGGCGCCGCAGATGCCTTTGCTGGTAAGTGCTCTTGTTACTCTACATGTACACCTCGGAGCTGTTCCCGACTAACGCGCGACACTCCCTGCTCGCGTTCTGCTCCATGACGGGTCGCGTGGGCTCCTTGCTGGCGCCGCAGATGCCTTTGCTAGTAAGTGCTCTTGTTACTCTACATGTACACCTCGGAGCTGTTCCCGACTAACGCGCGACACTCCCTGCTCGCGTTCTGCTCCATGACGGGTCGCGTGGGCTCCTTGCTGGCGCCGCAGATGCCTTTGCTGGTAAGTGCTCTTGTTACTCTACATGTACACCTCGGAGCTGTTCCCGACTAACGCGAGACACTCCCTGCTCGCGTTCTGCTCCATGACGGGTCGCGTGGGCTCCTTGCTGGCGCCGCAGATGCCTTTGCTGGTAAGTGCTCTTGTTACTCTACATGTACACCTCGGAGCTGTTCCCGACTAACGCGCGACACTCCCTGCTCGCGTTCTGCTCCATGACGGGTCGCGTGGGCTCCTTGCTGGCGCCGCAGATGCCTTTGCTAGTAAGTGCTCTTGTTACTCTACATGTACACCTCGGAGCTGTTCCCGACTAACGCGCGACACTCCCTGCTCGCGTTCTGCTCCATGACGGGTCGCGTGGGCTCCTTGCTGGCGCCGCAGATGCCTTTGCTGGTAAGTGCTCTACATGTACACCTCGGAGCTGTTCCCGATACTACATATTTACCTACATACGAGTCGAATTGATAACCTCATTTTTTAAGTCGGTTAAAACTTTTCTATAGGTACATGTAAAGTTTCTCATTATAAATAGCTTTGGTTGATTTTTTTCCGAATATACCTATTCAATGTACTAACCTTAGATTATTAATTGGTCTCCGCGCGCTCCGACTAGATACCGCGCTACCTTAAAACAACAGCTCCGTGAATGCGGCAACTCAATATTCTAGTGTGTGTAAGAAAATGTTGTAGTATGTGTGTGATCCCATAGTCTTTCCTATTGAGACTAGCTCGAGTACGCCGACTTCGGCGTAGTATTTGTTGCCGCATTTGACACGTACACGGGCTGTATCTAGTCGGAGCGCGCGGAGACCTATCAATAATCTAAGATACTAACTAACTATGTACATATTTTTTGCCTTTACGATTTTATTATATGTATGAGATGCATAGATACCTACGGGTAATATACCTACCTATTGTATCTGCTTGCAGGCAATCTACATGGAATCCTTACCGTCCATTCTATTCGGTGCGTTGCCGATAGTCTCCGCTCTGTTCATGATCTTCATGCCGGAGACGCTCAACACCACTCTCCCGGACACGATCGCCGAAGCAGAGGCTCTCTCGCACCGCCCGCGCGCCGCCGGCGCTGCTGGCGGTGCTGGCGGCGCTGGCGGCGCTGGCGGCGCTGGTACCGGCGGCGGTGCGTCACAGCACAAGTGCTAGCGTCACACGGCACAGCTCTGTGTTATGCGGAGCTTGGCGCTTCATTATCTTTCATACATGAACATTTATACGTGCCAGTAAGAAAACCCATGTGAAAACCGCACGAGAACTGATTGAGCTGGTTGTCAATATATGCGAACATGGAATGCAAGACGAGACCATGCCGCCGCGCCGCCGCGCCGTTACCTAACTTTGTTCGCTTATATATTATTTATTACAGAATAAATATTAGTGTTCTATGCAGCAGGCAGGCAGTGTAGGTAGGTAGGTAGGCACCTATGTATAATGACGAGACGAGGTGTTCCACTGCACGCACGCGAGATAAACATTTATTTATTACATACATATGTACACGAGTAGGTACATACAATCAAAGCAATGATTTAATAAAAGAGCTTGCGTTTCTACAGTTTTCCCCTGTAGGCAATAATATCTACGTGAAAAATAAGAGATTTATGGAGTGAATGTGAATGGAAGAGTCGGGAAGGGTCGCCCTAGACGCACGTAAGTACCTGGACCGGATCGGGCAGGTTCTCAACACATGTCGCGTGCGCGGGTGGGTGGGTGGGTGGCTGCGTGGTAACCGACGAGCATGCATGAAGAACAATAAGAGAGTGGAAGACGTGGCGGGCGAGGTGTCAGGCAGTATCGTGGCACGTGGAGATCCATTGTCTCTGCCTACCCCACCGGGAAACAGACGTGACGCTATGTATGTATGTTTCTCTGCTGTAGCACCATGAAACCTGTAGTAAACCCTACATAGTTGTAAGTTAGTAGGGAATACTTAGGCCCACTTGCACCAACACAAGTTTAGAGTTAAGTAGCGAGTTATGGATATAAACGCGGTTCCCACAGGCAACGGGTGCTAGCTTAACGAGTTAAACTGGTTTATATCGTTAAATTCGTGTTGGTGCAAGTGGGCCTTAGTCGGCTAAAGACTTCGGATAGTACCTAAATATAGGTGTAAGGAAGTGTTGCTCAAACACAAACACCTGCAAACACATATATAGGTACTTACAAAAGTTACATTACAAATTTAAAAAGTTTCCGTTTATTTAGTCAAAGGGAAGGGCTTTTGTAATTCAACTTTTATTTCAAGCTTTTCAAAAAAAAAACCGCATGCACATCGCTTCACTTTTTAATATAATTATTTTTTTGATTACGTACTTAATTACTTGATTACAAACATATCTAAGAACAATCCCGATTAAACCAGCTTTCTAATAAAAAAAAACGCATCCGAATCGGTCCATCCGTTTGGGAGCTACGATGCCACAGACAGACACACCCGCCCATACACACACGTTAAACTTATAACACCCCTCCGATTGCGTCGGGGGTTAAAAATATAATAGCTCTATAAGTACCTACGTAGATACGTGATGTCAGACCATAACACTGGTGAGCTAGGTGCCATGTCAGTGCTTCCCTTTGGCGTGCCGGCTACACTGAACTGGACGGAAAACATGAACTTTTTACATAACCACTTCGACCGATCATTCAGTGCGGTGGTATTATACAACGCGGGCGGGTTAAACCCTACGTAAACATTAAATCGTAGTAAGGTAAGAAGGGAAGGGACCTATCACCTACAGTTTTACGTGGAACCCGAACCACGGTCAGCCTCCAACGGTCGAGCGGTCACCCGGTTTTCTACCTATTTTTTATCTATCACTGTAGGTACTGCCTCCTGTTCTGACTGTGAAATAAAGGTTTTTTACTTACTTACCTACTTTCTTACTAGTGCCATGTTCTAGTGTGCCCTGCCCTCCCAATATTGTGTAAATAGGGTAGGTAGGAGGGTAGGTAGGTAGGTTAGGTAAATACCCATAACTAATAAATAAGTACCTAGGGATAGAAAGTAGTGTAGGTATAACTATATACCTGATGTACGCTTGTAAATAATGATATAGGTACCTATACTATACTAATGGTACAATTTAATATTAGTTATCTCGGATTGGATATTGTAGACTAAGAAAAGTACCTGTATTCTAAGTGTATTGTATGTATGTATGTAGATAGATACAGTTAACCCATTGATTGCCACCACCCACATCTGTTAATACACTACACCTACATGCCACTACAGTTTATTGATGATTTAGATGAATTATTATATAAAAATTATTATTTATTATTATTTAAATAGGTACCTATATAAAAAATTCAATAATAATAAATACCCTGAAAATATGGCTGACCGCACCCTGTGTGTTTGGTGGCACTGGTGAAGTATTTTTCATCAGGAGTGCCATTCAACGCACCATTTGCGTTCGAATCTAGAAAGTATTATGCAACATGCACTACTTGTTATTCTTTTTTTATTTACTGTGACAACCAGCGAACTTGCGTCGTTTATTACTGCCAGTATCCAGTCACGAATTTATGCAACTAACACCAATCGGAAAAAAAACCCATACATTTTGAGAATAGGTATTTAAAAATTGTATAGAAAACATTTTTTTTTTGTTTCAATTTATTTTTTCGTCGCCGAAGTTGTTCTGCTGTCAGTTAAAAATATTGTGGGGGCAATTGCAACACCGTGTATAAATTTCTTAAAAAAATATTATACCTAAAATAGTTTATTCATCATGCATAAAACCATCCAACAAGGATTTACCCAGCTATGCCAATGAACGCACCGTATGCGTGCATATCGTTTTATTCTATGATTAGGTATACAATGAAACAATGAAAATTATTGTGTAAAACGAAGAATGTTGCTCTCCAATTACTTCCCATAAATTTGTATAATTGACACCAGTGTATTTCTTGATTTATTTGATAATAAAAAGTACCTAGCACAATTGAAGCCAACGTTTTTCCAAGTGACGAATTTGGTGACGAAACGAAACTGACAGCGCGCACCTAAAACCGACAGTGTTTTTACATGTAAAAACTATTTCCCTTAGCCTGTGTTGCCAGAAATTTAACCAAATTTGTAATTTTTTTTAACAGCGACCATAAATAGGCAAGCTCCACTTGTAGTCCGGGAACTTTACGGTTTGAGAAACGCATGAAATCCGAAATGATTTTTTTAAATTTGAAAATATTTTTTCGATCGCGTTGGTAGGGCACCCATTTCAAGGAAAAGTGCGACATCGCCCTGGTGTCGTGAATTTTGCTACGTGGATGATTGGGGTGTCAAAAGATGCGTCTCAAGGGCTACAATATGGCGTATTTTTTTTTGGAAAAGTCAAAAACTTTTTTCAAAAAATAAAAAAATGTCGAAAAATGACGTGATTTTTTGGTGTCTTCTCTCATTGAATCGGCGATTTCTCGAAAACGAAAAACGATATCGAAAAAATTAAAAAAAACCCTCGGGGTATTGAGTTGGGCTACAATTTGCAAAAAACGGGACCTCGCTATCTCTTACGGTCTAGGCTGTAGCTTATCCTTTATGCGGCGGAATTTTGAATACCGCGGGAGGTATGTGCGGCGCGCGGCCTAATCTGAGTAGTAGCATTAAAGTTGATGATTTTTACATACTTATAAATATAATATTAATAAAATATAAAATAAAATAATAATAATACAAAATATTATTTTAGGAGGTACGGAATATATTAAAAAAAATTAAAATATGTAAGTAAAAAAAATTATATCTCGTAAACAAAAAATAAGAAATTGCTGCAAATTTGGTATACATTTACTTATTTTTAGTTGAGTATAACATTACATTTGCAACAATGTATAATTTAAGGAAATAGTTTTTTTTTTCAATTTATTAGATTTAAAAATATCTACAACACGAAGGTTATTTATTAGTCTGATTTTTATTCCGGAATCTTTTAATAAGTCCTAAATTCTATATCCTGTATAATGAATGATACAAATCTCGTTTCTGAATTTTTGCTGAGCTATTTATAAATTATAAAACTTGTTTATATCAATAAAATGCACTTCTAACATTTGCAACATGCCAAAAAGGTGACAGTGTATAGTATTTATGACTACTTACATATTTCAGGAAAATAGAAAGATGTCGAAGTTTTAGATATAATTTAAATAGTAAAAAAAAAAATTAACACAGTTCCGTTATAATGAAATTGTTGCAAATTCGCAATTATATTAGACCTAACATTAGTTATCATATATTATATTAGACCTAACATTAGTTATCATATATTATATTTGCAAGAACTTCTAAATATTTGTTTACGTGATATAATTTTTTCTTAATTTCTTTTTTCATCTTCCGCATCCCACTCGATGTTGCAAATTTAACTTACACATATTCACATAATATTCTATAATTCTGCGAAAAAAAAAATGCATTTCTGAATTAATGCTTTTCTATGCCTTGATTTAATACCGGACTATTGAACGCACACGGTGCGTTGGTGGCACCAAATCGATATCTCGTTCAACGCAAACGGTGCGTTGGTGGCAATGAATGCGTTAAGTAGTTAGTTACCTAGGTACGTACCTATTATTATAATAATTCGATTACACATTCCCTAACTAAAGTCGTATGCTACTTTTTTAAACTATGTATGTAGTTAGGTAGGTAGGTACATACATACCTACTGACTGATTGTATTGTTGCAACAGCCGACCGACGACCGCGACCACGTTCAAACACGTTGCTGTCATACATAATGTGTAGTGTTTGTGCATCTAGAGCCGCGTCTCCTGCGCATGCTTTTTTCGAAACAATACACAAAAAACATGAAACAAAAAAAATATTTCTCTATGGTTTTCATACAAATATGGATGGCCACGCCCAAATGTTTCGATGTTTCTGTGTAATGTTTCGAAAAAAACATTCGCAGGAGACCCGGCTTAAATAAATGTTAAGTTTGTGTCCGCTGCTGAACATGCGCCTCTCCAATGTTCCTCCAGTCCGCCGCGGCCGGCCTTCAGCGGTACGGACGGAGCCACTGATTTATTATGTATGTGGTTGTCTCGCTCGACCTGGCGGCTGGCGGCGGGCCGGGCGGGCCGGGCGGGCAGTGAGCGCGCTTGGTCGGTGCGGTTCGTCAGCCAACGAGACGACGACAGTTGGAGTGAGCGGGTCCTGCTGCTGCACTGGCGGCGGCGGCGGAGCGGCGGCGCGGTGGTGGGGCGGGAGGGAGGAGTGTGGGAACCAGATACAATATTATCACATTTAATATCTTGTTTTATTCATTAAATCTTAGAGAAAACCAGTAGGTACATTCTCCGCCGCGCGCCGGTCCGGCCGGTGTACAATGAGTAGGGTGGATATCAGCCCCCCTCAAGCAGTATGAACTAGATCAACAATATGAGCGCCGTACTTATCCGCTGTACGACCGGGGGACAAGCAAATTCATTTTTAGGTTTCCGTATCCCGTACGAAAGCCTATTACTAAGCCTCCGCCGTCTGAATCTCTTGAACCGTAATAGGTAGCCCGTTGAAATTTTCACAGAATATGTGTTACTATGGCGGATATAACAAATATTAAAAAAAAATTTATGTTAAAAATTAAGGGGGGCTCCCATACAACTAAGGTGCGAAAAATTTATTAGTCACGCACGCTACTGAATAATAGATGGCGCCACAGGCTTTTATTACATTGCATTGTTGAAAGACAAAAGATAGGCAGATATTATTGATAGCGGATAGATACGGAACCTCTGGTGGGACGACATCAAGTACGCCGGCGGAAATCAGTGGTTCCGTATCGCTGAAGGCCGGGAGGACTGGAGGAAAATTGGAGAGGCGTATGTCCAGCAGTGGACGCTTACACGCTGACTGACGGAAACCTCCGTGCGCGAGTAAAACTCGCACTTGACAGATTTTTGATTTGTTTTAATTGAGATTGAACGGTAAGTGAGCAGTTAGTACTTGCGGCAGTACCAATGACCAAGTACGTACATAAACCCAAACACCTTGCTTGTGTGGATGGTCTAGATGTGATATTGTAATGTGAAGATACCAATCAATTGTTTTGTTTTCTATGTCTTGTATTTGGAGACACCTGACAGCGGTGAATACATTTTTTTTATAGAAAGCGCGACATGTGGCGCTTAGCCACCCATAAGGTGTCTAACGACGCCCATGGACATTCGGTCATACGCGGGGGTGGCGAATGCCATGCCGGCCTGACCTATTCATTCAAGCCTCTCTTGAAGCACCCGAGACTATACTTGAAGGGAAATATGTGGGCAGGGAGAGCGTTCCAGAGTTTACCAGTTTTGTGGAGGACAGATCTGCAGAGCCGATTGGTACGCATCCGCGGTAAGTCCAGCGTATAGGGATGCAATCCCTGCACTGGGCAGGGATTGCATCCCTATACGTTGTGCGGAGGTGGAATGAGGACGGCGGGGTCGCGTCAAACAGCTTCAGCACTCCCTCCCCATGGAATAAGCGATAAAACACACTTAGGGCGCCGACATGCCTACGATAAGATGCAGTGGTTCTAGATCGCGGGACACCTCAGAGTACCCACTAGTCAGTCGCTGGATCAAGTCTAGAGGCGCAAGCTGGTGCGTAGTAGTAGCACAGAATAGAAAAGAGTACTCCGTACGCTCCGTAAGCTTCTCTGTACAAACACTCACAAAGAAATAGCTACTCTGCGACGACGCGATAAAGTACAAATTGACTCGCACAGAGCTGCATGCCTAACCACGATAACCACCTACATTTCGCTTCTCTTTCTGTCGCGTAACTATCTCGAAAGCGCGTCGTTCAGCGCATGTAAGGGTTGTCTTTGGGCTGTCTTATTGTGAGGCATAAAATGAAGATGATACCTACCAACTTGTATCGTTCTAGCTACCAACGATACGATATTTAGCTACGGCAAATTCATGCGAACAAATTCATGCATGCGTTAGCGTCACAATAATTAGTTTCTCACATGGAAGCGTGCAACCTTCCAGTGATAGTTTTGTTTGATCAATTTTAATGATCATCTACAATGTATTTACCTATTGTTTTATTGGTGTTTTTTATTGTATAAAAACCCACATTGAGACAGAGAACGAATGAATGTTCTATTTAAGCGGCGGGTGGCCGAGTGGTTTGGGCATCGGCTTCTCATGCGAGAGGTCCGAGGTTCGAATCCGGTCGGCGTGTACCAATGAGTTTTTTCTGACGAAAAAATTTACGTGCATACCTACACCTGCTGCTTCACCGTTCGGAACAGTGTAAAACTGTAGGTCCCTTCCCTAGCCCCTTACTAGGCGGTAGGCTCAAATTGTAGCCGATTGGGTTGGTACCACCGTACTGGTTGTAATATGGCCGCATAACAGCCTCGGCTGTGTTCTTCTCTAGTCCAGTATAGCCAGCAATCCAGGGAAGTCTCCGGTATGGCACCTACCTTCTTGGAGGGGATATTGGCTGGTCGGAGCATGCGCTTTGTCCCCGCGGACACAGGCACCCATAACAAAAAAAAAATTCTATCCATATACGAATTAGGCCATACCTACCTACATACCATGCTGTTCAGCGTCATATACCTAATGTTATTGGCAATATGATAATATTATTTTAAATCTATGACCTCCTACTAATATGAATAAATAAATTAGGTAATATAAATAAATCAAAATGCAGCACAATAATGACGTGATTTCGACATTTCTAAATTCGAAACGAAACGCAGTAGATGCGCGGTGGCGCACGCTCGCTCTGGCTGGATAGCGGCAGCCCACTGTTACTTGTACATTAACCGGTACGCCAAGCGGTAGGCATTTAACGCGCGACCTTGAGCGAGTGACGAAGGCCTGGTAGTAGTCCCGTATCGGTTTCTTTTTTATGAACTGTATAGTTTGAAAGATGTCAGTGACAGTGAAGGAACTGCGCGCGCGCGCAAGGAGCGGTCGGCGCGCGCGCGTCGCTGTAACTCTTAACTCTCTATGGTAGGTAGGTACCTATTAAAACACTTCTTTAGAGTCCAAATACTTGGTACACATTTTATTGGATAAAGCTATTTATCAGATACCAGCATTGTAAACAATACTCGTATATTTTAACAAAACTTATTTAGGTAAGTCTTAACGAATCTTAATGTCTGTAGGTACCTACTGAGTACTGTCGCAGTGCCCTTCGGTCGTAAAGTAATTCGTCACAGATAATGTAGTGTATAGTGTGTAGTGTAGTGGGTAGTGTATAGTGTGTAGTGTAGTGGGTAGTGTATAGTGTAGTGTAGTGTGTAGTGTAGTCAGTGGCGGCTGGTGACTTCAGTGACCGGTAGTGCGCTGAGTACCTACCTACTTAAATATCAAATTTCCCAACACATTCCCAATGTTATTTTAAGATCGGGACTTCCGAATTTTGTAAACGTCTGCGTTTTATTATGTACGTACCTAGGATAAATATTCTCAAGACACTCAATGAATTGCAAAAAACAAGAAAAATATCTAAACAAGTTTTTTAACTCATTTTTAGTACTTTTATCAACACACCCATAGACCACAACACTACTGCAGCTTTCAAAAAGAAAACGGTAGTAATGTCCCAAAAATACTTTTAAAAAAATATATAAAAATAAAAGTATTTAAAACGTAGGAATTGAACCCGGGATGACCTGATTGTAAAGCCTTACCTTTAACCAACGCTTAGGCAAATATCGACACCACTTAATTCACAGTATCACGTGACAGAAAGCACAAACCTAACCATATCCCATTTTAAATATTCGCGCGCTAACGGGTATGTGACATCACATGACAGCGCGCTGACTCTAGGTAGACGAACTCGTGCAAAACGAATCGCTCGCGACGTGTCCCACGCGCGGCTATTCACGATATAGCGTCCTTGTTTGCGGCGCACGCAGAACTCCATTTCGGCCCATACTGTTTCTATGAAGTATCTTTTGTCTCACGCGCCAGCAGTGTTTTGCCGATCCCCATACGTTCAGTATGGGAGACCCGCGTGCGTTTTCGATTCCGCACGGCGCGCGCGTTTAGTCGCAAAAAAGTGCCTTGTGATCTATAAAACAAGGTCAAATTCACATTCGTATTTATTTGGAGTACGATCTTTATGGTTTTAATGTAGGTGCGTTGTAAGATATTATTTATTTTGAGTGTAGTGAAGACTTCTCGTGGTATGGTAGTGCGGCGCACGAGCGCACTTTAGGACCAGCCGCCAGTGAGTGTAGTGTAGTGTAGTGTAGTGTATAGTGTAGTGTATAGTGTAGTGTAGTGTAGTGTAGTGTATAGTGTAGCGGGCTACGCGTGCGTGGTGCTGTCCTCGACGAAGTCCCTCGCCTCCTCGCGCGTGACGCACTCGACGTGGGAGACCTTGTTGCGGAACTTGACGCCGTAGAACTTGTGCGCGTGCTCGAGCAGCTCGGGCCGGAAGGTGGTCGTGATGAACTGCGCCGAGGTCGACAGCTCGTGGATCATGTTCGCTATCGCCTTGCGGTGCTGCGCGTCCAGCGCCTGCGTCAAGTATGTATGTAATGAGAGAGAGAGAGAGACGGCTGAGAGTTGCCAATGATGATGAGTCGACACTCTTACCTGATCGATCTCATCAAAGAGATAGAAGGGCGCGGGGTCGCACTTCTGTATAGCGAAGATGAGCGCGAGTGCGACCAGAGACTTCTGCCCGCCGGACAGTTGGTTCATTTCTCTCATGTCGCCTTCGCCTCCCGTGAAAGACACCTTGATACCCACTCCCGAGAACTGGTCGCCGTTCGCTCTCTGCAAATAATCATAATGACTTACTTCACTTGTATGTTTATTGGCATATCACCTTGTTCTATACTCGCACTATATAAGGTCTTTTTTTTAAACTGACGATGCGTAAAGGGGGTGTTCTGTATAGGAAATATATCATATTAAAATTATAAAAAAGGGGAGTAATACTTTTATATTTTATTTTTATAATTTATTTCATAATAAAAAAATACTAACAGACTCTCCTATATACATTTAACACTTTTGCTAAGAAACTATGTTTATATTTCTAATAATTACCGAGATAATAATTGTGAAAGTTTATTAAAGTTTGAATTCATGAGGATCGCGCGTTGGGTAGGTAGCTACCTACCTTTTTTTTTTGTTTTTTTTTTATGGAAACCGACACGGTTGGCTACATCACCTACAACATCCATGATGTATGGCCATAGCCCTGGATGAACTTAGTGCCACGTCAATGCCATTCTTCGGTCGTGCCGGCTACACTGAACTGGACGGAAAACACAAACTATTTACATAGCCGTTTCGACCGACCTTTCTTTCAGTGCGGTGGTACCAACCCGGGCGGGTTAAACCCTACCACCTAATAATATAAGAAGGGAGTCATATCCCTTAGTCGCCTTTTACGACATACATATACATACACAACTTCGCACATTATCTGTGTTACGCACGCGGCGGTCATTGAACTACGGCCTTGAAACACATTTAACGTGCATCAGCTGTTCGGAAGTCGGAGAGCGTGCGTAGTAGGGTGGAGTGAAAAGTGGCAAAAAAAATATTTTTTTTTATTTAATTAACCCTGTATTACTAAACGGTGATATGAATAAATAGATATTGAAATAAATAAAAATGTTTTTTTTTACTTGCCATCTTCAGGTGGCGCAGAAGACTTGTAATTTAGAATAAAAGTAAATTTTTCGAAATATTTCAATAAATAAAATCAATATTTTTATCCAATTTAACTTTATTATATGAATTAAAAACACAAAGAATTACAAGATAATAATACGTTTTCATCATTTACACCTTCAGTCATACCATCTGCGTGCGGGGTAGCTCGTTGAACTTCGGGGAAAAACTGAGATTTTGTTTCGAATCTTGCCATTTTTCTTTTCTTGATTTTATTCTTTGCTCGGGTGTATCCATCGCGTGCTGCAGTTCCACAAACAGCCAAACTTGCATCAGTGACCAGTTTTATGCCTCTCTTCACAGCCTGTGTGGTTCCATATTTCACTGTCACTATACATATTTTGAAAAGAAATTTGCTTCAAAGTTTAATTTCGGAGTCAAAAACTCTCTTACTTACTGTCCCTTTGTAATTTTTCGCGCTTTATGTATTCGTCTAAGTGCTAATTCTTTAACATGTTGCCTTTCGTCTTGTAGCATAGCTAATAAAATATTCTCGGAATGTGCGAAGAAAGAGTTCCGCTGTATTACTCGAAACGCAATTGTTTTCAGGTCATGCTTTAAATAAGAGCATCTTTTTATCATACTGAGAATGTGATCTGAACCGTATTTGCAGGAGGGTGCTGAACCATGTTGGCGCGTACACTTTTATTACAAACGTAGCAAGCTCGACCAGACTTTCGGATGGGGATTTTGTAGCCACATATAGTCGCAATATTCCGTTTGCACAGGTTAGCCATTAAGAGTGTGCCAGCTTTCCTGGTTGCTTATTTGCCAAGTCAGTTGTCACGCTACCTTGTGAAATAGCTAGACAAATTTGAAGGAGATACTTTTGATCAGTGCTTAAAATTTTCGCATCAATCTCAGGTAACGCTGTCTCAATCTTCTCAAATTCCACCACAGGTAAGTTTTCACAGTGTTGTAACATCTTACCTAAGACTCCTGCGAACGTATTGGGTGGGACCTGACGTAGAGCCGTCCAAAGTGTTGAATAGATGACGCAGTGGTAATTCGTTGGCATGCAACAAACATATAAACCAATGCAAGGGTCGATTTAACTGTCTTTCAATAATGCAATTGCTAATTCCTGGACCCCGTGTTGACTGCAGTTCCGTCGCATTCAATAGCGACAATGGTCGATATATCTCCGAAGTTCAAATTTAGAAACTCAATTATGCTATTTTTGTTAGAATTAGCAGCTCCAGAAAGAGGCGTGACGTGGCCAATGCACTGAGAATCTGGCTCGGAGAGCAAAACAATATGTTCTTCTGTTATTGTTTTTCTGTGGTACTTAACACCACGTTTTTCTTGGAGAGTGTCAGTGGGGAGTGTTCCTAGATGAGTGTTTCGACGTTAAACTAGGCAACAGGAGGTGGTTGCCTACATGCAAAATCTGACAAAAAATCACTTTTTTATAAAACTTTGGGGTCAGTGCGCCACCTGAAGATCATGCTTGAATTTGATGATATTTTGTGTCCTTCACTAAGTACCGCCAAGGCATCGATTGGTAACACAGGAAATCCTAAATGCGAGAAAAAAAAATTTCACTCCACCCTAGTGCGTAGGTACTTACGTATGTATGGAGCACTCGTTGCCGCCGCCCCGCCGCGCCGCCGCGTCGGGCGGGAGGAGCGAATACATACATACGTAAGTACCTACGCACGCTCTCCGACTTCCGAACAGCTGATGCGCGTTATTGAAATTAACTCAGAAATTACTAATGTGGTTCAAGGCCGTAGTACAATGACCGCCGCGTGCGTAGCACAGATAATGTGCGAAGTTACGTAGGTAGGTAGCTATGTACCCAACGCGTGTTCCTTATTATGAATTCAAACTTTAATAAACTTTTAGAATAGAATAGAATAGAATATGCTTTATTGCTTTCCAATACAACGATTTTACAAAAGGCGGACTTACTACCTAAGGCAATCTCTGCCAGTCAACCTGACTTTTATGAAAACTTATTATAAGGGTAGCAAAACAGAGAAGTAGAATGACACAAACTTAATACTAACAAAACAATAAAATTAAGTGAACAAGACGCCTTTATTATTGTCTGAATTATTATCTCAGTAATTGTTAGAAATAGAAACATAGTTTCTTAGCAAAAGGTGTTAAATGTATTTAGGAGTCTGTTAGTATTTTTTATTATAAAATAAATTATAAAAATAAATTATAAAAATAAAATATAAAAATATTACCCCCCTTTTTATAATTTTAATATGATCTACTTCCGATACAGAACACCCCCTTTACGCATCGTCAGTTAAAGAAAAGACCTTATAACCTGCGAGTATTCATCTTAGCTCAGTCTCGGAGAAGTGATATTATTGGCAGGACGCGACATCCGACGCTCTGTTGGTTGGTTGGTGACACTTAAGAGCGTGTCGTGCCAAATGACAGGCGACGGTGCTGCCACTCAAGTAAATAATATATATCTCTTAAACAAAGCCATAACTGGAAAAAACATGCCATGAAGCTGTAGTTGATTTTGATTATGATATTCTAAGATACTGAAAACAGTTTTGTATTGCTCAGTTTATGCATAATCATTATAACGGATTATGGTGCATTTGGCACGACGAGCTCTTAAATAAGTTATGAAAATCACACAAAATATTTATTTTGCATGCGTCGGTCCGTGCCGTGTCGTAGTGCATCGATACTAGTGCTGACGTTGACCCTTCGGGAAGCAGAAAGCCTGCGCATGTTTATAACTGATGTACAATGGAGTGGCGGTGGTGCTGGCGGGGCGGTTGTTGTTGTTTGGTTTGGGGTTGGCTCTAGGCCTACAAACTAATCCCGCTCGGTTGGGGACGCTGGCGGGGCGGTGCGGAGAACTGACAAGCTGTGTATGTATGTGCTTTGAAGTCGCGAGTTTGGGCCCCTGAGCCCTATTGTGATCTCCCAACAGTTCAGACAAGATAACATCAAGCAACAAGTGTGGTACGGTGTGGTGTGTATGTATGTATGTATAGTTACATCGGGGTTGGCGTCGGAGCCGTCGTCGTTGGCGGCGCGCATGATGAGCGAGCCGCGCCCCTGCGGCGCGAGCTTGACTCGAGCCGGCTAGCTTGTGGTGTGTATGTATGTATGTATAGTTACATCGGGGTTGGCGTCGGAGCCGTCGTCGTCGGCGGCGCGCATGATGAGCGAGCCGCGCCCCTGCGGCGCGAGCTTGACTCGAGCTGGCTAGCTTGTGGTGTGTATGTATGTATGTATAGTTACATCGGGGTTGGCGTCGGAGCCGTCGTCGTTGGCGGCGCGCATGATGAGCGAGCCGCGCCCCTGCGGCGCCAGCTTGACTCGAGCCGGCTAGCTTGTGGTGTGTATGTATGTATGTATAGTTACATCGGGGTTGGCGTCGGAGCCGTCGTCGTTGGCGGCGCGCATGATGAGCGAGCCGCGCCCCTGCGGCGCCAGCTTGACTCGAGCCGGCTAGCTTGTGGTGTGTATGTTTGTATGTATAGTTACATCGGGGTTGGCGTCGGAGCCGTCGTCGTTGGCGGCGCGCATGATGAGCGAGCCGCGCCCCTGCGGCGCGAGCTTGACTCGAGCCGGCTAGCTTGTGGTGTGTATGTATGTATGTATAGTTACATCGGGGTTGGCGTCGAAGCCGTCGTCGTTGGCGGCGCGCATGATGAGCGAGCCGCGCCCCTGCGGCGCGAGCTTGACTCGAGCCGGCTAGCTTGTGGTGTGTATGTATGTATGTATAGTTACATCGGGGTTGGCGTCGGAGCCGTCGTCGTTGGCGGCGCGCATGATGAGCGAGCCGCGCCCCTGCGGCGCGAGCTTGACTCGAGCCGGCTAGCTTGTGGTGTGTATGTATGTATGTATAGTTACATCGGGGTTGGCGTCGAAGCCGTCGTCGTTGGCGGCGCGCATGATGAGCGAGCCGCGCCCCTGCGGCGCGAGCTTGACTCGAGCCGGCTAGCTTGTGGTGTGTATGTATGTATGTATAGTTACATCGGGGTTGGCGTCGGAGCCGTCGTCGTTGGCGGCGCGCATGATGAGCGAGCCGCGCCTCTGCGGCGCGAGCTTGACTCGAGCCGGCTAGCTTGTGGTGTGTATGTATGTATGTTCTTTATTCTTTATTCTTTATTCATCATTCGTATGGTAGTACACTACGCTTGAATTTGTCCTGTTTAGTTTTTACAATCCGGTTCGATTACACCCACAAAGAAGAGCCGGCAAGAAACTTCGCAGGGTTCTTTTTTAACGTCTTCAATTACAATACATTGTGACTAGCTACACAATAGACACCGCTTACAGTGTTAAGATATAGTTTGAGAGCTAGAATAACTATAATTTTAAGCTTGATAATTCTGACCACATAAAATCAAAAGTAAAAGTAAAAGTATAAATAAAATCAGGTGTATAGAGCCTTTGTCAGAAATTGTTGATACATATCGTATCAAGTCATGTCAATTATAAATATTCATACCACATTGTAGTACAATGTCAAAAAATAAATAAAATAAATAAATTAATTAATTTAATACTTAATGTATCAATTAGTCAAATTAATATTTTAGTATGCGTGCTAAATAAACTTGATACTTAATGTATCAATTAGTCAAATTAATATTTAGCATGTGTCAGCAGTATAAATTAAGGTACAGGTTGTACCCTGTCAAAATTCAAAATTTGTATGCAGTCAGAATCTCAATACAATGTATAGTTACATCGGGGTTGGCGTCGGAGCCGTCGTCGTTGGCGGCGCGCATGATGAGCGAGCCGCGCCCCTGCGGCGCCAGCTTGACTCGAGCCGGCTAGCTTGTGGTGTGTATGTATGTATGTATAGTTACATCGGGGTTGGCGTCGGAGCCGTCGTCGTTGGCGGCGCGCATGATGAGCGAGCCGCGCCCCTGCGGCGCGAGCTTCTTGAACACATCCGTGAAGTTCTTGCTGACCTGCTTGAACGTCAGCTGGATCGCTTCCAGCTTGCGGTGCTCCAGGGTCTCGATCAGCTCGCGAATCTTTTCTCCGCTGGCGAACACATATTACATTACTCGAACATTAGTTTACATCATTCAGGATGTTTTATTAAAACAGACAGAATTATCTAATCAATATTATGTAATGCAGGATCCACGTTCAGCTCCGTACGTCATTACTGGCAGAACAGACTGATTAAAGAACTTCGTCTTTAATGACTGTGGGATGGAGGATGAGAAGATGTGACGGAGTCACTCAAATGACGCCCAACCTAACTGAATCCTTCGTCTGTCGGCCTCTTTGTCAAAGTTGTGCTTCTATAATTGGGTAGTTTGTCTAAGATAGGATAGATTTTATTCTGCACAACTTCGAGGGTCCCCCATCCAACGGTTACTTGACCTGGGAATGTGTGTTCTTGGACAAGACAAAGTCCCACCAAAGTTCAACAAACACGTATTAATTAAAAAAGGTAGCCGGGAGTGGATGGATGAGAAGAGCGGAGAGCGCGTGTGGTGGCGCGCCTTGGGTGAGGTTTATGTCCAGCAGCGTACCGATACGGGCCGATGATGATGATGATAACTAGGTCCGGTGTTTGTGTGTTCGAATCGGAGATTAAAAGTAGATATGGCGTTGGGAGATGTCAGTAGAGCGGTACGTGGAGGGAGAGCCGCTATGTAGATACGACACGACGCACGACTAACCCGATGTCGAGCTCCTCCTTGCGCTTGTAGAGCTTCTCCTTCTGCTCGGAGAAGCTGACGAACTGGTCCAGCGCCTTCTTGTTCACGTGGTTGTACTTCTTCAGGTGCTGGTTCGCTTTCTCTAGCTCCTTGAACAACTGTTGAGGGGAAACATCATTTTTAGTGGATCTCTGATCATATATGCAATATTATTTATATTCATTTAGATTTATTAAACTCTTCGGCCACCACAACAGATAACACTGTCTATGTACTTACTCATCGGCCTCCACAACAGATAACACTGTCTACTTACTCTTCGGCCTCCACAACAGATAACACTGTCTACTTACTCGTCGGCCTCCACAACAGATAACACTGTCTACTTACTCGTCGGCCTCCACAACAGATAACACTGTCTACTTACTCTTCGGCCTCCACAACAGATAACACTGTCTACTTACTCTTCGGCCTCCACAACAGATAACACTGTCTACTTACTCTTCGGCCTCCACAACAGATAACACTGTCTACTTACTCGTCGGCCTCCACAACAGATAACACTGTCTACTTACTCTTCGGCCTCCACAACAGATAACACTGTCTACTTACTCTTCGGCCTCCACAACAGATAACACTGTCTACTTACTCTTCGGCCTCCACAACAGATAACACTGTCTACTTACTCTTCGGCCTCCACAACAGATAACACTGTCTACTTACTCTTCGGCCTCCACAACAGATAACATTGTCTATTTACTCTTGAGAAGGCATTTATTGTCATACATAACTAACATTGAAACTTTGTTAAAGGGTCTCTTTACCATTTAACAAAATACATTATTTATCCTTTCAGCAAAACCCTGACAAAGGTTACTTCTAAATTAGATGATGCATTGAAATGGTTAATTAAAAACTATTTAAAAAAATATAAAAGCCGCCTTTAAAAATGTATGAAATAAATGAAATCGAACCCTAGAGTTGAAGGGGGTCGGTTATTTTGGCTTGGTTTAGCACCGCCTTCAACTCTAGGGTTAAATTTTTTTTTATTTCATACATTTTTGAAGGCGGTTTTTATATTTTTTTAAATAGTTTTTTATTTCACAGTTTTTTTTTAGTAATTTTTGCTATTAATTTACTCGGCGGAATCGCTCGGCCTTCGGCCTCGCGATTCCGCCTAGCTTTCGAGTCCGATCTTGACCAAATTGGAATGAGACCACACGGGAATCACCAGGTTTCAAATAAAAAAAGAATCATCAAAATCGGTTCACCCAGTCGAGTTCTGAGGGGACAAACATTAAAAAAAAAAAAAATACAGTCAAATTGAGAACCTCCTCCTTTTTTTTAAGTCCGTAAAAAAGAGATAATTATTATTATTTACTATAATGTACACCTCCAATTTGCTATTTTTTGTATTTTTAACCGAATTAAAAAAAAGGAGGAGGTTCTCAATTTGACTGTATTTTTTTTTTATTATTTTTATTTTTTTTAACCGACTTAAAAAAAGGAGGAGGTTCTCAATTCGACTGTATTTTTTATTATTATTATTTTTTTATGTTTGTTACCTCAGAACTTTCGACTGGGTGAACCGATATTGATGATTCTTTTTTTATTTGAAAGCTGGTGCTGCCCGTGTGGTCCCATTTTAATTTGGTCAAGATCCGATTGGAAAGCGAGGTGGAATGGCGAGGCCGAAGGCCGAGCGATTCCGCCGAGTACATTAGTAGCAAAAAAATACAAAAAAAACTGTGAAATAAAAAAGTATTTAAAAAAATATAAAGACCGCCTTCAAAAATGTATGAAATAAAAAAAATCGAACCCGAGAGTTGAAGGCGGTGGTAAAGCAAGCAAAAATAACCGACTGCCTTCAACTCTAGGGTTTTATTTTTTTATTTCATACATTTTTGATATTTTTTTAAATAGTTTTTTTAAATTGAGCATTTCAAGAATGTTCGCCTTTAGGGAAGTATGAGATACCAAGAAGGATGAGCACGTCAGCTGACGAGATGACAACCCCTTGAGTCACCATGTACTGCACTAGCCGTCCCGGGCAGGGAAGCGGAGTGTATGAACAGCTGACATGTGGGACGGCATTCAGCACGTGGTTCCGTGCAGTGCCGTCGTACTTGTTGTGCAGCTATGGGTTGCTGTGCAGTGTGCCGAATGTGGGGCCATGTTGTCCGGTGACACCTGGATCTTACCTGCTTGAGACTCAGCTTCTGGTACTTGTTGTGCAGCTCTGGGTTGTTGGGCAGAGTGCCGAATGTGGGGCCATGTTGTCCGGTGACACCTGGCTCTTACCTGCTTGAGACTCAGCTTCTGGTACTTGTTGTGCAGCTCTGGGTTGTTGGGCAGAGTGCCGAATGTGGGGCCATGTTGTCCGGTGACACCTGGCTCTTACCTGCTTGAGACTCAGCTTCTGGTACTTGTTGTGCAGCTCTGGGTTGTTGGGCAGAGTGCCGAGCGCGGCGATCTTATCCAGCGACTCCTGGATCTTCTCCTGTAGCAGCACCTCCTTAGACGCCATCTTCTCCAATCCCTTCGCGTCTTCCTCCATCTTGTCTTGCGCATCTTTCTCCTGTTATTTATACGATAAAATACGATAATTAGAAGACGGCCTGTACTGATGCTTTAAGGCAGTGTTTCGGACATTATATTGAGGAAAGAAAAGGAGTTCGCGGATTGCTCTCCACTGTCCCAATTGCACTGTAAATAATTGTGAATATATATTGCGGAGTACGGATTGGCAAAAATTTGGTCTTTTTAACCAACTTCCAAGAAGGAGAAGTCTCTTTTCGTCTCTCAATTCTTCTGTATGCTTTTGTGTATGTTACTCGATTTCTCCGCCGATTTTAATCCGATTTTAATGATCCTTTTTTTCATGAGTAAGGTATCTCTCAGGGCTGGTCCTTTCATAAATTTTATGAAAGAATACCAACCCTAAGGGTGTGAAATCAAGGGATGAACACTCGCACTGAGGAATTTTTCAATCACCCACTTCTCGTCAACCGATTTTAACCGATAAAATTGTTTGTCCTGATGCAGCTGGGCCTTTGGTTTTGCCTTATGCTACTTACTTTCTTCGAGAAGGTCGTTCGATCGTTTACCTTAACGCAGCTCGGTCTTCGGCCTCGCCTTTAGTTACTCACTTTCTTCGAGACGGTTTACCGTTTACCTGAACCCAGCTCGGCCGTCGGCCTCACCCTTCGTTACATTCTTCGAAAAGGTTTATCCATTTCCTGAACGCAGCTCGGCCTTCGGCCTCACCCTTTATTATTTCTTACTGTCTTCGAGAAGGTTTATCATCTGCTTGAACGCAGGGCGGCCTTCGGCCTCGCCCTTTATTACTTAATTTCTTCGGGAAGGTTTATAGTCTTCACGAACGCAGCTCGGCCTTCAGCCTCGCCCATAGTTACTTTCTTTCATCGAGAAGGTTTATCATCTTCCAGAATACAGTTCGGCCTTCGGCCTCGCCCTTAGTTACTTACAATCTTCGAAAAGGTTTATCCTCTTCCTAAACGCAGCTCGGCCTTCGGCCTCGCCATTTGTTACTTACTTTCTTCGAAAAGGTTTATCCTATTCCTGAACGCAGCTCGGCCTTCGGCCTCGCCCTTAATTACTTACTTTCTTAGAGATGATTTATCGTCTTCCTCAATGCAGCTCGGCCTTCGGTCTCGCCCTTAGTTACTTACTGTCTTCGAGAAGGTTTATCGTCTGCCTGAACGCAGGTCGGCCTTCGGCCTCGCCCCATGTTACTTACTTTCTTCGAGAAGGTTTATCGTTTACCTTAACGCAGCTCGGCCTTCGGCCTCGCCTTTAGTTGCTTACTTTCTTCTTTGAACTACGAATTTCACGCGACCGAAGCCGCGGGCAACAGCTAGTATAATATATTATGTGTATTACTAAAAAAAGTGAAATAAAAAAACTTATGCACAAAATGCAAAATGCACAAAACGGTCCATCTATAAATTTTCAGGTGTGCATTTGCCTTCTACTCAAGATCAAAATATTATTTAATACTTTTTAGGGTTTGAAGTCGGTTCAATGCTTTTTGCTTGCTTGCTTGCAATGCTTTAATAAAGGTGCAGCTAATGACCGGGACACCTGTTCTATGATAATACATTTTAGATTATAGGTATCTTTTACATTTTAAGGATAGATAATGCATAAATTATATTAGATAATTAGGTAGGCAATGGTTTTAAATGTCCATTGCCAATAAATTATAGGCCCCAGAAAAGTGTCCGATTCAGAACGATCCACGCAGCTCTGTAAGCTCACAGATAGTTAGCCAAAAGTTTCCACTGAACGTTTGTTGCCTGTTAATACACATTATTGACATCTGCGACTGAAACCTGCGGACTTATGATGCCTGAAACGCTCTGTAAGGAGTGTTAGGAAATAAGAAGAAACACTAAACCCTTTAAAGATAGTTTTTTTATTATATTAGTATGGATACATCTAACTGGATTTTGGTTCCCGACCGGGACAGGTGCTAGGTGCCGGTGTACAGACCTTATTGCGCCACTTGTCGAGCTCGAGCTTGAGAGACTTCTCCGTCTTGACTGCGAGCTGCACCTTGCGCTCCACCTCCTCCTGCTCCTTGTTGATCTGCCGGATGCGCTTCTCGGCGGCCGTCAGGTCCGACTTGCTGTTGGTGAGCCGCCGCTTGCGGTCCTCCACAGATATCTCCTGCAGCGCTTGCACCAGCTCGTCCTTACGTCTGGGAACAATACCAATACATTTTACTTACAAGTTCAGTCACTCAACTGTAATGGTTTGGTTGAAACATTCTGTGTTTAGACTGGTTCGGAGTGGTGAAGCAGCAGGTGTAGCAGAGTAGGTAGCAGTAGACTGAGACAGGTTTAGCAAGAGGAGCATCAACCTGATCAGGTTGTTCGTGAGTAGGTTCTCCAGCTTGTTTAGACTGGTTCGAAGTGGTGAAGCAGCAGGTGTAGCAGAGTAGGTAGCAGTAGACTGAGACAGGTTTAGCAAGAGGAGCATCAACCTGATCAGGTTGTTCGTGAGTAGGTTCTCCAGCTTGTTTAGACTGGTTCGGAGTGGTGAAGCAGCAGGTGTAGCAGAGTAGGTAGCAGTAGACTGAGACAGGTTTAGCAAGAGGAGCATCAACCTGATCAGGTTGTTCGTGAGTAGGTTCTCCAGCTTGTTTAGACTGGTTCGAAGTGGTGAAGCAGCAGGTGTAGCAGAGTAGTTAGCAGTAGACTGAGACAGGTTTAGCAAGAGGAGCATCAACCTGATCAGGTTGTTCGTGAGTAGGTTCTCCAGCTTGTTTAGACTGGTTCGAAGTGGTGAAGCAGCAGGTGTAGCAGAGTAGGTAGCAGTAGACTGAGACAGGTTTAGCAAGAGGAGCATCAACCTGATCAGGTTGTTCGTGAGTAGGTTCTCCAGCTTGTTTAGACTGGTTCGGAGTGGTGAAGCAGCAGGTGTAGCAGAGTAGGTAGCAGTAGACTGAGACAGGTTTAGCAAGAGGAGCATCAACCTGATCAGGTTGTTCGTGAGTAGGTTCTCCAGCTTGTTTAGACTGGTTCGAAGTGGTGAAGCAGCAGGTGTAGCAGAGTAGTTAGCAGTAGACTGAGACAGGTTTAGCAAGAGGAGCATCAACCTGATCAGGTTGTTCGTGAGTAGGTTCTCCAGCTTGTTTAGACTGGTTCGAAGTGGTGAAGCAGCAGGTGTAGCAGAGTAGGTAGCAGTAGACTGAGACAGGTTTAGCAAGAGGAGCATCAACCTGATCAGGTTGTTCGTGAGTAGGTTCTCCAGCTTGTTTAGACTGGTTCGAAGTGGTGAAGCAGCAGGTGTAGCAGAGTAGGTAGCAGTAGACTGAGACAGGTTTAGCAAGAGGAGCATCAACCTGATCAGGTTGTTCGTGAGTAGGTTCTCCAGCTTGTTTAGACTGGTTCGGAGTGGTGAAGCAGCAGGTGTAGCAGAGTAGGTAGCAGTAGACTGAGACAGGTTTAGCAAGAGGAGCATCAACCTGATCAGGTTGTTCGTGAGTAGGTTCTCCAGCTTGTTTAGACTGGTTCGAAGTGGTGAAGCAGCAGGTGTAGCAGAGTAGGTAGCAGTAGACTGAGACAGGTTTAGCAAGAGGAGCATCAACCTGATCAGGTTGTTCGTGAGTAGGTTCTCCAGCTTGTTTAGACTGGTTCGAAGTGGTGAAGCAGCAGGTGTAGCAGAGTAGGTAGCAGTAGACTGAGACAGGTTTAGCAAGAGGAGCATCAACCTGATCAGGTTGTTCGTGAGTAGGTTCTCCAGCTTGTTTAGACTGGTTCGAAGTGGTGAAGCAGCAGGTGTAGCAGAGTAGGTAGCAGTAGACTGAGACAGGTTTAGCAAGAGGAGCATCAACCTGATCAGGTTGTTCGTGAGTAGGTTCTCCAGCTTGTTTAGACTGGTTCGAAGTGGTGAAGCAGCAGGTGTAGCAGAGTAGGTAGCAGTAGACTGAGACAGGTTTAGCAAGAGGAGCATCAACCTGATCAGGTTGTTCGTGAGTAGGTTCTCCAGCTTGTTTAGACTGGTTCGGAATGCTGAAGCAACAGGTGTAGCAGAGTAGGTAGCAGTAGACTGAGACAGGTTTAGGAAGAGGAGGATCAACCTGATGAGGTTATTCGTGAGTAGGTTCTCCAGCTTGTTTAGACTGGTTCGGAATGCTGAAGCAGCAGGTGTAGCAGTACATAGGTAGTAGTAGACTGAGACAGGTTTAGCAAGAGGAAGATCAACCTGATGAGGTTGTTCGTGAGTAGGTTCTCCAGCTTGTTTAGACTGGTTCAGAATGCTGAAGCAGCAGGTGTAGCAGTACATAGGTAGCAGTAGACTGAGACAGGTTTAGCAAGAGGAGCACCAACCTGATGAGGTTGTTGGTGAGCAGGTTCTCCAGCTTGTTCTTGGTGGCCTCGAGGTTCATACGCGCGCTGAACGCCTCCTTGTTCTCCTGCGTCAGACGGCGGATCGCATCGTTCAGTTCGTCCACTTTGCCCTGGTCCGCTGTGGAAAGCTGCTCCATCAGCTCCTGTAAATAGATCAGAGAGATTTGGACTTTACTTCCAATATTGCGTATCATGTTTAACCCCTCAAGCGACCTCACTCAGAGTCCGCCGCGGCGCGACTCTTGACGTCAGCGATTTGTAAGCATAAGAGTTAGTGAGTAGATTCAGTTGTTGGAAAGAAACACCTGCAACAAGTTTATTATGGGAGTAATCTTGGCAAAATCTGCAACAATCAATAAGGAAAACAATTGCTATGAGCCAGGACCGGCGAGCGCTCCTTGGTCCTCGGAACCTCTCGAGCAAATAGTTATGTTCTAGCGTGTGGCTCTCCTACAAGTTGTATCACCTGATGCAGTTCAGACTCGAGGCCCTCCTTGGTGGCCTGCATGGCCTCGAGGCTGGAGCGGCACTGCGCCAGCGAGCGCTCCTTGGGTCCTCGGAACCTCTCGATCGAAGACAACTCTTCCTTCATCAACCGGATGTCCGCCTTCACTTTGTCGAATATGTCCCTGCACAATACAACACAACACATACATCTTGTTATTTATTTTCATTTCTTCTTAACTCCTTTTAGTTAGTTTTCATGTTTATTTTAATGGCAAACTAGCTTTTCGCCGCTGCTTCGTTAGCTGTAGACTCGATTTCGCTTCTCTTACATTATCTCTCTTTCTCGGGAGGGATCCCTTGCTCCCCTACCCTCCCTCCCCTACCTTTCCTCCCTCCTCCTCTTTCACTCCCTACAATCCCACCCCCTTCCCTCCGGGCTCTGTCCTTCTCTCCCCTCTACATCCCTCTCTCCCCATCTATCCCATCATCCCCCTCCCTACCTGCCCATTTTCTTCCCTCCGTCCACCGCCCTCCACTCTGCTCTCCCTCCCTCCCCTCCGTATTTTCCCTCCCTCCCTCCCCTCCGTATTTTCCCCTCATCCTCCATTCCTTCCCTCGCCTCCGCTCATTTCCCCCCTCCTCCGCCTTTTCCCTCTCTCCCCTCCCTTCCTACCCAATTTCTGCTAAATCGGTTAGGTGAAACTGGTTTAAAATTTAGTTGCAAGAATTTTTTTTTATTTGACACTGTAAGTTATGTAAACAAAAGCTTTAATTTTATCGAGTTTTTTTTACAATTTTGATTATACTAGATTGTATTGTCATCAGAACGAAAAGGGTGTGCAACATTTCAGCTCACTCGGGTGGTTGCAACTGGTTTAAACTTCATTATTTAAAATCGCACAGCTTTACTCACGGTTCCACTCCGAGCTGGTTTAAAATTCAGTTGCAAGATTTGGCCCATACCAGGTCTCACGCACTCTATGTACTTGAGCGCGCTAACTACCTACCGCCCGGTGGACCGCCGGCGGTCTAATTCAGTAAAAATTCGTCAGATGCGCGAAGCATACCTACACGCTCGCCCACCCAACTGCGCGCAGCTGCAAAGCAATAATCACTTTACACTTGATCGTTTAGGTACATTTTCGCACGCAGCGATTGGCGACGTAAAACAGTAGGCTATTAAAGCCGAAGGTATGGAACTTTTTCTGTGGAGTGATTTATCTGTTACGAAGTAACTATTAAGTAATCTGTGCCTATACTAACAAGTGAAGTTAAATAAAAGCTTGCAAAAAAACACAAATTACCGATTATCGACCCATATTTTTTGTTTTTTCGTTAAGACTAAATTGTCGTAAAAGGTGACTAAGGGATAAGGACAAGATGCCTTGCATAAGGGTGACAAGCTAGCCACCTCTCACCTTGGCACGGTCTTTCCACCGAGTGACGCAGCAGGTGGGTCTTCGTGCCTTACTTGCTGCCTGATAGTTATCTCGTCCGAATACTTCGCTAAACATGGTGGTCGGTGTTGTGCAGTAATTTGCCAGAGTACTTGCAGCACAGCACAGCACAGCACAGCACAGTCGTCCGGGTTGGTACCACAGGTCGTAGGCGAAAAACTCCTGATGTGGCTCTGCTACACTTGGAGGCCAGCCTGCGACTAGCCGGTCGGTGGACTTGAGTGTGTCGGGGGTGTCCTGGGTTGTGGATGCTAGTGTCGCTCGCACTCCAGACTCCTTTTAACCGACTGACAGCCGCAGGGGTCAGGGAGAGCCGGTGGAAACAGGTGACCGCTGCCTGCCTGCGTGGTAGTACAGGGGCCCGGCACACGGCCCTCACCAACCCGTGTGCTGGCTGCCCTATCAACACGCGAAAATCCCTGTCAGAGAGCATTGTGGGGCTGGTGACCATGGGAGACCACATGTTTTCTGGGAGGGGGGGCCCGGGGGTCCTCTCGCTCTCTGCGACTGTCAGTTGGTTGAGTCTATCCGAGTTGCACAAGGCATCACCGCGCCCTGGGCACATTCCGATACACTCCACGAATCAATCACCCATCTAAATTATGAGCCGAACAAAAAATAGAAAACTGTATAAACCTTCAGCGGCCCGTTCTCCCTCAAAATTTAAGGTAGACCTCGCCAATATAAGAGGTCTACACACAAATTTCTCATCCGTCGCCTGCCATCTGCAGACGGCGAGGCCTCACCTCCTCTTTCTTACGGAGACCCAGATCGGGCGTCCTGCGGACGCATCCTACCTGGACGTTCCTGATTACAATCTTCAGGAACGTTTCATGGCGAAGGGTGGTGTCTGCTTGTACGTTGGATCTGGTGTCTCCTATACCCGGCTCACCCGATTTGAAGACCCTGCTTTTCCTGTGTTATGGATCCGCGTGAATCTTCCCCACGTGGTGAGGATTTACGCGGGTGCATACAGATCCCCTAACCTCAGTGCGTCAAGAACAGAGGCATTTTATGAGCATCTCAGCAGTACGGCAGACAAACTGCTTTGCGAGTTCCCTACGGCGGAGTTAGTGATGCTGGGTGACTTCAATGCTAAACACCAAGACTGGTTGGGCTCCCCCATCACTGACCATGCCGGCAGGGAGGCTTACAACTTGGCCATTGCGCACGGGTTGACGCAGTTGGTATCCGGAACCACTCGGATACCTGATAACCCTGCCCATCGACCTAGTTTGTTGGACCTTGTGCTGACTACCGAGCCAAATGGTTACAAGGTGAGGGTCGAAGCTCCCCTCGGAAACTCCGACCATTGCCTTGTACGCTCAACTGTGCCAACTGTACACTTCGCGGAAGCACGTGAATGTAGTACGCGAACAGTTTGGCACTACCGGTCAGCACAATGGGATGACTTCCGTTCCTTCCTGGGAGCCTACCCTTGGCACGACGTTTGCTTCTCTTCTCCAGACCCATCCCTGTGTGCCCAATCGGTCGTCGATGTGATCGCACAGGGTATGAATTTCTTCATACCTACCTCCACCGTTCCCATCGGCGGCCGCCATAAGCCTTGGTTTGATTGTCAATGCAGACTGGCTATTGACACTAAGAACAAGGCTTATAGGAAATGGCTGCAGAATAGGTCTGTCGAGAACAGACGAGAGCTCAACGTCGTTGCTAGGTCCTGCAAACGAACGCAAAACTTGGCCAAGTTCAGGCACGACCGTGGAATTGGCGCGAAACTTGCACGTAGCCCTTCGGGTAGCCGCGCCTTCTGGTCTCTCGCCAAATCCATCGGTCGGAATTTCTGCCGTCCTGCTACACCTCCGCTGGAACGTCCGGATGGCTCGCTCGCTATACTCGCGAAAGAAAAGGCGAATATCTTTGCACGCCTTTTCGCATCCAACTCAAACATGGACGACCTGGGCGCCAACCCCCCTTCATTACCCCATTGCGGGCGTATGATGGCAAATATTAGGTTCCACCCCAGAGTCGTCCATAAAACACTACGTGAGTTGGATATTTCGAAGAGTAGTGGGCCTGACGGCGTCCCGGCGATCGTCTTGAAAAATTGTGCTCTGGAATTGGCGCCAGTCCTCACCCGCCTATTCAAACGCTCCTATTCCTCCGGATCAATGCCTTCTTGCTGGAAGAGAGCTTCGGTCCAGCCGGTCCCCAAGAAGGGGGACCCAGCGAACCCATCGAACTATCGCCCTATTGCGATAACCTCACTTTTGAGTAAGGTTATGGAGCGTATTGTCAACTCAGCGCTCCTGACGTACCTAGAAGACTCTAAACTCCTCGACGACAAACAATACGGCTTTCGCAAGCAAAGGTCGACTGGAGATCTTCTAGCGTACGTCACGCATTTATGGGCTGAAAGGCTCGATGGTTTTGGGGAATCGCTGGCGGTCGCTCTGGACATATCCAAAGCATTCGATCGCGTCTGGCACCGGGGACTCTTAAGCAAGCTTCCGGCCTACGGTGTCCCTACAAAACTGTGCACCTGGATCTCCAGCTTTTTGAGTGGCCGGTCGATATTTGTCACCCTAGATGGTGCCTGCTCGGCCGACTACTCAATCAATGCTGGTGTTCCACAAGGATCCGTGCTGTCGCCTACGCTGTTTTTATTGTTCATCAACGACATGCTCTCGCTCGGCGAAATACACTGTTACGCGGACGACAGCACGGTGCACGAAGGGTTCATCAAGGACTGGAAGGGTAGAGAGGCCTCAGCAGCAAACGCGAGACGCGAAACTGTTGCTCGGGTTGACCAGGTTCTCGAAAAAGTATCCTCTTGGGGGAAGAAGAACTTGGTCAACTTCAACGTAGCCAAGACGCAAGCTTGTGCCTTCTCTACTAAGGCTGATCCGTTTCCTCTCCAAGCCACTTTTCAGGGCAGCCAAGTCCCCAACGATGGTAGTCTGGGCGTCCTGGGTATGGAGGTGTCCAGGGACGTTGGGTTTCGATCGTTCATAGAGTCCAAGGCGAAACTAGCGTCTCGAAAATTAGGAGTCCTTTACCGCTGTCGGCGATTTTTCACGCCGGTCCAACTGCTTACACTCTACAAAGCACAAGTAAGACCGGTGATGGAATATTGCAGTCATCTTTGGGAGGGTTCCCCTGAGTACCTTCTTTCAGCCTTGGATTCTATTCAGCGACGAGCCATTCGCCTCATTGGTGACTCCGTACTCACAAAGGACCTTCAACCTCTAAAGCACAGACGTATCGTTGGGTCATTGAGCCTGTTTTATCGGTACTACTATGGCCGCTGCTCTGACGAACTTGCTTCCCTTATCCCTCCTCCTCCTGTTCGCCTTCGCCAAACCCGCCATACTCTCGCGGAACACCCGTTTGTAGTCGACAGAAGAGTTCTTCGAACTGCAGGATTCTCTAAATCGTTCTTGTGCCGCACTGCAAAGGTGTGGAACGGGCTCCCAGGAAATATCTTCCCCCACTCCTACAATCCACAGATCTTCAAATCGCGGGTTAATAGCCTTTCCCCAGCAACATTAGTCCACCTCCAAGCCGGACTGGCACCTCCTCGGGGGTGAAATTGGCTGCGCCTGAGGTTGCGACCTCGGACAGAGCCACCCAGTTCGGTAGCAATAAAAAAAAAAAAAAAAAAAAAAAAAAAACAGCACCGATTACTCTGCTTACCCCGATTTTCGGCATACGGCATGTGGTGTGTATGTTGGTTGGTGTAAGTAGGTACAATAAGGCGGAATAATAGAGTTTTATATAAATAAATAAATAGGTAGTATGATGACATTTATTATGATAAAACATACTTAGCCTTGCCCTGCTTAGTCTCAGTCTTCTGCATGTCTGAGACGATGCTGTTGATGCTGGACTCGGTGGTGTGGAGCTCCTGGCGCAGCGCGGCCAGCTCCCGCTCCAGGCTGCCCATCTGCTCCATCAGCTCCGAGCGCGTCTTCTGCATCTCCAGCCGCGAGCGCGTGTTGTTGAAGTACCCACCCGTGAGGGAGCCCTTCGACGACACCTGACACACCCAGCTCATGTACATATGTATCAAGTGACATTACCTCCTCTCTCAACATAAATGCGATCTAACTTCTGCATCTCCAGCCGCGAGCGCGTGTTGTTGAAGTACCCGCCCGTGAGGGAGCCCTTCGACGACACCTGACACACCCAGCTCATGTACATATGTATCAAGTGACATTACCTCTTCTCTCAACATAAATTCGATCTAACTTCTGCATCTCCAGCCGCGAGCGCGTGTTGTTGAAGTACCCGCCCGTGAGGGAGCCCTTCGACGACACCTGACACACCCAGCTCATGTACATATGTATCAAGTGACATTACCTCTTCTCTCAACATAAATGCGATCTAACTTCTGCATCTCCAGCCGCGAGCGCGTGTTGTTGAAGTACCCGCCCGTGAGAGAGCCCTTCGACGACACCTCACACACCCAGCTCATGTACGTAGTTATTTTAATTAGTAAAACGTTTTCGAGTGGTGTTTCATTTTCTATCCAGCCCCAGTGCCCGAATAATATGGAAGATACCAGTTTGATCTCCCTCGAGCGTGACGCAGTCGAGATGGAACTGCTTGCCGAGCTCGGTGGCGAACTCCAGGTTCCAGCAGATGAAGATCTTGCCGAATATAAGGAGCACCAACTCATCTCCCTCGAGCGTGACGCAGTCGAGATAGAACTGCTTGCCGAGCTCGGTGGCGAACTCCAGGTTCCAGCAGATGAAGATCTTGCCGAATATAAGGAGCACCAACCTGATCTCCCTCGAGCGTGACGCAGTCGAGATGGAACTGCTTGCCGAGCTCGGTCGCGAACTCCAGGTTACGGCAGATGAAGATCTTGCCGAATATAAGGAGCACCAACCTGATCTCCCTCGAGCGTGACGCAGTCGAGATGGAACTGCTTGCCGAGCTCGGTGGCGAACTCCAGGTTACGGCAGATGAGGGTCTTGCCGAATATGTACTTCATCGCCTTTGCGTACTTGGTATCGTACTTCAGCTTGCTTACCATCGCTATGGCGTTCTGTAACATTTACATTTATTTTTATACAAAGCGCTTATAAGTATCATGCCCCAGGACCTGCTACAGCACTGAAAGACAATGGGAATGTGTCAGTGGATGCACACCCCTCAAGCCCAAATACAAAAGTCAAAAACTGACACTGAATATCTCAACAGAGACAGATAAGTACAAAGAAATCTACAAAGAAATACTTGCCAGAAAGACTCAAAGACAAGGTCGAAGAGCCACTGCTCAACAAAAATCCTCAGATTATCCAAACACGCTAAAAGGCACAGGCCGAGCCAATGTCCCCAAAAAGCCAGCAAAGAACAGCTACGCTGACGCAGCGGAGAAACCCAGAGACGAAGAAATATCTCAACCAACAAATACTCTAGAGAAAATATTATTAGCACAATCAGAAAAAAATTATACTCTAGTAAATCAAATAGGCAACCTAGTTAGCCTAAATTACAATGCTTGTAAGTAAAATTCATAAATAACCTAAGAATTGCCGCTTGGAACATCAATGGTCTAGCACACAACCAACATGAGGTAGAACTATTGGTGACGACACACATGCTTGATATCCTACTACTGTCAGAAACACATCTGACAGACAAAAGCAGTTTTACTTTAAAAGACTACTCTTGCTACTTCTCAAACCATCCAGATGGCACTGCCCACGGAGGAACAGCGGTAATAATTAGAAACTGCATAAAACACCATGAATTGTGCGAATATCGGCGTGATTACTTGCAAGCCAGTTCCATTTCAATTGACAACTGGGAGGGTCCATTAGCAATTGCAGTAATATACTGCAAACAATACCACCACTCAGAAAAGCAGATAACACGTGGGCTAGAAGTCCTAAAGAGAAGGTGGAGATCTTCGGAAAACATCTTGAAAATGTTTTTAAGCCAAATGAGGGAACAGACAACGCAAAGGAAGATGAGATTGACCGATTTCTAAAAAGTGATCACTTCCACTTAAACCGATCACTGTCAAAGAACTAATAAGTGTAATAAAAAGCTTAGAAAAAAAAGGCCCCAGGTTTTGATCTGATAACGGGTGAAGTACTCAAAAAGCTTCCAAGAAAGGGAGTGGTGTTTCTTGTCATATTTTATAACTCTATACTAAGACTACAGTACTTTCCACATCTGTAGAAACTCTCCCAAATGAATATGATTCACAAGGAAGGCAAACCTATAAATGAGGTTACTTCGTATCGGCCCATACGTCTTCTTCCCCTGTTGTCGAAATTGTTCCAGACTGTACTGGCTCCTCGGAGTCGAACTGTCGCACGACCTAAAAATTCGTCGCCATATCGAGGGGAAGGTCAAGCTGGCTTCTAAAAAGCTGGGCATACTCAATAAGGTGCGACGGTACTTCACGCCGGACCAAAAGCTGCTTTTGTATAAATCGCAGATCAGGTCCTGCTTGGAGTACTGCTCGCACCTGTGGGATGGCTCTACCAAATACCAGCTTGCGCCTTTGGACTCGATCCAGCGTCGAGTCGTGCGACTAGTGGGTGACCCCGAAGTGTCCCGCGATCTAGAACCACTGCAACACCGTAGGGATGTCGGCTCCCTAAGTGTGTTCTATCGATTATTCCATGGGGAGTGCTCGGAGGAGCTGTTTAACAAAATTCCGCCGTCCCCTTTCCACCTCCGCACCACACGCACTGGGCAGGGATTGCATTCCTATACGCTGGACTTACCGCGGACGCGTACCAATCGATTCTGCAGATCTTTCCTCTACAGAACCGGTAAACTCTGGAACGCTCTCCCTGCTCATATATTCCCCCCCAAGTACAATCTCGGATCCTTCAAGAGGGGCGTGAATGGGCACCTGTCAGGCCGGCATGGCATTCGCAACCCCCGCATACGACCGAGTGTCCATGGGCGTCGTTAGACATCTTATAGGTGGCTCGGCGCCATATGTCGCGATTTCAATAAAAAAAACTGTCTTTTAACTCCGTCTAAAACCATTGATGGAAGAGAGAAGCTTAATACCAGATCACCAATTTGGCTTCCGCTCACATCATTCGACCATAGAGCAGGTGCACCGAATCGTGCAGCAGATACGACATACATATGAGAAAAAGGAGTACTGCTCTGCAGTGTTTCTCGACCTCCAACAGGCATTCGAGCGTGTCTGGCATAAGGGGCTACTATTCAAAATAAAAAAAGGTGAAACGTTACCACACAAAATCAGCGTTAAATATCTCGACTGTCACTTAGATAGAGGACTGCACTAGAAAACTCACATAAACACTAACTCAACTTAAGCTACAACAAAATGTATTGGCTGCTTGGAAAACAATCGAAACTGTCATTATTCAACAAAATCACTGTCTACAAAAGCATACTAAAACAAATGTGGACGTATGGTATAGAGCTGTGGGGCTGGTACATCCAATGTGGAAATTCTGCAGCGGTTTCAGAATAAAGCCCTGCGGTGTATCAGTAGTGCACCTTGGTTCGCCAGGAACGAGGAGATTCACGAGTACCTTGAGGCGCCGACCATCAAAGAGGAAATAGAGAAAAGAGCACTATCATACATAAAATAAAAGTCATCTCCAGAGTCATGTCAAATTGGCGCTTTATATGGAAAAAATCAAAAAAAATTTTATAATGAAAAATATATATTTTTTTAATCGAAGTATTGGCCATTATTATCAATGCACTTTTGCCATTTTACTGAAAGTTCATTGATCCCTCTGCTATAGAAATCCTGGGGATGGGAATCGATTAACTCTTTAAAGGCGTTTTTCACTGCCTCATCGGATTTGAAATTTTTCCCCTGTAAAAAGTTATCCAAATTTCGAAAAAAATGGAAAGCAGTTGGAGCAAGGTCTGGTGAATATGGTGGTTGACGGAGAGTTTGCAGTCGTAACTCCCGTAGTTTTGAGACGGTCCATTGTGCGGTGTGTGGGCGAGCTTTGTCGTGAAGAAGGAGTGGACTAGAGCAATTGGCAAGTTTCGGTTGTTTGACATCGAGCTTATCCATCGTTATTTTCAATTCTTCACAGTACACATCTGCAGTAATTATTGCGCCAGGTATCAAGAAGTTGTAATGAATAATGCCGGCACAGGTCCACCATACACTGACAAGCAACTTCTTTTGACTCAATTTGCGTTTGGATTGTTTGGCTGCCTCTCCTGTGTCCAACCAGTGCGACGGACACTCTTTGAGTTTCTAGGTTTTGCGGTGGAAACCCTTGGTGCGTGGTCACCGGACGTACTGGCTTTTGCTGAAACCATCGGGAAATTGCTAGTGGATAAGTCCGGTGACGTGCGTGCCAAGGCCTACTTCATACGCCGCATAAGCCTAGAAATTCAAAGAGGGAACGCTATAAGCGTCCTAGGGACTATGGCTGCCTCGGCTGAACTAGAAGACATTTTTTATTTATAGGTTCTTGTTAATTTTTCTTTTGTTAGATAGGTAAGTTATGTTTTAGGTTAGTTTTAGTTATTAGTTTTAGATCTTTATTAATTGTTTTGATTACTTATTAAATAAAGGGAGTATATTACTAAAAAAAAAAAACCATATGCCATTTTATATAAGTTAATCGCTGAGAGGGAAAGAAAAAAAGGGAGAGAATCCTGGCCTCTCCCTGGCCTTGGATGAATGAATAAATCCTGGCACCTATTATTGAATACCATGAATACGCGATTAACAAACATGAAGTCACCAAAGTACCAGGGAAGCAGAAATTGTAAGGAGGTTTCCATAATTTTATATAAGTTAATCGCTGAGAGGGAAAGAAAAAAAGGGTGAGAATCCTGGCCTCTCCCTGGCCTTGGATGAATGAATAAATCCTGGCACCTATTATTGAATACCATGAATACGCGTTTTCGAATAGGTTTCCGTATAAGTTAATCGCTATTATTATTATAATAGCGATTAACTTTTATAAAATCATGGAATCCTACTATAAATTTCTGCTGCCCTGGTACTTTAGAACCGTTCCCAGTTTATTATGATTTTTTTATTGACGATGAAAGAGAACGGTGAAGGGCGCATAATATTTATGTCACATGTAATATGTTAAGTATAATATTATTACCTCTCTTAGAAATCAGTGTTTGATTTATAGTTTTCCCCGTGGACCCACTAAATTCCACTCTTGCACACGACTGTACTTAATGGTAGTTGGAGCATAGACATAGCATATAAATTGTAAGTATCCCATGCTCCACCCAGGTGGAGAACCTAGGTGGAGCACGGACCCAGACCCCACTATGGTGGCTCCTTGCAGATAGAACACGAAGAAAGAAAAAAAAAATTAGTAATTTAAGCATTTTAAGCTATCATGTCATTTTTGCTTAGTGCTTTCATAATTTTAACAAGTAAATAAATTATTTTTTTTAATTAAAAAGTCAATCTAGTCAGTTAATCTAACAGGTTTGTTTTATTTAAACGACTTTTCCTTTTTCTTACATTCGTATCGTTATTATCACTCTTATATTTAGTTTAAATCCTACCACCTAGTAAGGTAAGAAAGGAAGGGACCTACAATTTTAACGTGGAATCCTAACCACAGTCAGCCTCCAACGGTCGAGCGGTGACCCACCCATCCGAGGACTTACCGTGCCCAGGTGTGCGTATGAATATTTGACCGACCGCACCACTAAGATACCGAGCCTGACCAACTCTCAACTGTAATTTCTGACCAACAGCATTTTAGGATACTTTAATTCGGTATACAACAAACCCTAATGTATGTATTTATAGTATAAAATCACTAGTTATATGAAGTGCGTTGACTTTAGATAAATCATATAACAAAAATAATTGCTCGGTTGTATGAGAACGTCGCTATGAGCATTTAATTGTTCAGTCATAATATTGAGAAGGAATGACAGATAAATGAGTAGCGCCGCCGCGCCGCCGCCGTGGCGCGCGGTGCCGCGTCGCGCGTGCAGTCACACTCACATTGTCGCTCGGGTAGAGCATGTCGCGAACTTGTAGCCGGTTGAGCGGCATGAAGGTGACCTCGCCGGGCAGGCTCTGCTTGTTCATCTCCTTGAGGATCTTGGTGCCGACGCCGTCCGACTCCACTATGTGGTGGAACAGCCGGTTACCAGCCGTCACCTGCTCGCACACATTCATTGGAATATTTTTCTTCTAGGCTTAAAACTCATTTCTTAAAAAATGTTTTCATGGGGTTTTTCAAAAGGGGCGTGAAAAGGCTCCTGCCAGGCCGGCATGGCGTTCGCAAGCCCCGTGCATCACATAATGTCCATGGGCATCGTAATTCACCTAATCGTAAGTACATTTCATGATGCCACATGCCACGCTTTGAATAAAAAAAAACTACTCTTTATTGGAAGCATTTCGGTATACCCCAACCCGTATCTTTGCAGTGCCCCCGTCCACATCAGATAGGAAGATTCCCTTTCCTGTGTAGGGTTTTTTTCTGAGTTAAAATTTAATCTCAAATTGCACACTTACTATGTCTTGTACTTCCAAACAGATCTGAATCCAAAAAAAAACCTATTTATCAAATGATTTATTCAATAACTCATCAAAATTCTAGGGTTATGTCCTGTGATGGTAGAATGCTGACATGGTGGCATAGTGGTAGAGGGTTGAGTGAGGTAGGGTGCACAAACTATGTCACTATAACTACTTCGCCCCGCAGCGATATTTCTGAATGCAATGTTCTAAAGGTGATAATAAAATGTAACGTGAACTTATGTATTTAGGTAGGTAGGTAGGTACGTAGGTAGGTAGGTATCGTTCCATGAGGTTCGCAGGATTTAACCTCTCTTATTGTCCATGTCGCCACTCGACAAGCGCGTGTTGTAGGCTGTCATCCTCACTGCAGTAGGAACAATCTTTACTGTGCAGGTAGGTGTCGAACACGCCATGAGCACTCAGCGCCACCTGTCCACCTGAGGTAACAGGAGGCTGAATGGCGGAGTCGAGGGAAGGTATATATATATAATATAATGCCCCATTTACCTCAACTGCGACATATATTGCCTTCTCGCAAGTGAAGTTCTCTATGACAGGTCCGTAGTAGGAGTTGGCTATGCGAGCCCACTCCCCGCCCCGCTCCAGGAACGTGTCCAGAACCTTCCGCACACTGTCGCGCCCGTTCAGGATCGGCTGGAACCAACACATCACATCACATCACTGATAACTCGCTCACTACTTACTTCTGCATGTTGTTGTTGTCGACTGACAGCTGCAGACACTTTGAACGCACTTGACACGAGGCCGCTGTTCTCAGTAACCCGGCTACCTATAGAACCCGGCTATATATAGTGTTATAAAAAAGAAAACTTGGACGTATCTGGCATGCCGGCAGACTGCCAAGTGATAAAAGAGCTCTAAACAAAGCAGCCGCTGATCTGAAAGCATTCCTAAATAAACTAGATAACGAAACAGTTCAAAAACATTTCATCGAGACCACCATTCATTATGGTAAGTAACTAAGAATTTTTATCAACCTCAAAAAGCGTTATAAAGCCTCAAAAGCGCATATAATCCAAGAAAGCCCCGAAGACATAGCCTGAGAAAAAGAGGTAGAGGAATACCTCCAAAGCGATCTACAAATGTCCTTGCCAATACGACATGCTACTCCAAATGAGATGACGAGAGAGATAAAAAAGCTTGAACTTAAAAAGGCTCCTGGCTTTGATCTCATAACATCCGAGATACTAAAGGAGCTCTCGATCTTTCCACCACGAGGAGTTTCCACCACCGGCGGCGGGGCGGACCCAAGCTACCGAATGGTCGGGTTCCAAAGAGAGGAACCTCCGGACGATGCATGCAGTGTAGAGCAGAGCTGCCTTCTGGATCTGGCCCTTGACCCAACCACTCAGCGAGAACATCTTAAGGTGGTCGTCGAGGCTCTTCGCTATTATTATTATTTATTCGTTTATTTACACATTTTTTTTATATTATTTTACATAATATTTACAACATTAAAATCTAAAATTAATACAAAATAACAAAATGGAGTTTCCGAAAATGGAGGCTACCGATGGTCGGACCCGAGAGAGAGAAACCTCCGGACAATTCGAGCGGTGTCGAGCAAGACCGCCTTCTGCATCTGACCCTTGATCCAAGCAAGTGGCGCTAGTGAGAGCCTCTTGATTATTATTATTATTATAGCCTAATGCGCTGTCGCTAAATTCATTTATAATTATTATAATATTTTTTTTTTATTTATTATTTATTTGTTTATTGACACATTTCTTTTTTATATTAATTTTACATAAAAAACTTAAATCTAAAATTAATATAAAATAACAAAATGGAATTTCCACCACCGGCGGCGGGGCGAACCCAGGCTACCGATGGTCGGACCCGAGAGAAAGAAACCTTCGGACAATTCGAGCGGTGTCGAGCAAGACCGCCTTCTGCATCTGACCCTTGATCCAAGCAAGTGGCTCTAGTGAGAGCCTCTTGAGATGATGGTCGAGGCTCTTCGCTATCAGCCCATGCGCAGACACGACTATGGGCACAACGATCGTCGAGTCCACGGGCCACATGTCGGTAACCTCATGAGACAGATCGATGTATTTTAACATCTTGTCTTTTTCTGCCTTCACAAGGTTCTCGTCATGCGGCACCGTGATGTCGACGAGCGCTGCGCGCCGCGCCTCCCGGTCGATTATCACTATGTCAGGTCTATTAGCCATAATAGTCCTATCAGTGATAATCGACCGGTCCCAGTAGAGCGTGATGTGAGCATTTTCGAGAACTGGCTGTGGGTTATACTTGTAGTAAGGCACCTCCGAGCCGACAAGGTTGAACTTCAAAGCAAGTTGCTGATGGATAATCCTGGCTACTAGGTTGTGCCTGTGCAAATACTCGGAGTTGGAAAGTTGCGAACAGCCGGAGATTACATGTCTGAGGGATTCGCCAGGTTTGTGGCAGGCGCGGCAGATGTCAATGGTGCCATCCTTCATAATGAATCTCCTGTAATTGTTGGTCTTGAAAACTTCGTCTTGTATTGCACAGACAAAACCCTCGGTTTCTCCAAAGAGGTCCCCGAAGCGTAGCCAGTGCACGGAGGCGAGTTGATCTACATCCGGCCCCGTGAGAGACCGGAAGTACCTACCGTGCAGCGCCTTGCCTTTCCATACTTCCATGCGGTCCTCGGTGCTCAGTACAACTGGCTTCCGCCAGTCCTCTTTTCCCATGTCCAACGGGGTAAGGCCTTTATCACTGACGACAACATTGCGGTGCATCTCACAAACATCAGTCTTTTCCATAAAATACTGACGGAGATTGCATACCTCGCGGTTGTGTAGGTTTTTGGCATTTAGCATACCTCTACCCCCACACTTCCGCGGGATATACAATCTCATGACCGATGATCGTGGGTGATGCATCCGGGACGTCGTCATCAGCGTTCTGACCTTTCTGTCCAGGGCGTCCAGCTCAGTCTGAGACCATTTGAGTATGCCAAAGGTGTATATAAGAACGGGCATGACCCAACCGTTGTAGGCTCTGATTTTATTACCGCCCGACAATAGACTTTTCAGTACTATTGTGAGACGGTGATAGAATTTAGCCTTTGCATGTTGTTTCATGACCGTATCCTTGATACCAAGGCACTCCTGCATACCCAAATATTTGTAGGTTTCTTCGTCAGAGAGGGCTCGAATGTTCACCGACTCCGAGAGTTGAATCCCGTCGGAGGCCATGACCCTCCCTCGTTTTATTTTTTTATTTTATTTATTTATCTCTTTATTCCAGCCAACTAGGGCCATATTAAAAATACATATTAAATGTCTTAACCTAAGAACTAAAATTACTTTTTCTCCACTTGTGTCTGTACGGGTCCCAATAGAGACCCGTATACGTCATATTAGTCTGCTGACGCGGTGGATCAGGTGCGCGTAGAGTGGGCGCAGATTGCGTCCGCGGCACGGGCGTCGGCAGCGGCGCGGGCGTCGGCAGCGGCGCGGGCGTCGTCGGCGGCGGCGCAGGTTGCGTATCCTGAATGTGCAGGACGGCAGTTGTATACAGCTCCGGCGCGTGCTCAGCATACTTATGGCGCGCGACCTCACGATGAAGGTCGCGATTGTAGCGCCGGAACACCACACCGGAGGGCCAAAACTCACTGTGAAGGAATGTCTTCACCTTCTCGGCAGGAATGCACAGCTTGAAAGCGCAAAAGTTCGTGTCAGCCCAGTGAGAAGGAAGAGCCTCGACACTCTCAACTCGCTCACCCTTATCCTGGACGTGGCGGATGAGGTCCTCGATCTTCATGTCCTTTCGCAGGCGAGACACGTAGATGAGAGCCGTGCGGGGAGCTGCCTTCAAACAGCTCTTTTCAGGGGGCGCAGATCCGCGCTTATTGCACCTCTTCCTTCTCTTCTTCCTGCTCTCGACGAGTACGAACCCATCTTTGTCACGTGCAGCCTCCTGCCGACAGTCGGGACGCGGTTCCAAGCGCGGGGATACCATTGTTGTTTTCTCCACCGTTTTACTGATGCGCTTCGTCATAGATCCGCGTCGCCTTTTCGGACGAGTGGCAACGAGGCGGGTGGGCGGAGGAGCGGGAGGGGTGCGCAGTGTAGATGTCGAGGCATCAACAGCACCGTCAGCGCTTACGTAGCATACCGGCGTCGATGTGCAATCGCTGGGTGACGACACTTGAGCACCTCGCCTGCGCATATTGATGTTACGCACACTCAGCGTTTCGTTCGGTGTCCCCACTTGCGGAATGCGATCAGGCTGCAGAGACGGGGTTATCGGCCGGAGTGACTCGGAACATGACAATTTCTCAACTGCCTGTTTCAGCTGTTGAACTTCCGCGACGAGAGATGTTGGCCCCTGCGCCGCTGTCGCTCCACAGTTTCCCTTCAGTTGAGCTATGTCCGCTTTTATGATCACCAAATCTTTCAGGAAGGCCGTAACGTCGACGTGGTCGAAGGACACAGACGGCAACTTATTGAGGTCGTACGCCACGAACCTTGGCACGTCGTCGGGGTCTGTCTCCTTTAAGATGGTGATGATGTCCTGGATAGTCTTCTTCTTCCGATTTTCTCCCTTGCGAGTCGGCCTTCTTGACGGAATGCACGCACAAAGCAGAACTCTCGCGGTCTCAACGTCATCTTCGGTGAAGGCGGACTCACAAATCCGGATGATGCTGACTTCATCCAAGACGTCCGCTTTATGGTTTATGAAGGCTAGTACTTCGTTCACAACCACATTGCATTTATCGCACGCCATTTTCGCTTACTTCGCAGGTGCGTCTAGAGTGCATCGTGTGCGCGTCCGTCGCCGACCGATGCGAGCTCAGTACTCGGATTATATGGATGCTCGCACACTTGTCTATTCCGAACTCCATTCCAATGTCCGTGCTGAAATTTTCAGTTGTCTTCAGCATCGACATCAGCTCAGAGTCCGAACTAGCCAGTATTTTTAGGTCATCCATATAGAACAAGTGAGAAATCGAGTGGCTCCCTCTCCGCAGAAAGTAGCCCAGTCCCGAATCCTCCAGAAGCGAACTGAGAGGGTTCAGAGCTAAGCAGAACCAAAGCGGGCTCAGGCTGTCACCCTGGAAGATGCCCCGCCGTATATGAATGCAGTCGTCCACATCAGAAAGCTGTCTTTCACCTGGAAGGCTGAGAACTGTTTTCCATTGTTCCATACATGCACTCAGGAATTGACAGATGTTTTCATCAACTTTGTATATTAGTAAAACTTTCTTGAGCCATGTGTGGGGTACAGAATCAAATGCCTTTTTATAATCAATCCAGGTGGCGGACAGATTCTTTCTGCTGCGGCGAACCTGCTGGAAAATAGTCGCATCTATGAGAAGAAGCTCCTTAGTACCGCGGGATCCAGCCCGACATCCATTCTGAGTACCCGACATGATGTTATTTTGGCTGTCGTGAACATTTATTTTGTTTGTCAGAATGGATGTCAGTAGTTTATAGATAGTGGGCAAACATGTAATTGGTCTGTAATTTTTTGGATCCGCGGTACTACCGGTTTTATGGAGCAGGTGGGTGATGCCTGTGGTCATGAACTCTGGTAGCGCTCGTTGGTCTATGGCTTCTTGGTATTGAATTGCCAAGCGAGCATGGCAGCAAGTAAGCCATTTGAGCCAGAAGTTGTGTTATTTATTTATTATTATCATTTCTTTTTGTTTTTGTTTGCTACAGCGCACCCTATGCTGGGCTGCGACCTCTCGCGTTCGCGAGGTGCGGTCTCCTCTCCCTGGCTGACCAGGCCTGTCTGGAAAAGGTATATACCACATGTACATGCTCTACCTATATTATTGTGGTATTACAATACCAAGTATGTTTCCCGAATCCTTTAACGTGTGGGTGTCTTCAAACGTTGTATTAACAGGCTGGACACATGGCAGATAGGGCATGTGCCCAAAAGGGTCAAGTGCGTAGTAACCGTAACCGACGAGCATGCATGCAGAACATTATGAGTTTTTTTTTATTGCTTCCGGACTGGGTGGCTGTGCCCGAGGTCGAAGCCTCAGGCGCAGCCAATTTCATCGCCGAGGAGGTGCCAGTTAGACTTGGAGGTGGACTAATGTCGCTGGGGAAAGGCTATGCACCCGCAATTTTAAGATCCGTGGATTGTAGGAGTGGGGAAAGATATTCCCTGGGAGCCCGTTCCACACCTTTGCAGTGCGGCACAAGAATGATTTAGAGAATCTTGCAGTTCGAAGAACTCTTCTGTGGACTACAAAGGAGTGTTCCGCGAGAGTATGGCGGGTTTGGCGAAGGCAAACAGGAGGAGGGATAAGGGAAGCAAGTTCGTCAGAGCAGCGGCCATAGTAGTACCGATAAAACAGGCTCAATGACCCAACGATACGTCTGTGCTTAAGGTCTTTTGTGAGTACAGCATCACGAATGAGGTGATTGGCTCGTCGCTGAATAGACTCCAAGGCTGAAAGAAGGTACTCAGGGGAACCCTCCCAATGATGTCTGCAATATTCCATCACCGATCTTACTTGTGCTTTATAGAGTGTAAGCAGTTGGACCGGTGTGAAAAATCGCCTACATCCGTAAATGATCCCTAATTTTCGAGACACTAGTTTCGCCTTGGACTCTATGAACGATCGAAACCCAATGTCCCTGGACACCTCTATACCCATGACGCCCAGACTACCATCGTTGGGGACATAGCGGCCCTGTCCAGAGTGGAAGAGGCGGCAGAGGTGTGTCAGGATAGTGGCACGTGGGTGTCCGTTGTCAATGCCTACCCCACCGGGAAACAGGCGTGACGCTATGTATGTATGTGTGTACAGCCTAGCAACAGTCTGCAAATCTTCTGGCATGGTACCTCTCTGAGGGTCTTTACGTGAGGAGCGGTGTTTTGGCTCTGTCGACTGTACCATTACCATTGGTCCCTCGGCACAGCCACCCATGTTGGTTTACATAGAGAAAGAAGAAAAAGAGTCCACTGACACCCTCAATCCTCAACCATCAAACAAGTAGGTACCACTGGCGGCTGGTCGTAAAGTGCACTCGTGCGCCGCACTACCATACCACGAGAAATCTTCACTTCACTCAAAATAAATAATATCTTACAATACAACATACCTACATTAAAACCTTAAAGATCATACTCCAAATAAATACGAATGTGAATTCGACCTTATTTTACAGATCACAAGGCACGTTTTTGCGAGTAAACCCGTGCCATTACATCGCTAGCGCGCCTCGTGCGGAATCTAAAACGCACGCGGGTCTCCCATACTGAATGTATGGGGATCGGCAAAACACCGCTGGCGCGTGAGACAAAAGATACTTCATAGAAACAGTATGGGCCGAAATGGAGTTCTGCGTGCGGCGCACGAGCGCCAAACAAGGAAGCTATATCGTGAATAGCCGCGCGTGGGACACGTCGCGAGCGATTCGTTTTGCACGAGTTCGTCTACCTAGAGCACGAGTCAGTAAGCCTGGAGGCGCTATACATAGGAGGACAGGGGTAGCCGCGCGTCGGCGCACACGCGCCAGCGCGTCAGTCTAGCGCCGGCGACCGATCTTAGTCTCCGTCCGCCGCTCAGGCGGAGCGAACGTGCGCGTCTGTCACAAAATGCCTCATTGTGCAGTGCTTTGGTGCAAAAAGTCGTCGAAAAATTCAAACTTGAACACAGATGGAGTCACCTTTCACGAGTAAGTACTTTCATTCAATTTGATAGCATTTTTCGCTTGAATTTCAGTAACAAACATCGGCGTAAATATGTATGGAGAGCTCTTTTCTGCTTACCCACCATAGGTCGACTATCGTGTTGGATGCAGTTAGCTCTTGTAATTTTTTTTGTTTATTGATAAATATGTATGTTAAATGTATACAGATATTTCATGCATTCTGCCTTATTGCCAAAGGACATTTCTTCTAGTCAACCTCAGCAGGTTTCCTCGTTCAATATTCGTTTATCGCGCTTTTTTCATTCAACCAGTACCTACCGGTTTTTACTTTTGAGCGACTCTAAAGGAATTAATTTCTTTAGGTCATGCGTCTACCGGGAATTAGTCTTGTTATGCTTAGCATTAACAAAATTAATTCATAATGAATACCCCGTTAGCATTTAGCACTGCTAAGCGCCCTGATGAATAAAAATTAATGCTAAATGCTAAGCAATAATCACATTTAATTTTAATTAGCATTGCTGTTTCGTTCGTAAAACTTTGTTGGTTCGTTTGTTTTGGAACGCACAAAGCAATGAAGTATGTGCTATTTATCTATGGTACTGCTAAATGCTAAATGCTATATAGCGCCTGCGCTCCGCTGCTAGCTAGCTAGCTAGCATCTAAATGCGAAATGCGATGCGATCATGTGAGTGAGGGGTCGGAATTATCATCTGTCACGTGATCATTAGTTTTGGTCATATCTACAGAACCACTGGACTTAGACCCATCGTGTTGGTACTCAAACTGAACGTCTCGGTGAGATCTACCCATCTGTCACGTGATAATTTGTTTTGGTCATATCTCGAGAACCACTGAACTTAGACCCATCGTGTTGGTACTCAAACTGAACGTCTCGATGAGATCTACCCATCTATCACGTGATAATTTGTTTTGGTCATATCTCGAGAACCAATGGACTTAGACCCATCGTGTTGGTACTCAATCTGAACGTCTCGATGAGATCTATCCATCTGTCACATTAACTATTGTTTTGGTCATAACTCGAGAACCACTGGTGCTAGACCCATCGTGTTGGTACTCAAACTTCAGGTCTCGGTGAGATCTATCCATCTGTCACATGAACTTTTGTTTTGGTCATAACTCGAGAACCACTGGTGCTAGACCCATCGTGTTGGTACTCAAACTTCAGGTCTCGGTGAGATCTATCCATCTGTCACATGAACTTTTGTTTTGGTCATAACTCGAGAACCACTGGTGCTAGACCCATCGTGTTGGTACTCAAACTTTAGGTCTCGGTGAGATCTATCCATCTGTTGCGCGACCATCTCTCGAGACACATGTTAGTTCTTTAGTTCTTTAGTTCAACAATAACAATGTAAATGTCAACAATGTAAACAGTAACAATGTAAATGTCGTAAATTGTGCTTTTAAATTTAATTCAATTGTTCAAAAGTTACCAAATGAAAATTTTAATATAGATACCGATCTATAAATAAATAATTAAGTAAATTATTGTTCTGTTTCAAATATATGTTTCTATTACAGACTACACAGCCTTTCATTTGTTATTTTATTAACCCTTATATAACGAATTCACACCGTCAAACTGACAGAGAGACGCATGGTACATTTTATAAGGCTCTAGCTGCATGGCTGGTTAGTTTGTTAAAAAAGGCAAAGCCTGGAAAACCTCATTTTACCCCACATACCCCAATACCCCAATACCCCTGGCAACAGAAGTCAAATACCTGGGCATCACACTTGACAGTAAGCTAAACTGGGCCAAACATCTTAATCTTAAAATAAATAAAGCTCGTATAGCCTTTTGGCAATGTCGCAGACTCATAGGTAAGACATGGGGACTCAACCCTAACATTACGCTGTGGCTATACTCAGCTATAATAAGACCTATGGTAACTTATGGTGCAGTAGTATGGTGGCCCAGGACCAAACTCAGCACAGTTATTAACAAACTTCAAAGTTTCCAGCGTCTAGCGTGCGTTGCGACCACAGGGTGCACACGGCACCCTGCAGTGTTGCGCACAACACCCACGGCAGCGATGGAAGCCATGCTGTGCCTTCCGCCTCTTGAACTTTTCATACAACAAGAGGCGGCAGCCGCAGCAATTAGGCTGAACGTCCTAGGACTGTGGAGGGCTAGTACACAAACACCACACACGACCATACTTCAGGAAATAATAAAAAAACATCCCCTGATAGAGGCACCGTGTGATAGAATCAGGAAAACACACGTGTTTGACAAACACTACTATGTAGAACTAGCTGAGGAACCTAAGGACTATTCGGGGTCCGAGGTAAGAATATACACCGATGGGTCAAAAACAGGGTCGGGAACAGGGGCAGCAGCTTTCTCACTTGACCTAAACATACATAAGACAATCACTCTAGGTATTCACAACTCAATCTTCCAGGCTGAGTGCATCGGAATAATAGAGGCAGCAGCGGCAGTACGCAACAGGAAAATCACTGGTTACCAGATCAGAGTACTGTCAGACAGCGCATCGGTGCTACAAGCCCTAAACACCGTGACAATCAACTCCGGACTGATACTCCAGTGCCACCAGGCACTAGAGGGTATAGCGGTAAACAACAAGGTAACCCTACAGTGGATCAGGGGGCACAGCGGCTCCTACGGGAACGATGCGGCGGACGAGCTGGCCAAACGGGGCTCCAGCTGGAGTGCAGAAGGCCCAGAACCGTATGTACCCTTACCAATCAGCCAGTTCAAATATTGGCTACATCAACTTACAAAATCTAAACATGAAAATCTCTGGGCCAACACCAGGGACTGCAGGCAATCCCGGGAAGCCATTCCCAAACCAGACCTGAGACTCAGGAAGTGCCTGCTACAGTTCCACAGAGGTCAACTGCGTATGGCGGTAGGACTTCTTACGGGTCATTGCCCACTCAACAAACACTTGTTTACAATAGGTGTCACCGACAGTCCCCTGTGCAGAGGCTGCATGGCGGAGGACGAATCAGCCACCCACGTGCTCCTGGAGTGCCCGGTGGTGGCAGAAGTACGACTGCAGTTTCTTGGGAACGTGGGAACTGCCCATGGAGTGTGGAAGCGTCCAAGAAGAGCGCTCCACTTCATGAAAGAGCTCGGGTGGCTGGAGTAACACCACCCGAGCGCCAACGTACAACGGACCGTCTTGAGGTCTCAGTGCGGAGAATGGCCCACCCGTCTTCCCAAGAGGCTGGGCAGCAAACAACAACAACAACAACAACCTCATTTTACCGTAAAAAAATTAAATATCGAGGTGGGTACTCATAATTTTTTTATGGTAGGGTAGATTTTCGCGAATTTTTCGCGAAGTCATATTGCAATATAATTTGTCATATCGTTGGCTAAGTAATTAGCAAATAGTTGTTAATAATATAATAATTTTTTTTTTGGTTACAAAACTTTTCGACTTTCTAACATTATTTTTTTAATTTTGGAAAATTCCAATAACAAATACTCCAATAAGATAATACCGAAGTACGAGGTCTTACATATAATTGTTTTGGAAATTTGATGTAGATTTATAATAAAGTATCCGAGGTATCTCAGAACTTAGAACTATTATCGTGTTTATGCGAAAATCTGCAAATTCGCAAAATTGTGAAAGGGGCGTTGCCTTTGTTCATTTAAGAGAAAGTTATATTATTCCCTTGATGTAAAGAAGGGTTAAATATTGTTAAATCCGTTTCATCTTTTCATCGCGAATCGACACAATGAGCGACTTATTGTATGAATCCCGTTCAAACGTATGGAAGACTGGCGTCACGTGGCTACCTACTCGCTCGGCCAATCACGGCGTTCCATGCGCCGCTCCCGCCTCAGACTTCACACCCCTTTGGCGGCTACCTCGGTTCTCATACAAACGATGCCGTATTTCGTATCCAGGTTTACTGACTCGTGACCTAGAGTCAGTGCGCTGTTATGTGATGTCACATACCCGTTAGCGCGCGAATATTTAAAATGGGATATGGTTAGGTAGGTTTTGCGCTTTCTGTCACGTTATACTGTGAATTAAGTGGTGCCGATATTTGCTTAAGCGTTGGTTAAAGGTAAGGCTTTACAATCAGGAGATCCCGGGTTCAATTCCTACTTTTCAAATGCTTTTATTTTTATATATTTTTTTAAGTATTTTTGGGACAATACTACTGTTTTCTTTTTGAAAGCTGCAGTAGTTTTGTGTTCATAAAGGTACTTACTAAAAATGAGTTAAAAAACTTGTTTGGATTTTTTTTTCTTGTTTTTTGCAACTCAGTGAGTGTCTTGAGAATATTCATACTAGGTGGTACATACATAATAAAACGCAGGCGTTTAAAAAATTCGGAAGTCCCGATCTTAAAATAACGGGAAAGTGGTGGGAAATTTGGTGTTTAAGTAGGTAGGTACTTAGCGCACTACCGGTCACTGAAGTCACCAGCCGCCACTGATAGGTACACAAGATAACACAGAAAGCACCAAAAACATGAGCAGAAATGTTTCTTTCTGTACTGTGTTGTGTGCCCCACATTGTGTGCATCCGCGGGAGGGAACAACAAGAGTGACTCACCTTCCCCGCCATGGACCTCAAGGCTTGATCAGCCTTAGCCAGATCTTCCTTCAGCGATGACAGGTTTTGAGAAAGCGAAGTCTCTTTGCGCCACAGCTCACTGAACAGAAAAGCAAACATAATCCAGCTACTGCAGCCGTGATGTCAGCTCTTTTTCATACGCATAAACCAATTTTGAAAACATTTATGCCACTCCTCCGTGGTGACTTCGGAAGCATGTTTTTCATACTCTTCGACAGCATCTTCTGATGATAAAAATAATTAACTTAATACTAATTAATAATTACTTCCTGGATCTCTGCTCCTGGTCCATCCTCTTCTTACACTCACTCGTAGTACTGCTTGTTGTGTTCATTGATGATGATGCGCTTCCGCTCCATCTCCGTCGTGATCTCCCCGATGCAGTGCTCCAACTCCGTCAGCTTATTAATGTAGAGAGTGATACTTACTTCCTGGAGCTCTGCTACTGGTCCTTCCTTTTCTTACACTCGTAGTACTGCTTGTTGTGTTCATTGATGGCGATGCGCTTCCGCTCCATCTCCGTCGTGATCTCCCCGATGCAGTGCTCCAACTCCGTCAGCTTATTAATGTAGAGAGTGATACTTACTTCCTAGAGCTCAGCTACTGGTCCTTCCTCTTCTTACACTCGTAGTACTGCTTGTTGTGTTCATTGATGATGATGCGCTTCCGCTCCATCTCCGTTGTGATCTCCCCGATGCAGTGCTCCAACTCCATCAGCTTATTAATGTAGAGAGTGATACTTACTTCCTGGAGCTCTGCTACTGGTCCTTCCTCTTCTTACACTCGTAGTACTGCTTGTTGTGTTCATTGATGGCGATGCGCTTCCGCTCCATCTCCGTCGTGATCTCCCTGATGCAGTGCTCCAACTTCGTCAGCTTATTAATGTAGAGAGTGATACTTACTTCCTGGAGCTCTGCTACTGGTCCTTCCTCTTCTTACACTCGTAGTACTGCTTGTTGTGTTCATTGATGACGATGCGCTTCCGCTCCATCTCCGTCGTGATCTCCCCGATGCAGTGCTCCAACTCTGTCAGGTTATTAATGTAGAGAGTGATACTTACTTCCTGGAGGTCTGCTACTGGTCCTTCCTCTTCTTACACTCGTAGTACTGCTTATTGTGTTCGTCGATGGCGATGCGCTGCCGCTCCATCTCCGTCGTGATCTCCCCGATGCAGTGCTCCAACTCCGTCAGCTTATTAATGTAGAGAGTGATACTTAGTTCCTTGAGCTCTGCCCCTGGTCCTTCCTCTTCTTACACTCGTATTACTGCTTGTTGTGTTCATTGATGACGATGCGCTTCCGCTCCATCTCCGTCGTGATCTCCCCTATGCAGTGCTCCAACTCCGTCAGCTTATTAATGTAGAGAGTGATACTTACTTCCTAGAGCTCTGCTCCTGGTCCTTCCTCTTCTTACACTCGTAGTACTGCTTGTTGTGTTCATTGATGACGATGCGCTTCCGCTCCATCTTCGTCGTGAACTCCTCGATGCAGTGCTCCAACTCCGTCAGCTTATTAATGTAGAGAGTGATACTTACTTCCTGGAGCTCTGCTACTGGTCCTTCCTCTTCTTACACTCGTAGTACTGCTTGTTGTGTTCATTGATGACGATGCGCTTCCGCTCCATCTCCGTCGTGATCTCCCCGATGCAGTGCTCCAACTCCGTCAGCTTATTAATGTAGAGAGTGATACTTACTTCCTGGAGCTCTGCTCCTGGTCCTTCCTCTTCTTACACTCGTAGTACTGCTTGTTGTGTTCATTGATGGCGATGCGCTTCCGCTCCATCTCCGTCGTGATCTCCCCGATGCAGTGCTCCAACTCCGTCAGCTTATTAATGTAGAGAGTGATACTTACTTCCTGGAGCTCTGCTACTGGTCCTTCCTCTTCTTACACTCGTAGTACTGCTTGTTGTGTTCATTGATGACGATGCGCTTCCGCTCCATCTCCGTCGTGATCTCCCCGATGCAGTGCTCCAACTCCGTCAGCTTATTAATGTAGAGAGTGATACTTACTTCCTAGAGCTCTGCTCCTGGTCCTTCCTCTTCTTACACTCGTAGTACTGCTTGTTGTGTTCATTGATGACGATGCGCTTCCGCTCCATCTCCGTCGTGATCTCCCCGATGCAGTGCTCCAACTCCGTCAGCTTATTAATGCAGAGAGTGATACTTACTTCCTGGAGCACTGCTACTGGTCCTTCCTCTTCTTACACTCGTAGTACTGCTTATTGTGTTCGTCGATGGCGATGCGCTGCCGCTCCATCTCCGTCGTGATCTCGCCGATGCAGTGCTCCAACTCCGTCAGCTTATTAATGTAGAGAGTGATACTAACTTCCTGGAGCTCTGCTACTGGTCCTTCCTCTTCTTACACTCGTAGTACTGATTATTGTGTTCGTCGATGCTGATGCGCTGCCGCTCCATCTCCGTCGTGGTCTCCTCGATGCAGTGCTCCAACTCCGTCAGTGTATTAATGTGGAGAGTGATACTTACTTCCTGGAGCTTTGCTACTGGTCCTTCCTCTTCTTACACTCGTAGTACTGCTTGTTGTGTTCATTGATGACGATGCGCTTCCGCTCCATCTCCGTCGTGATCTCCCCGATGCAGTGCTACAACTCCGTCAGTTTATTAATGTAGAGAGTGATACTTACTTCCTCGAGCTCTGCTACTGGTCCTTCCTCTTCTTACACTCGTAGTACTGCTTATTGTGTTCGTCGATGGCGATGCGCTGCCGCTCCATCTCCGTCGTGGTCTCCTCGATGCAGTGCTCCAACTCCGTCAGGTTATTAATGTAGAAAGTGATATTTACTTCCTGGAGCTCTGCTACTGGTCCTTCCTCTTCTTACACTCGTAGTACTGCTTGTTGTGTTCATTGATGGCGATGCGCTTCCGCTCCATCTCCTTCGTGATCTCCCCGATGCAGTGCTCCAACTCCGTCAGCTTATTAATGTAGAGAGTGATACTTCCTGGAGCTCTGCACCTGGTCCTTCCTCTTCTTACACTCGTAGTACTGCTTATTGTGTTCGTCGATGGCGATGCGCTGCCGCTTCATCTCCGTCGTGGTCTCCTCGATGCGGCGCTCCAGCTCTGTCAGCTTATTAATGTAGAGAGTGATACTTACTTCCTGGAGCTCTGCTACTGGTCCTTCCTCTTCTTACACTCGTAGTACTGCTTGTTGTGTTCATTGATGACGATGCGCTTCCATTCCATCTCCGTCGTGATCTCCCCGATGCAGTGCTCTAACTCCGTCAGCTTATTAATGTAGAGAGTGATACTTACTTCGTGGAGCTCTGCTACTGGTCCTTCCTCTTCTTACACTCGTAGTACTGCTTATTGTGTTCGTCGATGGCGATGCGCTTCCGCTCCATCTCCGTCGTAATCTCCCCGATGCAGTGCTCCAACTCCGTCAGCTTATTAATGTAGAGAGTGATACTTACTTCCTGGAGCTCTGCTCCTGGTCCTTCCTCTTCTTACACTCGTAGTACTGCTTGTTGTGTTCATTGATGACGATGCGCTTCCGCTCCATCTCCGTCGTGATCTCCCCGATGCAGTGCTCCAGCTCCGTTAACTTATTAATGTAGAGAGTGATACTTACTTCCTGGAGCTCTGCTACTGGTCCTTCCTCTTCTTACACTCGTAGTACTGCTTATTGTGTTCGTCGATGGCGATGCGCTTCCGCTCCATCTCCGTTGTGATCTCCCCGATGCAGTGCTCCAACTCCGTCAGCTTAGTAATGTAGAGAGTGATACTTACTTCTTGGAGCTCTGGTACTGGTCCTTCCTCTTCTTACACTCGTAGTACTGCTTGTTTTGTTCATTTATGACGATGCGCTTCCGCTCCATCTCCGTCGTGACCTCCCCGATGCAGTGCTCCAACTCCGTCAGCTTATTAATGTAGAGAGTGATACTTACTTCCTGGAGCTCTGCTCCTGGTCCTTCCTCTTCTTACACTCGTAGTACTGCTTATTGTGTTCGTCGATGGCGATGCGCTGCCGCTCCATCTCTGTCGTGGTCTCCTCGATGCGGCGCTCCAGCTCGGTCAGTTTGCTGGCATCACGCTTTAGGTCGTCGCGAAGCTTGGTCTCATGGTCTTTTTTGTCCTTTATCTGCTTGTTTAGAGATCTGGAAAAGGGGTGCACTTTTGGGACATAATATTTATGAGGAAGCTGTAGAGCGTAGCTTTCAATGGTTTGACGCATAGCACCGTTGAGAGGTTGACGAGAATCGACAAGCTCACAGTATGACAAGATCTAAATCAAGACAACCCATTAATAGACAAGATTGTCACAACAAACTAAACAAAACTAGTCCAGGATTGTTACACTGCGAAGGCTATGTCTCCTGTTTTAATGTTAGACCTTCATTGTCATATACTGAATGCTAAACGACGTGACAGGACTACTCTTTAAGAAAAATATACACAATGGAGTGCTCTTGCCACCCTGATGTATAGAATCCAGAAAAACTTGAAACTATACATCTGATTTAAAAAATTATAATAACCATTTGCGAAAAATAATAAAAAAAAGATTATGAAAATATTATTATTTTTTTTTTATTTTAAAAAATTGTTAGCCGTGACTTCGCTCGCAGTCTCTCACTCTTCTTCTCTCTCTCTCTTCCCCTTCCTCCCTCGCTCTCTATCTCTCTCCTTCCTCCCTCGCTCTCTCTCTCTCTCTCTATCCCTTCCTCCCTCGCGCTCTCTCTCTCTCCCTTCCTCCCTCGCTCTCTCTCTCTCTCTATCCCTACCTCCCTCGCGCTCTCTCTCTCTCCCTTCCTCCCTCGCTCTCTCTCTCTCTCTCTCCTTTCCTCCCTCGCTCTATCTCTCTCTCCCTTCCTCCCTCGCTCTCTCTCTCTCTCTCCCTTCCTCCTTCGCTCTCTCTCTCTCTCTCCCTTCCTCCCTCGCTCTCTCTCTCTCTCTCCCTTCCTCCCTCACTCTCTCTCTCCTTTCCTCCCTCGCTCTATCTCTCTCTCCCTTCCTCCCTCGCTCTCTCTCTCTCTCTCCCTTCCTCCCCGCTCTCTCTCTCACTCCCTTCCTCCCTCGCTCTCTCTCTCTCTCCCTTCCTCCCTCGCTCTCTCTCTCCCTTCCTCCCTCGCTCTCTCTCTCTCACTTCCTCCCTCGCTCTCTCTCTCTCACTTCCTCCCTCGCTCTCTCTCTCCCTTCCTCCCTCGCTCTCTCTCTCTCTCCCTTCATCCCTCGCTCTCTCTCTCTCTCCCCTCATCCCTCGCTCTCTCTCTCTCCCTTCTCCCCTCGCGCTCTCTCTCTCCCTTCCCCCCTCGCTATCTCTCTCTCCCTTCATCCCTCGCTCTCTCTCTCTCCCTTCTCCCCTCGCGCTCTCTCTCTCTCTCTCTCCCTTCGCCCCTCGCTCTCGCTCTCTCTCTCCCTTCCCTCCTCGCTCTCTCTATCTCTCTCTCTCTCTCCCTTCCCCCTCGTTCTCTCTCTCTCTCCCTTCCCCCTCGCTCTCGCTCTCTCTCTCCCCCTTCCCCCTCGCTCTCTGTCTCCCTTCCCCCCTCGCTCTCGCTCTCTGTCTCCCTTCCCCCCTCGCTCTCTCTCTCCCTTCCCCCCTCGCTCTCACTCTCTCTCTCCCTTCCCCCCTCGCTCTCACTCTCTCTCTCCCTTCCCCCCTCGCTCTCACTCTCTCTCTCTCTCCCTTCCTCCCTCGCGCTCTTTCTCTCTCTCTCCCTTCCTCCCTCGCTCTCTCTTTTTCCCTTCCTACTTCTCTCTCCCTTCCTCCCTCGCTCTCCCTCTCCCTCGCTCTTTCTCTCTCTCTCTCCTTTCGTCTCTCGCTCGTCCTCCCTCGCTCTCCTTTCCTCCCTCGCTCTCTCTCCCCTTCCCGCTCCCCTCCCTTCCGCTCCCCATCCCCCTCCTTACCTCTCCCCATTCCCCCTCCCGCCCCATTCCTCCTATACCACGTCTCAATTTAAAAATCGTATATAGTTTTCTTCTTCAATTTTAGTTAGTACATAGAGTCTACAAACGCAGTATATCATAAAACAAAGTAACTTACTCCATAACCATCAATTCCAGATTTATTATTAGTATAGCTTTTGCCCGCGGCTTCGCTCGCGGCAAACTCGGTTTAATAGTAAATTCGTATCCGAAGGGGAGGGGAGGGAGCGAGAGGAGGGAGGGGGAATATATGTGGAGGCAGGATAGAGGGATGGAGAGGGGAGAGGACGGAAGGGTGAGGGTGAAATGGAAGGAGAGGAAGGGAGGGGAAGCGAGGGGTAGCGTTATGGTATATAACCTATAGTGAGCCTCAAGAACTGGTCTGTACATTGGTGCAAACCGCATCAAAATCTCTGAAGTGGTTCCGGAGTTTACCTCAAACAGACTTTCCCTTTTATAAGAAGTAGAGAAGAAGCTAGGAGATAGAGAGTAGAGAAGATAGAGATGAGCTAAAGAATAATGCGGTGGAATATTATGGGGTGGATTTGGGATAGAGAGCTCGGAGTCCTCAAGACAACGTAGGCGACGACAGCAAGTATCCGCCCTGACAAACAGGCAAACACCGGCTCGCGGGCGGAAGGCTTCTTCCAGGGTGTTGGTCGAGTCGACGCTATTAATTGGTGTAGGGGCGTGCACCGCTGATTGAACCTTGTTCTTTCTTTGTACTGCCATGATTGTAGTAAGTACGTATAGTAGTGTTGGTACATCGTACTAAAATACCTCCTACTCTATGTGAAGATATTATTATTGTTTTTATGAATCTTGTGTAGTTAGTGCGAAGATAGGTATCTACTTGAGTTCCTTCTCGATCCACTTGTCGCGATCGTGCTTGGAGGTGAACTGGGTGCCGCGGCCCTGCTTGGCGTACAGCTCCTGCCGGCGCTGCTGGTTGAGGGCGAGCGCGCGCGTGCACTCCTCCTCGCGACTCTTCATCTCCTCGTACTTGGGCTTCAGCTCCTCCAGCTCGCGCTCCTTCTCCGCTATCTGCTGCCTCAGCCGCTCCAGCTCGTGCTCCGCTCGCTCCTGCACACCACCGTACCACCACATAGTTATCTCCTCGTACTTGGGCTTCAGCTCCTCCAGCTCGCGCTCCTTCTCCGCTATCTGCTGCCTCAGCCGCTCCAGCTCGTGCTCCGCTCGCTCCTGCACACCACCGTACCACCACATAGTTATCTCCTCGTACTTGGCTTCAGCTCCTCCAGCTCGCGCTCCTTCTCCGCTATCTGCTGCCTCAGCCGCTCCAGCTCGTGCTCCGCTCGCTCCTGTACACCACCGTACCACCACATAGTTATCTCCTCGTACTTGGGCTTCAGCTCCTCCAGCTCGCGCTCCTTCTCCGCTATCTGCTGCCTCAGCCGCTCCAGCTCGTGCTCCGCTCGCTCCTGCACACCACCGTACCACCACATAGTTATCTCCTCGTACTTGGGCTTCAGCTCCTCCAGCTCGCGCTCCTTCTCCGCTAACCTAACCTAACCTAACCTAACCCAACTGTACTGTGTTCATCTCACTCGTTCCGTTGAAGTACGAACCATAGGATATTCTTTTCCTGCATGCGATAAGTGGGTGTGACACGACCTCAGCACCCTTTGGTATTGGAAAAAAGGTGATGCAGATGTATAGCAAGAACCCTAGCCTTTTAGAGATGTTGGCGATTTTTAAAGACCCCGAGGCAACTCCAACTCAAATCGCTGACGTTGGAGAGAAATTCCTTGTGAAACTGTAGGGAGGGGCCATCGAAATTGACAATCTCGAAGAGCTGAGATACCGCATTTTTTCCAGTCGTGGCGAAGCCCAAATGTCTACTTGCCAGACTGCCACCAACTAGAGATGCCGCCAAATACTTTATTATCATATTACTATTTTTATTTTATATCTTTATTTACTTACACATTTTATTTTTACAATAATTTTACATATTTATAAACTAAAACTTAAAATTGAAAATTGATATAAAAACAAATAGAGTTCCACCACCGGCGGCGGCGGCGGGGCGGACCCAGGCTACCGGGTGTCGGGTCCCAAAGAGAGAAACCTCAGACGATGCGCGCAGTGTCGAGCAGGGCTGCCTTCTCGATCTGACCCTTGACCCAACCACTAAGCGAGAGCCTCTCAAGGTGGTCGTCAAGGCTCTCGCTATCAGCCCATGCGCCGATACGACTATGGGCACAACAATCCATCAACCCCCAATGTGACATCATAGTTTTTCTGTGATGTCACATGTCATAAGTCATAGGTTTTCCAAGACGTTGGTATCTCCATCGTTTTTTGATATTTTTTATATTTTAAGAAACTTTGTCTAATTTTGATCGGTTGTATCTCCGTTAATATTGGGCCTGAAAATCTGGTTCACAAACGAAATTTTAGGACATTAGCTCTAATAGATTATCATATGTGAATATATTGCAGTTCCAATAATTTTACATACATACGTGTCGAATTGATAACCTCCTTATTTTAAGTTGGTTAAAAAATAGGAGAGATTTGTTGAAAATGAGATTAGAGATTTGAACAAAATGTACCTTAGACTTATTGTCACCATCGACATCGTCGGTCAAGTCCTTGATGGCCAACTCGAGCTTGGTCTTCTCTCGCAGAAGCTGCTGTTGTTCCGTCGAGAGAACGTCCTTCTCCTCTTTGGTCGCTGCTACATCCTTCCTCGCTTCCTTCAGTTTCCTGTCGCCAAATATTCAGCCATCAATCATTCAGGCGTTCCTTCCTCAGAACACATTATAACTCTTGTCAAACCTATGTAGGTTAGTTACTATGCACAGAATCTCTCTCTCGTTGTAAGGAGACACAAAGAAAGATTTATGATGAAAAAAGTTTAAAAAAACATAAAACCGACTTCCTAAAAAAAGCAGAACTAAAAAACTATTTAAAATAAAAATATAAAAACCGCCTTTAAAAATATATGAAATAAAAATCTAAAAAAAAAATTAACCCTAGCGTTGAAGGCGGTGCTAAAAAGGCTACACAAATCACAAAGCATATCATTCACTCATGTTTTCTTTCATGCATCATTTTTGCTTGCTTTAGCACCGCCTTCAACTCTAGGGTTCGTTTTTTTTTTAGGTTTTTATTTCATATATTTTTGAAGGTGGTTTATATTTTTATTTTAAATAATTTTTAAGTTCTACTTTTTTTATTAGGAAGTCGGTTTTATGTTATTTAAAACTTTTTTTTATTTCACAGTTTTTTTAGTAATTTTTTGTTATTAATGTACTCGGCGGAATGGCTCGGCCTTCGGCCTCGCGATTCCTCCTCGCTTTCCAATCCGATCTTGTCCAAATTAAAATAGGACCACGTCAGCCTCGATAGCTTAGTGGTACAGACAGTCAACTGTCGCTATTGAATGTTAAGCAACGCTGGGTGCGGTCAGTACTTGGATGGGTGACCGCTGACCGTTGGAGGCTGACCGAGGTTCGGATTCCTCGTAAAACTGTAGGTCCCTTCCCTCCTAATCTTACTTGGTGGTAGGGTTTAACCCGCTCGGGTTGGTACCACCGCACTGAATGTAACGTCGGTCGAAACGGCTATGTAAATAGTTTTCCGACCAGTTCAGTGTAGTCAGCACGATCAAAGGGGGAAGCACTGACATGGCACTCAGTTCACCCGGTGTTATGGGCTGACATCACGGACGTTGTAGGTGATGTAGCCAACCGTGTCAGTTTCCATAAAAAAAAAACTCACGGTTATCAAACAAAAAAAAAGGATTTTCAAAATCGGCCCACAATTGACGGAGTAATCGCGTAACAAACATCCAAAAAAAGAAAACATACCGTCGAATTGAGAATCTCTTAGGTCTTAAGTAAATTGCTCGTGAAGACAAATGCAACGAGCCCAAACACGATGGGTTTATCAGGTGTAGTTTATGAGTTCCTATCGCCACCTTCCGTCTCCATCATCAGACCAGCTCGATGGTACTCGTACCATAATATATTAAGCCGGCCGGTCGGATATTATCTGGCCGGTCGGAAAAGAAAAATTTCAAATTTAGAATATTCATGAAACAAGGGTCCGAATATGTATCACTAGTATATCGATTCATGTATTTCAATAGGACAGAGAAAATTTCAAAATATTAGGTATTTAATACTTTTTAGTTCTAGTTTTTTTTTTTTTTTTGGTAGTCAGTTTTATATTTTAAAAATTTTTATTTCATTCTTTTTAGTAATATTACATAAAAAAGAATAATCTAAATTGAATAATCGAAATCGATTGAAGTGGTACAGAATTATTCGCCATATGTGTCAGACTGCAAATTGCTGAATAAGTCCACATCACAAAAGTTTTGCTGAAGGTAACCACACACCATACTAATTTATCAAACTGAAAATTGCTGAAAACGACCACATCACAAGTTTTGCTGAAGGTAACCACACACCATAATATTATGTTGATTTTTCATAAACCGCTCAATCAATTTCGATGAAATTGAAATGGGACCACCTCTGAAGTATGACCTACCAAACAAAAGCCTCAGGTGCACTCCGGGAGTGCCGGCAGAAGTGAAAACACCGTAACATTGCTTAAAAAAAAATAAAAGTTTAAGTTTTAAGTTTATTTATAAAGATTTAAAAAAAATTTAAAAAATAAAAATAATGAAAAAAAAAATTATATATTAAAAAAAATAATTATGAAAAAAAAAATAATAAAAAAAAAATTCTGTAAAATTTAGTAGAACGGACAGACATGCATTTGTTACGGAACCCTACATTCATTTTGCAGAACTTAGTAGAATGGACAGACATAAACGTGTTACGGAACCCTACTTTTATTATAAATTAGATGAAACAGAATGCGTAACATTTTTAGGAGTAGAAGTGGATAACAAGTTAAATTGGAAAATACAAATTGATAGAGTTTCCGAGAAACTCGCAAGTGCTTGCTACGCTTTGAAAACGCTTAAGAAAACATCTACAATAAAAACATTGAAACTTGTGTCACGTAGTGAATTTTAATAGCGGACTGTCGAAATGCGTTTACCGAAGTGTCAGAGACACATTGCCAGTACTCCGTACTAAGGCTACGGTACACGTGAGACGTCCGTTATATTCAATATTATTACTGCCAACCTACATTTCTGAAAATTCAATCACACATATCTCGGCGTACTACACTCTCACTACGTAACCGAGCACACATTATTGCATCATTTACCGAGCGTGAATTTCCACGATCTCTTTCCGCTGTCAGCCCATACTAAAATTATATATTGTTTGACGTAAAGAAAAAGATCGCAAGCGTCTGTATGGAATTTCTGTTTGCTGAATTTGGCAACACAGCACATCGCGGTGTTGACTAATGGGTTGCCAGGCGGTTAAAATATATCCCAAATAGACGGGAATTCACATTCGCCTCGGTCGTATTTATCTTACTTATTAATTCAGACATCATCGGAGGACCCCTAGTAGAGGTCCATTATTATCAACAAATGGTGTTACAGGCCTTCAGCCACTTGGATTCAGGTAACCACATACAGTGCGCGTCATTGCGTGCTAGCCGACTTCATTCCGCAGCCACACCACCAACGCGCGCTGTCACCTATAAAAGCGGAACTCAGTCAACCAAGACTTCACTTCTTTTAAATAATTCTCCGCTACAAGCTAAAATATAACGCGCTCGATCTGCCGCCGTGAGTCTCACTAGTCTTCCTCGCGACCGTGCCACTGTCAACGAGCCGCGGCGTTGCACCACCGCCGTCGGTCACGCGTCGCCGAGCACTCCCTCACGGACGCCTGCAGCCGTACATCTCAGCGTTGAGACAGGAGTCCCCACAGCCAGGGTTACGGGTAACATTACAATCTCTCCAGCTCTGCCTTGCCTGTCGCTTGTGAGACACCGCCGGCCTAGCGGTTGTCGTTGCGCTTCACGCACAAAACGTATAACGCCCATCTGTGTATTTTCTCTCTTCCCATCCACAGGGCACCTTGATATGTGTGCATTATGTAATGTGGGTGTGTTTGTGTGTGTGTGTGCAGCTTCTACGTTTACACGTAGACTTCCACGCTTCTACGTTTCTACGCTTCTACGTTCTCCGTCCGAGGACGCCTGCATCGTCCACGGGCGATGGCATAGCCGGCATAGCCGGTACGAGCCACCTGGGCTCTACTCCTCGTCCGGCTGTTCCGAAGCAGAACATTGTGAAGAGGGTGGGGAACGAGCGACGCGTCGGAGGCATCGGTCGGCCTCCCTGCGAAGACCTTCGTCTCCTCCTCCGAAGCTAAGTTCTCGGACAGATTTGTAGCTCTAATCGATTAGCTCGGTCGTCACCCCTACGATGCTCAAGTGATTCTGATAACTCACACCCTGTCTTTTTATATAACAATCTTGTATTACAAGGAATAAATGATAACTTTATTTATTATTTAAGTCCCCTTTTTCGTCTCAGTGGCGCCTACCGGTAAAGAATTACTTGAGCAGTAGGTAGGCTTAATTCTTGAGTACCTACATTATCACACAGTAGTTGGCTAGCAACGCCCGAACATATTCAAAGTATAGACTTCATCTATCTTTGTAATCGGTACTGTGGCTAGGGAAGTAGTTTATTTTTTTTATTTGTGCAAAATTTTTTTTTATTATAACTTGAAGTTTTTTTTGTGCAATTTGTGCAGTATCCCTAGTTCTTCGGCGGGTTTTTGGGTAAATTGTTAGGCTTTTTTGGGGTTTTATCAAGCTATAAGGAGCTATATCCTACCTTATAAGCTTAATGTGTGACGAGCGAGCTAAAATTTTCATTTGTTTTGTATTGTGCGTTCTTGTGTTGTGTAATTTTTTTAAATTTAGTAGATACCTCCAAACCTGAGAGGTAGTCTCCACGTCCATCATATTTTTTCATATTGGATAATAGGTTGCAGAAAAATAATTTATTTTTTCACTTATAGGTAATGAAATTACCCACACCAGTGTTTGTGAAGGTTTTATTGTACTCATGTGGACTAGAACCGCAGGGTCGTTGGTTAGTTTTTATTATATTTTATATTGTGTTTGTCTAACACCAAGTTTTTAGCCAACGTTTTTTTAATTGCAAACATTAGGTGAATTTAGTTCAGTTAGGCAACCTATCGATAAATAATTTGATGTTTCATGCCAGCACAACGCACATACATGTCAACTCGTTACTTTCTTTTAGATGTAGATTCCCAACTCAACGGACCGTTGAAATAAACAATACCTAGTCAGTTTATTATAGTATTTTGCAAATCTGTTAATTTTTCGTCTCACTTGTATATTTCGCATATATTGAAGTGATTCTAAGATATGGCCTTGAGGTATGGGGTACATGCCAAGAAGTAAATAAAATATTACAAAAAAAGGCTATTCGCATTATTACGGGATCAAAATGGGATGATACATGTAGACCTATTTTTAAACAATTAGAAATACTAACTGTAATAAACTTATATATTTACATTGTGAGCCTAGATACCTACAATCAGATTGATAATTTTGAAAAGCAAGGCACTCAGCAAAATCGTTATGGACTAAGAGATAGGAGAAAACTTACATTACCTAAAGTAAGATTAACTTTGATGAAAAAGGGCAATGAATATATGTCCATACTAATTTTTAATGCATTGCCTGAGTATATAAAGGATTTTCAATCAAAGAGTGAATTTAATAAACCGGCCAAGTGCGTGTCGGGCCACGCGCAGTGTAGGGTTCCGTAGGTGCGGAACCCTATCAAAATAAATTATTCCATTATTTGTATAATTCTGTAAGGGAAATAAATGAATGTTAATTTGAAAAAGTTCTTCAACAGTGAAATGATGGCTGTCGTCCGTACATTTTATAAGTTCGTCGACTATTACTCGTCAACCTGTACAGCCTACTTAGCTGTGATAGTTTTCCTTTTAATTTCGATATATGTGCTACTGCTGTGAATTTTTTCACATATCTAATAACAACCGTTTAGCTGGCAGAGGGGGGGGGGACACTTGACTCTAACAAAAATTAGCACTTAAAAGCTTAATAATTCGCAAACGGATCCCTAAATCGAAAAATGTTTTTCCCAAACCCGCAATATTTTCTAAAGACCTATCCAACGACACCGCACACGATGGGGTAGACCTGAAAAAAAAAATTCACCCCCACTTTACGTGTAGGGGAGGTACCCTAAAAACAAATTATTTCAAAATTTTTATTTTACCACTTTGTCGGCGTTATTAATATGTATACCCATACCAACTTATAACTTTCTAGTACTAAGGGTCTCTGAGCTAAGCCGCGGACAGACAGACGGACGGACAGACGGACAGACGGACGGACATGGCGAAACTATAAGGGTTCCTTGTTGACTACGGAACCCTAAAAATGGACTCAAGAAATTTCTAGTAGAAAGGCCATTTTATACATTTGATGAATTTTTCTCAGAGTGTAAATAGTTGTGTGTGTTATGTTATGTCATGTGCATACTATTTTTAGTTGATAGGTAACTAATTTATGTGTTTCTAATGAGTAATGTTTTATTTTCATAATTTATAATTTACCTTGCATTTTTATGTTATGTTTATTGTGCTATCAATGCTATGGTGTATCTTTTATTGAATTTGACTTTGTGAACATTAGATTTTATTTAATATGCTTTCAATTTGAATGTAAAACTACCTATCACATTTAACAAAGACAATATATTTTACAGATTTAAAAAAAAAAATTAAAAATTTTTTTTTATGTTTTAATTAATTTATTCAATTTCATTGTTAAATGTAAATCTTAATTTGTAATCATTTATCTTAATTGTGCAATTTGCATTTATCTGATTTTACATTTACATTTACATTGTTTTATTATTCAATTTCATTGTTAATTTTATCCTAAATTGTAATAGTTATTCTTATTATGCAATTCACATTTAGCTTATTTAACATTTTGACTAGTAATTTTTATATAGGTATATCAATTGACTATTGTTTTGATGTTTTTATTTTTCTTTAGTTTTATTATTCAATTTCATTTAAAAAAAAACAATTACTTATATTTTTATTATTTTGCTAATATGTAATTTGCAATGTTTGTATTGTACGTGTACTAGTGCTAATAGGATCGTCATGCCTGTTTGTGTGTTACCGACGAATTTTAATAAATCAATAAATAAAATAACCGTCGGAGGACCTTGGTTGAAAATTGAAAAATTTAGTAGAACGGACAGACATGCATTTGTCACGGAACCCTTCATTCATTTTGAAATAAATGTTAAATTTAGTAGATCGGACAGACATGCATTTGTTACAGAACCCAACATTCATTTTGCAGAACTTAGTAGAATGGACAGACATAAACGTGTTACGGAACCCTACTTTTATTATAATACTACCCTACTTTTATATACGTTTGTTCTTCTACCAAAAAAGAAAGAAGTTACTGATCCCAAGGATATTAGACCTATAGCCCTTACGAACACAATTTCGAAAATATTCTTCTCCATTATACAGGCCAGACTACTCAAACACATGTGTACCAACGACTACTTACCGAAGAAGTACCAAAAAGGTTTTCTCCCAAGAGTTGCAGGGTGCCTCGAACATAATTCTTTGCTGACTGAATGTCTTAGAGATGCAAGGAAGAATGAGAGACAATTAACTGCCACGTGGTTAGACTTTGAAAACGCCTTCGGTTCGGTGCGCCATGAGTTACTATTAAAGGCGCTAGAGTGGTATAATGTGCCACCTCTGATCTGTAATATAATAGCCTCCTACTACAAAAAACTTTCCTTTGTAATACAAGTAAAAGGCGAAACGGAGAAGACACCGGAAATTCGTTACGGCATAGGACTTTTCCAGGGTTGCTGCCTCTCTCCTGTCACATTTAACATTGTTATCAACATTCTAATTGATACGCTTGTCGTAAAAGAAAAGAAATGGGGATACAGGTTCAAATATGGAGAAACATATATGGCGGCCATCCTGGCATTTGCGGATGATATTACGCTGTTAACCCGCAATCCAAAACAAAATCAGTCGCTTCTTAAGGTGGTGGATGACTATTGTGAATGGACCAAAGGGATGAAGATAAAACCAGCGAAGTGCTACTGTTTGAGCTTAACCAGGAAAGGTTCAAAGTTTACCTCGAGCAATCCAGGTTTGACAGTAGCCGGAAAACCAATCGCAACCGTGGCTGATGAAGCTCCTTTTAAATTCTTGGGCAAAAGGATCACCAGCAGAGGAAAGGAGCATCCTACTGATGATATTGTCCAACTTTTCGAAGAGAGCCTCCGCCAAACTGACAATCTTCCCCTCCTGGGTACACAAAAGGCATGGATTTACGATAACTACCTGACATCAAAACTTTCATGGCCATTTCTCGTCTACGACTTCACAAAGCAAAACCTGACTAAATTAGACTCGTATGTGACCAGATTCCTGAAATCATGGTTTGGACTGGCTCACCCGGCTGACTCGTCAACGCTATACAGATCTCACAATAACTTTGGACTGAACATTAAGAAACCGTCGATATTTTATCAAAAGGCGAGAATAGCCAAACGATGTATACTCAAAGACTCCAATGATAGCGCTATTCAAGCCTTACCCAACACATCACTATCAGATGAACTGGAATCGAGACTCGACTTCTACAAATCATTCCAAGTTGGTACACGCACCAATAGATCTGGATTGGGCATAGAAACAGCAAAGTCTGATAAAGAAATACTGAAAGGTTTTGCTCAGGAGGACATGGAACAAGGCTTCAAACTTCACGCCTTAAACCTAGAAATGCAGAATGATTGGCTAACAGTGATTGACTAACAGTGGAAATCCATAATATACAACTGGTCCCCTGAGCTGCTTAAGTTCTACTTAAATGCATTCCAGCTTACTCTCCCCGACCCGAGTAACCTAGTTAGATGGGGGAAATCTACAAATAAACTATGCCCGTCATGTAAGGAGTTCGTAGGCACGGCCAAACATTTGTTATGCGGATGCAAAATACTACTTGAGCGAGGCCAGTATTCCTACCGTCATGATAAAGTCCTCCAAATCATCAGAGAGGCCATCAACCTGTCAATTGCACGGACCAGGAAAGGGCAAACCAGTAGCGGCTTCCAGAAGGTCAACTTAGTGAAACCTGGAGCCAATAAGCTGCCCAAAGATAGGACTAAACCTTCTTCAATTTTGGGAGCAGCAAAGGATTGGGAATTGTTGATGGACACACATGAGAAGCATTACCAAATGCCTTCGGAAATCTGTACCACAGCATTAAGACCGGATATACTCATATTCTCAAAAGCGACAAAGCATGTAGTACTTGTTGAACTTACAGTTCCATGGGAAAGTAACATACCGAAGGACCACAACATCAAACTTAACAGGTACTGCAACCTAGTAGACCGGATTGTGAGAAACGGATTCAAGACTGATCTCTTCGCTGTGGAAGTCGGAGCAAGGGGACTACCAGCGAAGTCGCTCTACAGTCTCTTCAAGAATCTAGGGCTCCCAAGATCGACGCTAAGCTCATATATGGAGAGAGCTTCGAAAACGTCACTGGAAGCATCCTACAGAATATGGATAGGTAGAGAGAGGGAGGTCGAGAGCGGGACTGGTGGTTTCCCCGCGTCCTAGTCAACGCAGACTAGCTGACGAGGGCTTGACGCGAGCCGAAACGTGAAGCATGCGCGGGAAATTTAGAGTGGCCACTCGCTAGTCCCGACCTCGATTAACGCCCTCCTCTACTGCCGATGGGCCCGGATATGTTCGGTGAAGACATCGCAAGCTCAGGTCCACACCTTCAAAAGGAAAGGGCAAACCAGTAGCGGCTTCCAGAAGGTCAACTTTATGAAACCTGGAGCCAAAAAGCTGCCCAAAGATAGGACTAAACCTTCTTCAATTTTGGGAGCAGCAAGGATTGGGAATTGTTGATGGACACACATGAGAAGCATTACCAGATGCCTTCGGAAATCTGTACCACAGCATTAAGACCGGATATACTCATATTCTCAAAAGCGACAAAACATGTAGTACTTGTTGAACTTACGGTTTCATGGGAAAGCAACATACCGAAGGACCACAACATCAAACTTAACAAGTACTGCAACTTAGTAGACCGGATTGTGAGAAACGGACAAGACAGGCTCTTCAATCTAGGGCTGCCAAGACCGACGCTAAGCTCATACATGGAGAGAGCTTCGAAAACGTCACTGGAAGCATCCTACAGAATATGGATAGGTAGAGAGAGGGAGGTCGAGAGCGGAACTGGTGTTTCCCCGCGTCCTAGTCAACGCAGACTAGCTGACGAGGGCTTGAAGCGAGCCGAAACGTGAAGCATGCGCGGGAAATTTAGAGTGGCCACTCGCTAGTCCCGGCCTCGATTAATACCCTCCTCTACTGCCGATGGGCCCGGATATGTTCGGTGAAGCCATCGTAAGCTTAGATCCACACCTTCGCTAGTCCCCGCCTCGATTAACACCCTCCTCTACTGCCGATGGGCACATGAGAAGCATGACCAGATGCCTTCTGAAATCTGTACCACAATATTAAGACCGGATATACTCATATTCACAAAAGCGACAAAGCATATGTAGTACTTGTTGAACTTACAGTTCCATGGGAAAGCAACATACCGAAGGACCACAACATCAAACCTAACAAGTACTGCAACCTAGTAGACCGGATTGTGAGAAACGGATTGTGAGAAACAGATTCAAGACTGATCTCTTCGCTGTGGAAGTCGGAGCAAGAGGACTACCAGCGAATTCGTCCACAGTCTCTCCAAGAATCTAGGGCTGCCAAGATCGACGCTAAGCTCATATATGGAGAGAGCTTCGTAAACGTCACTGGAAGCATCCTACAGAATATGGATAGGTAGAGAGAGGGAGGTCGAGAGCAGGACTGGTGTTTCCCCGCGTCCTAGTCAACGCAGACTAGCTGACGAGGGCTTGAAGCGAGCCGAAACGTGAAGCATGCGCGGGAAATTTAGAGTGGCCACTCGCTAGTCCCGGCCTCGATTAATACCCTCCTCTACTGCCGATGGGCCCGGTGTTCGGTGAAGCCATCGCAAGCTTGATCCACACCTTCCTTAACCGTCGGAGGACCTTGGTTGAAAATTGTAAAATTTAGTAGAACGGACAGACATGCATTTGTTACGGAACCCTACATTCATTTTGAAATAAATGTTAAATTTAGTAGAACGGACAGACATGCATTTGTTACGGAACCCTACAATTCATTTTGCAGAACTTAGTAGAATGGACAGACATAAACGTGTTACGAAACGAAACCCTACAATCGAAACCGGGAGTGCCGGCAGATCCCGTGCCAATCGTAACTTAACCCTTATTGCAATGACTTAAGGTTACATTTTAAATAATAATGTCGCTGTCGCGGTGTTACGAACAGAATTGATCCCGTGCCTCTGTAACTTAACCCTTAATGCAATGACTTAAGGTTACATTTCGCTTTTCAAGACTGACGAGGACGCGATGACGCAAGTTGAAATTTTTTTACCCAAGCGCCGCTAAAGAAGTTTTCACTTCAAAAAAAGAATTTTCTAAATCGGCCCTCAATTGACAGAGAAATCGCGTAACAAACATACAAAAAAAAAAAACAAAACATACAGTCGAATTGAGAACCTCCTCCTTTTTTGGAAGTCGGTTAAAAAGGTGTCCTTATCGAGTTGGCTAAGTGCTCTTCCGTGGTATTAAGATATTTTAATGTGACCTTAGCTAAGTTCTCTCAAACAGTGGTAAAGAAGAGTCAAGTTACGGTCGAGAATGATTAAGCTGTCATGAGATTGGTTTATGTGAGCAGCTCTTTCATTACTTCCCAGACTTTTTTTGGGTAATTCTTATGTTCTACGAACTTGTTGACAAAATACATTCTTCTAAACGTTACAGTGGCCTCATTCAACTTAATGCGATATGCTTTATATTGCCTTTCTAGAATTAAATCATCTTGATCCTTCTTAACCTGGCTGTGCGTGCATCAGCTGTAGTGTACATACTTTTTAATAAGCCTGGAGTCATACAAGCCTTCGAGTATCGCCATGGCCATGATTATTTAGTCGCAGTATGGTTTAGTAGAGTGCAATTCAGAGTTTCAATTATTAACTGCCTTGTCACATCGCTTTCCGAAAGCACCAATGTCCAGTGGTAGTAATTGGAAATCCTTTTATATTAGGTTTGTTATATATATGAAATAGCTGTTCTGTATAGAAAAATCAATAAAAAAAACATATTGTTGGATATTATCCAAACAGTTTGGCTAACTTAATATTAGCTCATTGATGCCTTTCCTGTAAATAAAAGTCATGTGGGCGGGAGTGGACAAATTATATGAAGGCACTTTTCAACGAATCTTGGGAGTAAAATTTTTTCCTTTGTAAAAAGTTAACAAAATTTCGAAAAAAAATCAAATCAAATCAAATAATATTTATTGCACTTGAAAATTTTTCAACATTGAAAATGTTTTTTCGATCGCTCCGGTAGGGCCCCATTTTCGCTGAAAGTGTGTTTGCCCCGTGGTATATAGTGGTTTAGGGCCACGAGGACGTATGAGGGCTCAAAAGACGCAGAATTTCAATGGCTTTCAGGTGCTGAAAATTTTTGGAAAAGTCGAAAACTTTTTTCGAAAATTGAAAAAAAACCAAAAAAAAACCTTCATTTTTAACACCTTCCCTCGGAATATCTTCGATATCTCCTGAACGAGGTCGAAAATCGAAAAACTGAGAGACATGTCTAGAGATATTGAGACGGGGAACATTTTATATCATTACACTTTTTTCGATATTGGTGACGGTTGAGGCTGTAGAGGTGCCCTTAGCCGCGAGTTTTGCGCGGCGCGAGGTGCGATATCACGCGGCGGGCGGCTCGCGTGCGGCCACGAGGACGTATGAGAGCTCAAAAGAAGCGGAATTCAAACGGATTTAAGATGATGTAAAAATATTTTAAAAAAGTTGGTTTTGAAAAAAAAATTTGGTTTGAAAAAATGTTTTTTTTGGAAACCGAAAAAAATTTAAAATTTTCGACCGATAAATTACGCGTTCAGTTGAATGCGTTCAGTTCGCAGGTTTGAGATACGAGGATATATTAGGACTCAAAAGACGCGGAATTCTAAGGGCTTAGATGGTACGACGCCTTAGGTTATAGAGGTACCTAGGCGGCGCGCGCCGCCTAGGTACCTCTACAACCTATGGCGTCGCAGGTTCGAGGTACGAGGGCCCACCAGGGCTCAAAAGACGGTGGAATTCGAAGGGCTACAAGATGCCGTAAAAATATTACAATTTATTTTTTATATTACAAACGTTTTTTTTGAATCATTTATTCGTAGCGGATAATCTATAGCTAGGTTCATTTTCAATGTCCCTTCAAGTCGTGGTTGCACGGGATCTGTGAATTTTTTGCAAAAGGTACAGCTTAACACCGTAGGCGTTCTCCCCCAGCCAACCATTGGGTTATTATGAAAAAGTGTGGAGTGGCAGAGAAGAAATAAATGGATGATGATAAAATATAGACATATAATTTAAACAGATAATAAAACACAAATACAAATAAATGGAGAAATATACATATATATATATATATATATATATATAAATATATACAATATATAGGTCCAAAGATTGTGGAATACAAGAGTCGAAATCGTCCCAATAGTTATAGGCACTACAGGAATTATAAATAAATCAACAGAGAAACACATAAAAAATTTAGACGCTGGTATAAAATTAGAAATACTCCAACAACAGGCTGCAATTGAAACCACAAAAATAATGACCAAATTTCTGAGTGGAAATCTACCTCCGGACAGTGAAGACAATAATATTATGTAACTCAAGACTGATCGGTGGGCCCGTCTTCTATCTTGGGAGGCACTCGAGCGAGGACGGGTGGCAGACCGGCGAGTACAATCGCCGACGACTCCGAAAAAATCCGGAAGAATAAAATTATATGATATATAAACATACATACTTATAAATAACATATACAGGGAAGGTAACAATAGACTCTAAAACATTTATCTACATGTACACTAATAAATAAAGTTTGTAGCTTAGATGTAGGAGGAAAAATGAACAAGGCCGGGCAAGTATGGGGGTGACGTGAGTCTCCTGAGTTTCAGTTCTTGCAGCTTAAAGACCATCCAGTGTGCGGCCGGGCGTTGAGGTGTAACAATTGTAACTGTATCTAAAACTATGGTAAGTTTGAGATAACATTAGGAATGTTAGTGACTTCTTCTGTATTACTGTCGAGATTGGAAAAATGTAAATTGCTGGAACATAATTTGTCAAGAAATATTTAATTGTATCACTATTGACGCGGGGTAAGCTGGCCTGCAGATCAGCAATGCGTGCCGGGAGCTGTACTGCCTCAAGTACAGGTTCCAGCCTGCCGGACTGATGCCAGTCGAGATGACCTCCACCTGCTGGCAGCTCTTCATCCGACATGACCATCGGCACCACTTCCATCTACTACCTGTTGGCAGCTCTTCCATCCGGAACAACTCATCATTGACAAAGTGGTCATCGCCAACATCTACGCGCACGGTCACAATCCTTGCGGATACTCCCTAACCTTACTCCAGAACAAATCATCATCGACCAGGAGGTCATCGCCAACATCCTCCGGCACTTCCACTATCCTTGTGGATACTCCCTAATCTTACTAATTATTATATTATTCAATTATCATATCATAACGTAATTTGATTTGTAACTTCGTTACATAATATGGTACTGTGGTCTATGAAAAATTTGCATAAATAAACGTAGCGCTCACCGATTGGCTTCCTTCACGTTGTCCTGCGCTTCCTTCACCATCTCTGCATATTGCTGCTGCTCCTTGCCACTGCTCGAGCGCAGTCGCTCCAGCTGCAAAGTTAACTCCAGTTCAGTTTGCACATCAACAAGGCGCGACGGGCTCACTGATGGCGTTGTGGAGTAGCCTAGCTAGGTATACTGCTGCAGGCTGCTCCTTGCCACTGCTCGAGCGCAGTCGCTCCAGCTGCAAAGTTAACTCCAGTTCAGTTTGCACATCAACAAGGCGCGACGGGCTCACTGATGGCGTTGTGGAGTAGCCTAGCTAGGTATACTGCTGCAGGCTGCTCCTTGCCACTGCTCGAGCGCAGTCGCTCCAGCTGCAAAGTTAACTCCAGTTCAGTTTGCACATCAACAAGGCGCGACGGGCTCACTGATGGCGTTGTGGAGTAGCCTAGCTAGGTATACTGCTGCAGGCTGCTCCTTGCCACTGCTCGAGCGCAGTCGCTCCAGCTGCAAAGTTAACTCCAGTTCAGTTTGCACATCAACAAGGCGCGACGGGCTCACTGATGGCGTTGTGGAGTAGCCTAGCTAGGTATACTGCTGCAGGCTGCTCCTTGCCACTGCTCGAGCGCAGTCGCTCCAGCTGCAAAGTTAACTCCAGTTCAGTTTGCACATCAACAAGGCGCGACGGGCTCACTGATGGCGTTGTGGAGTAGCCTAGCTAGGTATACTGCTGCAGGCTGCTCCTTGCCACTGCTCGAGCGCAGTCGCTCCAGCTGCAAAGTTAACTCCAGTTCAGTTTGCACATCAACAAGGCGCGATGGGCTCACTGATGGCGTTGTGGAGTAGCCGAGCCGAGGTTCGAATCCGGTCGGTGTACCAATGAGTTTTTTCTGACGAAAAAAAGTACGTGCATACCTCCACCTGCTGCTTCACCGTTCGGAGCCGCTGTAAAACTGTAGGTCCCTTCCCTTGCCCCTTGCTAGGTGGTAGGCTCAAATTGTAGCCGACTGGGTTGGTACCACTGTACTGGATGTAAGATGGCCGCATGGCAGGCTCCGTTGGGTTGTAGACATGTGTTCAATCCAGGGAAGTCTTCGGTATGGCACCTACATTCTCAGAGGTGATATTGGCTGGTCGGAGCGAAAGTACTTTCTAACTAACCGAGTAGTGGACTCTTGGAACAAGCTACCACAAGAAGTGATAAGTGCTATCTCAGTGAATGCTTTTAAAAATCTACTTGACCTTCATTTGTTAAATTAAATATAAACATAAAATAAAAAAAACACTAATAATAATAATTTGTCAGCCTCGATAGCTCAGTGGTGCAGACAGTCAACTGTCGCTATTGAATGTTAAGCAACGCTGGGTGCGGTCAGTACTTGGATGGGTGACCGCTGACCGTTGGAGGCTGACCGAGGTTCGGATTTCTCGTAAAACTGTAGGTCCCTTCCCTCCTAATCTTACTTGGTGGTAGGGTTTAACCCGCCCGGGTTGGTACCACCGCACTGAATGAAACGTCGGTCGACACGGCTATGTGAATAGTTTGTGTTTTCCGACCAGTTCAGTGTAGCCAGCACGACCAAAGGGGGAAGCACTGACATTGCACCTAGTTCACCGGGGTTATGGGCTGACATCACGGACGTTGTAGGTGATGTAGCCAAGCGTGTCAGTTTCAAAAAAAAAAAAAAAAAATTTAAAAATAAAATATATCTATACATATAATAAAATCGTAAAGGTATGAAAGTCTGTACATTGAATATATTCGGAAAAAAACTAACCAGGGTGGCTTAAAATGAGATACTGAACATGTTAGAACAGTTTTTAAAATTTTTGTTTGTTTGTTTGTTTGTCTGTACGCGCATCACGCAAAAACCACTGAACGGAATTAGATGAAACTTTGTATAGTGGCAGTTTATATGCCGGGTTAGGATAATACGTAAAAAAAATATCAAAAATAAAAAAAATATTAAGCAATTAAAAACATTATTGCGCGTTTAAAATCACGTGTCCAAAGTACATAATTATATCTTGAGAACTGGCAGCAAATACAATTTGAATAAAATATTCATTCGAAATTTTAAAATAAGTAGATACAACGAAAATGACAGTTCTTCTTTTTTATAACTTGAACACAATAGTCTATACATATCTATTCTTTCTATACATATAATAAAATCGTAAATGCAAAAAAGCCTACTTGCACGCGCATCTCGCAAAAACCACTGAACGAAATTTGACGAAACTTTTTATAGTGACAGTGTATATCCCGGATTAACGTAATAATTAAAAAATATAATAAAAATCACGTAATCCAAAGTAAAGGTAAAAAACAATTTTAAATGTCATGTTGACAATGGAGAACTGTCATCTCGACGTGAGCTGGCCGGTGACAAATTGTTTGATAAATAAAAAATTGTTATTGAAAGTCGAAGTTATGTCGCTGTCATTGGTGCAATAAAATTTATATATCTGTTGCCCGCGGCTTCGCTCGCGTGAAATTCGTATTTCAAAAAAAGAAAGTAAGTAACTATGGGCGAGGCCGCAGACCGAGCTGCGTTCAGGAAGAAGATAAACCATCTTGAGGAAAGTAAGTAACTAAGGCGAGGCCGAAGGCCGAGTACGTTCTGACAATTGAAAAACCATCTCGAAGAAAGCAAGTAACTAAGGGCGAGGCCGAAGGCCGAGCTTCGTTTAGGAAGAAGGTAAACCATCTTGATGAAAGTAAGTAACTAAGGGCGAGGCCGAAGGCCGTGCTCTATTCGGGAAAACCATAAACCATCTCGACGAAAGCAAGTAACTAAGGGCGAGGCCGTAGGCCGAGCTGCGTTCAGGAAGAAGGTAAACATTTTTGAAGAAAGTAAGTAACTAAGGCGAGGCCGAAGGCCGAGCTACGTTCTGACAAATGATAAACCATCTCGAAGAAAGCAAGTAACTAAGGGTGAGGCCGAAGGCCGAGCTGCGTTCAGGAAGAAGCTAAACCATCTCGAATAAAGTTAATTAATATTAAGATTGAGTTAATTTAATTTAAATTTTATTATAAAGTCCACGCTTCTCACGGCAAATATACCGTGCATCCTAGAACCTCGCGGTTATTCCCGGCTAGATGGCAAGAGGCCCAATGCTATGACCTTAGTGCCATGGACTAAGGGTAGTTCTTTGATGTGGGACGCCACTTGTGTTCTCACATTGGCTCCAAGTCATGTTAGGACATCTTCAAGAGCGGCTGGCGCGGCCAAGGCTGGGGCGGAGAGCCTCAAACGCAACAAATATAGAAATATAATTCAAGATTTCGAATTTGTTGCGTTTGCGGTTGAAACCCTCGGTCCGTGGAGCAGTGAAGCCAAAAGAGGCTTGGGCCTCTGCTGGTTGACGCAACTGGTGTCCCGCCATCAAGGGCTTATGTACTTCATTCAAAGGGTAAGCCTTGCCATGCAGCGGGGTAATGCCGCAAGTGCTCTAAGAACATTTGAAAATGCCAGTTTTGATAGTTATTTTAATGTTTGTTAGGTAGGTTTTAATTCTTTAGTTATTAATATTACTTTTTTATTTTTATGAAATAAATCGATTGAGTAAACGATATTATATTCTATCGAAGAAAGGAAGTATTTAAGGGCGAGGCCCGAAGGCGGAAGAGGGTTTTCGGTTTACCTGAACGCAGCTCGGTCTTCGGCCTCGCACTTAGTTCCTTCCTTTCTTCCAGAAGGGTTATCGTCTTCCTGAACGCAGCTCGGCCTTCGGCCTCGCCCTTAATTACTTCCTTTATTTGAGAAAGGTTTATCGTTTACCTGAAAGCAGCTCGGCCTTCGGCCCCGCCCTTAGTTAGTTACTTTCTTTGAGAAGGTTTATCGATTACCTGAACGCAGCTCGGTCTTCGGCCTCGCCCTTAGTTACTTACATTCTTCTTTGGAATACGAATTTCACGCGAGCGAAGCCGCGGGCAACAGCTAGTAATTAAATAAAATCTATCATAATAAAACAGTACACTCAACACGTGAAGTACACGCATCAGCTGCAAGCTGCTAGTGTATACAAATAAATAATAATAATAATGATGATGTAGTTGTAGTGTAGGTACCTCTTCAAGTTTCTTCTTGTTGTCTCGATGCTCGGTGTCGTGGATGATGAACTCGAGGACGCGGCGCGACTTGTCCCAGCGCTGGTACTCCTTCAGCTCCTCCTTCTCCTCCTCCAGCGTCTTCAGCCGCTCCTCGATAGTGCGCAGGAACTCGTTGATCTTGTCCACCTGCCACATCGGCACACCGCTCGCACTGTCACTCCGCTCACTAACAAGATACATCTCACACAGACCAGAGCTCACGCATTTACCCTCGCACCGTCCTCTCTCTTCTCTATGTATCTGTGGGTGTTGTCCACCTGCCACATCGGCACACCGCTCGCACTGTCACTCCGCTCACTAACAAGATACATCACACAGACCAGAGCTCACGCATTTACCCTCGCACCGTCCTCTCTCTTCTCTATGTATCTGTTGGTGTTGTCCACCTGCCACATCGGCACACCGCTCGCACTGTCACTCCGCTCACTAACAACATACATCACACAGACCAGAGCTCACGCATTTACCCTCGCACCGTCCTCTCTCTTCTCTATGTATCTGTGGGTGTTGTCCACCTGCCACATCGGCACACCGCTCGCACTGTCACTCCGCTCACTAACAACATACATCACACAGACAAGAGCTCACGCATTTACCCTCGCACCACCCTCTCTCTTCTCTATGTATCTGTTGGTGTTGTCCACCTGCCACATCGGCACACCGCTCGCACTGTCACTCCGCTCACTATCAAGATACATCACACAGACCAGAGCTCACGCATTTACCCTCGCACCGCCCTCTCTCTTCTCTATGTATCTGTGGGTGTTGTCCACCTGCCACATCGGCACACCGCTCGCACTGTCACTCCGCTCACTAACAAGATACATCTCACACAGACCAGAGCTCACGCATTTACCCTCGCACCGCCCTCTCTCTTCTCTATGTATCTGTTGGTGTTGTCCACCTGCCACATCGGCACACCGCTCGCACTGTCACTCCGCTCACTAACAACATACATCTCACACAGACCAGAGCTCACGCATTAACCCTCGCACCACCCTCTCTCTTCTCTATGTATCTGTTGGTGTTGTCCACCTGCCACATCGTCACACCGCTCGCACGGTCACTCCGCTCACTAACAAGATACATCACACAGACCAGAGCTCACGCATTTACCCTCGCACCGTCCTCTCTCTTCTATATGTATCTGTGGGTGTTGTCCACTTGCCACATCGGCACTCCGCTCACTAACAACATACATCACACAGACAAGAGCTCACGCATTTACCCTCGCACCGCCCTCTCTCTTCTCTATGTATCTGATGGTGTTGTCCACCTGCCACATCGGCACACCGCTCGCACTGTCATTCCGCTCACTATCAAGATACATCACACAGACCAGAGCTCACGCATTTACCCTCGCACCGCCCTCTCTCTTCTCTATGTATCTGTTGGTGTTGTCCACCTGCCACATCGGCACACCGCTCGCACTGTCATTCCGCTCACTAACAAGATACATCTCACACAGACCAGAGCTCACGCATTTACCCTCGCACCGTCCTCTCTCTTCTCTATGAATCTGTTGGTGTTGTCCACCTGCCACATCGGCACACCGCTCGCACTGTCACTCTGCTCACTAACAAGATACATCTCACACAGACCAGAGCTCACGCATTTACCCTCGCACCGCCCTCTCTCTTCTTTATGTATCTGTTGGTGTTGTCCACCTGCCACATCGGCACACCGCTCGCACTGTCACTCTGCTCACAAACAAGATACATCTCACACAGACCAGAGCTCACGCATTTACCCTCGCACCGTCCTCTCTCTTCTCTATGTATCTGTTGGTGTTGTCCACCTGCCACATCGGCACACAGCTCGCACTGTCACTCCGCTCACTATCAACATACATCACACAGACCAGAGCTCACGCATTTACCCTCGCACCGCCCTCTCTCTTCTCTATGTATATGTTGATGTTGTCCACCTGCCACATCGGCACACCGCTCGCACTGTCACTCCGCTCACTATCAACATACATCACACAGACCAGAGCTCACGCATTTACCCTCGCACCGCCCTCTCTCTTCTCTATGTATATGTTGGTGTTGTCCACCTGCCACATCGGCACACCGCTCGCACTGTCACTCCGCTCACTAACAAGATACATCACACAGACCAGAGCTCACGCATTTACCCTCGCACCGCCCTCTCTCTTCTCCATGTATCTGTTGGTGTCGTCCACCTGCCCCATCGGCACACCGCTCGCACTGTCACTCCGCTCACTAACAAGATACATCACACAGACCAGAGCTCACGCATTTACCCTCGCACCGCCCTCTCTCTTCTCTATGTATCTGTGGGTGTTGTCCACCTGCCACATCGGCACACCGCTCGCACTGTCACTCCGCTAACTATCAAGATACATCACACAGACCAGAGCTCACGCATTTACCCTCGCACCGCCCTCTCTCTTCTCTATGTATCTGTTGGTGTTGTTCACCTGCCACATCGGCACACCGCTCGCACTGTCACTCCGCTCACTATCAAGATACATCTCACACACCAGAGCTCACGCATTTACCCTCGCACCGTCCTCTCTCTTCTCTATGTATCTGTGGGTGTTGTCCACCTGCCACATCGGCACAGCTCACACTGTCACTCCGCTCACTAACAAGATATATCTCACACACCAGAGCTCACGCATTTACCCTCGCACCGTCCTCTCTCTTCTCTATGTATATGTTGATGTTGTCCACCTGCCACATCGCTCGCACTGTCACTCCGCTCACTATCAACATACATCACACAGACCAGAGCTCACGCATTTACCCTCGCACCGCCCTCTCTCTTCTCTATGTATATGTTGATGTCGTCCACCTGCCACATCGGCACACCGCTCGCACTGTCACTCCGCTCACTATCAACATACATCACACAGACCAGAGCTCACGCATTTACCCTCGCACCGCCCTCTCTCTTCTCTATGTATATGTTGATGTTGTCCACCTGCCACATCGGCACACCGCTCGCACTGTCACTCCGCTCACTATCAACATACATCACACAGACCAGAGCTCACGCGTTTACCCTCGCACCGCCCTCTCTCTTCTCCATGTATCTGTTGGTGTCGTCCACCTGCCCCATCGGCACACCGCTCGCACTGTCACTCCGCTCACTAACAAGATACATCACACAGACCAGAGCTCACGCATTTACCCTCGCACCGCCCTCTCTCTTCTCCATGTATCTGTTGGTGTTGTCCACCTGCGACATCGGCACACCGCTCGCACTGTCACTCCGCTCACTAACAAGATACATCACACAGACCAGAGCTCACGCATTTACCCTCGCACCACCCTCTCTCTTCTCTATGTATCTGTGGGTGTTGTCCACCTTCCACATCGCTCGCACTGTCACTCCGCTCACTATCAAGATACATCACACAGACCAGAGCTCACGCATTTACCCTCGCACCGCCCTCTCTCTTCTCTATGTATCTGTTGGTGTTGTTGACCTGCCACATCGGCACACCGCTCGCACTGTCACTCCGCTCACTATCAAGATACATCTCACACACCAGAGCTCACGCATTTACCCTCGCACCGTCCTCTCTCTTCTCTATGTATCTGTGGGTGTTGTCCACCTGCCACATCGGCACACAGCTCACACTGTCACTCCGCTCACTATCAAGATATATCTCACACACCAGAGCTCACGCACTTGTCCTCGCACCGCCTACTCTCTTCTCTATGTATCTGTTGGTGTTGTCCACCTGCCACATCGGCACACCGCTCGCACTGTCACTCCGCTCACTATCAAGACACATCTCACATACCAGAACTCACGCATTTGTCCTCGCACCGCCCTCTCTCTTCTCTATGTATCTGTTGGTGTTGTCCACCTGCCACATCGGCACACCGCTCGCACTGTCACTCCGCTCACTATCAAGACACATCTCACACACCAGAGCTCACGCATTTGTCCTCGCACCGCCCTCTCTCTTCTCTATGTATCTGTTGGTGTTGTCCACCTGCCACATCGGCACACCGCTCGCACTGTCGCTCCGCTCACTATCGAGATACATCACACACACCAGAGCTCACGTATTTACCCTCGCACCGCCCTCTCTCTTCACTATGTATCTGTTGGTGTTGTCCACCCGCCACATCGGCACACCGCTCGCACTGTCACTCCGCTCACTATCAAGATACATCTCACACACCAGAGCTCACGCATTTGTCCTCGCACCGCCCTCTCTCTTCTCTATGTATCTGTGGGTGTTGTCCACCGGCCACATCGGCACACCGCTCGCACTGTCACTCCGCTCACTATCAAGATACATCACACACACCAGAGCTCACGCATTTACCCTCGCACCGCCCTCTCTCTTCTTTATGTATCTGTTGGTGTTGTCCACCTGCCACATCGGCACACCGCTCGCACTGTCACTCCGCTCACTAGATACATCTCACACACCAGAGCTCACGCATTTACGGTTGCTGTGGTAATAAAAGTCATCCCGATATATATTTACTGTTTTCCACTGCGATCAATTTCAAGAAACTGTTATTACCGCCTACACAAACATACATATATGTAATAAACACTTTTTTGATTTGATTTATGGAAGTATAGTTGTTAACAGCTGTAAGAGGGGAATTCATTATAGAATGTAGAATGAGGCGAGGAATTAATGGAATGGCTTACCTTGCCGAGGGTCTCCCTGAGGATGGCGACCGACTCCTCTCTGCGCTCGTCGTACACGCGCGTCCCGGCCACTTCCCGCAGAAGCTTCAGCCGCTGCGAGTCCGGCGCGATGGCCATTTGATTGATCTAAGAACAACATTCACTTTATTCTTACTAACTCTTATATCAACAATTACATCAGCAACTTCTCCAAATAGAAGGCGATTTGGTGCCAGTAACTAGTCTTCAATCTCCGATAGCCATTAAATATTTAGAGCTGGTAGCGTGCCAATGCAAAAGTGGATGCCGAACAGCTAGATGTGGTTGTGTCAAAAATCATCTAAAATGTATGAAAGATATTTTCTCACGTAGATGAAAATATACGCTTTAATCAGTATAATTTAGTCCTGAAATCATGGTTTGGACTGGCTCACCCGGCTGACTCGTCAACGCTGTACAGATCTCACAATAACTTTGGACTGAACATTAAGAAACCGTCGATATTTTATCAAAAGGCGAGAATAGCCAAAACGATGTATACTCAAAGACTCCAATGATAGCGCTATTCAAGCCTTACCCAACACATCACTATCAGATGAACTGGAATCGAGACTCGACTTCTACAAATCATTCCAAGTTGGTACACGCACCAATAGATCTGGATTGGGCATAGAAACAGCAAAGTCTGATAAAGAAATACTGAAAGGTTTTGCTCAGGAGGACATGGAACAAGGCTTCAAACTTCACGCCTTAAACCTAGAAATGCAGAATGATTGGCTAACAGTGGGCGACTTCTGCATCCCTCCTGCATTGAAGTGGAAATCCATAATATACAACTGGTCCCCTGAGCTGCTTAAGTTCTACTTAAATGCATTCCAGCTTACTCTCCCCGACCCGAGTAACCTAGTTAGATGGGGAAAATCTACAAATAGACTATGCCCGTCATGTAAGGAGTTCGTAGGCACGGCCAAACATTTGTTATGCGGATGCAAAATACTACTTGAGCGAGGCCAGTATTCCTACCGTCATGATAAAGTCCTCCAAATCATCAGAGAGACCATCAACCTGTCAATTGCACGGACCAGGAAAGGGCAAACCAGTAGCGGCTTCCAGAAGGTCAACTTTGTGAAACCTGGAGCCAATAAGCTGCCCAAAGATAAGACTAAACCTTCCTCAATTTTGGGAGCAGCAAAGGATTGGGAATTGTTGATGGACATTGGACACACATGAGAAGCATTACCAAATGCCTTCGGAAATCTGTACCACAGCATTAAGACCGGATATGCTCATATTCTCAAAAGCGACAAAGCATATGTAGTACTTGTTGAACTTACAGTTCCATGGGAAAGTAACATACCGAAGGACCACAACATCAAACTTAACAAGTACTGCAACTTAGTAGACCGGATTGTGAGAAACGGATTCAAGACTGATCTCTTCGCTGTGGAAGTCAGAGCAAGAGGACTACCAGCGAAGTCGCTCTACAGTCTCTTCAAGAATCTAGGGCTCCCAAGATCGACGCTAAGCTCATATATGGAGAGAGCTTCGAAAACGTCACTGGAAGCATCCTACAGAATATGGATAGGTAGAGAGAGGGAGGTCGAGAGCGGGACTGGTGGTTTCCCCGCGTCCTAGTCAACACAGACTAGCTGACGAGGGCTTGAAGCGAGCCGAAACGTGAAGCATGCGCGGGAAATTTAGAGTGGCCACTCGCTAGTCCCGGCCTCGATTAATACCCTCCTCTACTGCCGATGGGCCCGGATATGTTCGGTGAAGCCATCGCAAGCTTAGATCCACACCTTCTAGATGATACATTAGACTGTGGAATGTTTCTATTTACTAACACATTTTTCTATTGAAAATGCGTCTGCAAGTGCACCCAGTTTTTCTACTTGTGTGCCATTGAAACCTTCTTTGATTAAAAGAGGTATTATTTGTAAATATCAGTGTGAACGTAGGCATAAATAAATAGGTATGGTAATTTTCATGCATTAACTTATTTACTTACTTATTTACGCTTATGTACGGGAGTGAAAGTTGGGCATGGCAGACGAAGCATGAAAGCAGGATTAATGCTGTGGAAATGCGCACGTTGAGGAGTATATGTGGAGTTACAATTGTTGTATATTGTTTATTAAGCACTCATTACACAGCATGACTGTACTCGAATTTGTCACAATTTGTTCTATCCGATTCCATTACACCCACGAATAAGAACCGGTAAGAAACTTCACAGGGTTTTTTTTCATAATCATTTTTACAAGCATTTAGTGACTATCCACATAATAACACCGCCTACAGTCGATTGAAAATACAGCTTGAGAGCAAGATCAAAAACAGATTTTTGTTTTGTTTTTGAAGTTCTGAAGTTCAATGAAAGATAGATTGAGAAATAGTGTAGTGCGGGAGCGCTGTGGACTGAAAGAGGATATAGTGACAAGGATTGAGAAAGGGATGCTTCGGTGGTTCGGTCATGTTAGAAGAATGAAAGTCGGAGCAAGAGGACTACCAGCGAAGTCGCTCTACAGTCTCTTCAAGAATCTAGGGCTGCCAAGATCGACGCTAAGCTCATATATGGAGAGAGCTTCGAAAACGTCACTGGAAGCATCCTATAGAATATGGATAGGTAGAGAGAGGGAGGTCGAGAGCGGGACTGGTGGTTTCCCCGCATCCTAGTCAACGCAGACTAGCTGACGAGGGCTTGATTCGAGCCGAAACGTGAAGCATGCGCGGGAAATTTAGAGTGGCCACTCGCTAGTCCCGACCTCGATTAATACCCTCCTCTACTGCCGATGGGCCCGGATATGTTCGGTGAAGCCATCGCAAGCTTAGTTCCACACCTTCCAGGAGACTAACGAAAGAAATTTATGAAGCAAATGTGAGTGGAAGAGTCGGGAAGGGTCGCCCTAGACGCACGTACCTGGACCAGTTCGGGCATGTGCTCAAAAAGGGGCAAGTGCGTAGTACCCGTAACCGACGAGCATGCATGAAAAATATTATGGGAGTGGAAGAGGCGGCAGAGGTGTCTCAGGATCGTGGCACGTGGAGATCCGTTCCGTTGTCTCTGCCTACCCCACCGGGAAACAGGCGTGACGCTATGTATGTATGTATGTAAAAATGAAGAAATTGGTCGAGTAGTTTTCATATTAAAGTACTGGTCCGCCATATTTGATTTACCTCCCCCCTCCCTCACTTTGGCACTCTACGACCGACAGTTTCGTGTTCAGGACATCGGACACGGTACTAGTCGTAGTTATCTATAAGAGTGGCAAATAAAACTGCAGATGTAGAGCACTTTCAATCTATCAATCTATCTGCGGGCGGCGGCGCCGCGGGGGCGCGCCTGCTGGCCGACCTCGCGAGGCTGCTCGCTCGCTCAGTCAGTACGCGCGCTAGTAGCGAATGCACGAAAGCACGGCATTGTAATTGTGTGTACGTGCGGTATGTTGATTTTCTTTTATTCACGTTCCTAGATAATTTATACACATTATATCGTTTTCATTTGTTAATATTAATTAATAAATTTAATTTTACTAAGATATACCTACCTATTTATAGTTATTGTTATTAGTTAATTAGTTTATTATATACCTAAGGTTTTTCATTAGTAGGTAACAATACGCTAAGGGCTGTATGTGTATTAGATAGTGATCACGTTCCCATACCAATTTTTTTTTTACGATATAAAAAACCCACTCACTCCTCAAATGTAATACGTGAAGTGCGCGTATTTCACCTTAATAAGTATGTTTTTTATATCGTAAAAAAAAATTGGTATGGGAACGTGGTCAGTATATGATACACATACTGTCACATACACCCCTTAGCGTATCGTTACATACTATTGAAAGATCCTATATATAACTTTTTGTTTTTTTTATTTTTTTTCTAATTACTGTTCTTTTTTCTTTTCTTTAGTTACTGCTGTAACTGAATTAAGCAAGTAGTGTACAAACATTTAGGTATGTCTTGTGTAATTTTTATTTAACATGTTTGACATATTTCTGTTGTTTGTGCTAATAAATAAATAAATAAATACAGCACGCACAAGACGCAGCAAGTGTTGTGCGCGGCGGGCGGAGGCACGGCACAGATGTACGGCACAGACTGGCAACGAGTTGTATGTTGTTGGTAGGTAGTAGTTAGTAAGTAGCAACAACAGTCCTCACCTTGCCCTGCTTGACAATGTAGTACGGATTAGAATTAGAGAGTCCGGCACTCTCCAGGAGGTTGAGCACTTCCGAGCGCGGCACTATCTTCTTGTTCAGGAAGAACTGGTCCTTCTTGGATCCAATCACTCGCCGGAGGAATATTTCTTCTTTCTCAATCTGAAATTAACAAGATGTTTAACTTAGTCTTATCATCATTCAGTACATTTTTTTTAAACAGACTACAGAACTATCTGCGGAAGAAATAAACCATAGGTATTACAGGTTTTTTTTAATGATAAAAGTTAAGAGGCTACTCCCCGGGACACAGAACACCAACCCGGATCATCTGTACTTTCGAATTGATGCAAACCTGTGAAAAGTTATAAATAAGTATGTTAAGTTATAAATAAATATGTACACAGCCGACGTGGTGGTAGTGCCTACCCAGCCACCAGCCAGAAATATCAAGACAGGTCCACAAATGATCCTTTGGAAGTGTGTCAAATGTTCTCTTCTTTTTTCAAGTCCCTGTATGAGCCTTCCACTCCCAACTTTGACACATGGTCTCCATGTTCACACTCTGCTACTCATGACCTCTTATTAGACACTCTGCACATTCCTATGAACATTATACGAAAGGAACTGAAAAGCTTTAACGTCCAAAAAGGAGCCGGCCCCGACAAAATTGATCCAATTTTTTTTTGTTTGTACCACTGAAACAATCTGTCACCCCCTATACATTATCTTCAACAGGTGTCTGGCGGAGGGAGTTTTTCCCGACCCATGGAAAATAGCGAATATTACCCCAATATACTATAAGAGTGGTTCTAAATCAGATGTGGAAAACTATAGACCAATCTCTATCTATTCTATCCACTTTGTCGAAGATATTTGAGAAACTAGTACATCAAGCCATTTATCCGCTGTTCCATAAGATCTTTATACACGAGCAACACGGTTTTGTGCAGATCAACGGTAAGCAACTTAATAGTTTATGGCAATTTCTTATTTGATTCTTTGGACAGTGGACAGCAGGTGGACGCGATCTACACTGATTTTAAGAAAGCTTTTGACAAGGTCGATCATCAAATGGTTTTAGAGAAACTGGCATTCAACGGTATAAGGGGCAACCTTTTAAGATGGTTTGCATCATATATTTCAAACAGAAAACAATGCATAGTGCTGAATGGTTACAGTTCCGAGTATGTAAGTTACGTCAGGCGTCCCGCAAGGTTCAATACTTGGTCCCTTCCTATTTATTTTATTCTTAAACAATGTTAAATCTTGTTTTCAAAATTGTTATTTCTTGGTACTTATATGCTGACGACATAAAAATTTTCCGATCTATTCGCAACCTTGAAAATTGAATGGAGTTACAAAGTGACCTGAACCGATTCAATGAATATACGTCGTCTAATAAGTTTCATCTGAGTTTTACTAAATGTAAAGTAATTTCATTTACAAAGAAAAAAAACCGTATTAATTGAGGATCAACGCGCTTTTTAGTTTTGAATGTAGTATTGTAGTCCATGAAAAATCCAAAACATTGGTGTAATTATTTTTGTCGTGCGACCAAAAATGAGCTAGTAGCGATCAAATGAATGTGCGCCGATCTCGACTAATCGCGAAGTGCGTGACGTCACGACACTCCACGCCGCTCCGCACTGCCAGGAAGCGGTAAGGCGCGCAGTGTTTGCACATTGCTGGATTACTTTCATAAAGTTAAACGGGGCAAAGGTGAAGGGCATTTGCGACATGATTTTATGTTACACTCGTCGTGCGAATACGAGTAGAGTAGGTACATGCTCTGCGTTGTGAGAGTACTTTCTGTTTCTCCCTTCGCGAATTTCAACAATTCAATTTAAATTCAATTCATTTATTATCTTTAGGTAACAAGTTACACTTATGTTCGTCAAAATATTACAATAAGATAAATTCAATAAATGTTCCATCAGTTTTTGAACCAGTAGGCCTGAGTAGGTGTTCCGGATCGACTTCTCAGGGCAGTGGACTGTAGGTGGTTGGAGATGCTTTGCCCGTCACCGCAGAGCGGTTATAGCGGGCGCGGAGACCGTGTTCTTTCTTCTCTTTCTTTCGGCTGGTGGGCGACCATCTCGCTCTCGCACAACCGACGCAGACGGGCGTGCGGCGTGGAGATTGCACTCGCGTGGCTCGCGGGTGGTGCGATGGGTCGACCGTTTTGTCCTCAACCGTAACGCCGCGTGGCGTAGGGAGGTAATCCTCTACCGTAACGCCATGGGGCGTAGGGAGGGTGTCGAAGCGAAGCGTAAGCCAAAAGAAATGCGTGGGTGGCTTTACGAAGCCACGCACTGAGTTACACCCGGGACGTGCGTGGGTGGAGCACTCGCCGACAGAAGAGAACCGTCCGATCGAGCCGAGGCAGTCGTTCCGTACTGAAGCGAGCTTCTGACTTAGGGCATCCAAAATCGAAAAATCGGAAATCGAAAAAACCGAAAATCGGACAATTTTAGTGCTATTTTAAAACCGATTTTTTAAATATCGCAAATCGATTTTTCCGATGTTCCGATTTTTATTAGGTTTTTCAAACATTCCCCGTCATTTGGTTTTAAATGGATAAAAACAGTGCTATTTTATATGAAATGGGTTATGGGTGGATTACTTAATCATCATCATCATTTTTCATCAAATAAAGAACGAAATTAATTAAAAAAATTATAATAATCACACCGGAATAATCAAGCTTTGAAATCAAGGATTGATCAACGCCTAACTATGAATGAACACCTACATGGTAATGTACCTACATAACCCTACTGCGTACTTCAGTCAGACGTGATGAAGTATACCCGGACAATGATGAACTGCCTGGTGGTATAGAACGAGTATATCGCAGATTACATTCGACTGTACAAAATCAAACACAGTTGGAGAGGTCGGAGTCTGCGTCCGCTTCATCTTCGCCGACACCTACTTTGGACATTGTCGATCCTCGGCTGGAGCTGGAAAGTGCCAAAGTTATGACAAAAAAACCTTCTAACACCGGTAACGAAAATCTGCGTGATGTCACAAGAATTGAAATGACATTATTTGAGTGTAACGATGAGAGAGACCGCATGTCTAGAAAAGGTATATCATAACCTACTCACGCACGATTCCGCCGACAAGTTGGTAGCCGAAAGGGTATTTTCAGCAGCAGGTTATTTAACAAGAAATTTAAGAAGTGGCATGGGTGATCCCAGTTTAGACACTCTATGTTTCCTTAAATCTCACTTTCAACTAAACAAAGATTAGTCAACTGTTGCTACGGTTGACCAGGTTCTCGAAAAAGTATCCTCTTTGGGGGAAGGAAGGTGTGGATCTAAGCTTACGATGGCTTCACCGAACATATCCGGGCCCATCGGCAGTAGAGGAGGGTATTAATCGAGGTCGGGACTAGCGAGTCCCACTACTAGCGGCCACTCTAAATTTCCCGCGCATGCTTCACGTTTCGGCTCGCTTCAAGCCCTCGTCAGCTAGTCTGCGTTGACTAGGACGCGGGGAAACCACCAGTCCCGCTCTCGACCTCCCTCTCTCTACCTATCCATATTCTGTAGGATGCTTCCAGTGACGTTTTCGAAGCTCTCTCCATATATGAGCTTAGCGTCGATCTTGGGAGCCCTAGATTCTTGAAGAGACTGTAGAGCGACTTCGCTGGTAGTCCTCTTGCTCCGACTTCCACAGCGAAGAGATCAGTCTTGAATCCGTTTCTCACAATCCGGTCTACTAAGTTGCAGTACTTGTTAAGTTTGATGTTGTGGTCCTTCGGTATGTTACTTTCCCATGGAACTGTAAGTTCAACAAGTACTACATGCTTTGTCGCTTTTGAGAATATGAGTATATCCGGTCTTAATGCTGTGGTACAGATTTCCGAAGGCATTTGGTAATGCTTCTCATGTGTGTCCATCAACAATTCCCAATCCTTTGCTGCTCCCAAAATTGAAGAAGGTTTAGTCCTATCTTTGGGCAGCTTATTGGCTCCAGGTTTCACAAAGTTGACCTTCTGGAAGCCGCTACTGGTTTGCCCTTTCCTGGTCCGTGCAATTGACAGGTTGATGGCCTCTCTGATGATTTGGAGGACTTTATCATGACGGTAGGAATACTGGCCTCGCTCAAGTAGTATTTTGCATCCGCATAACAAATGTTTGGCCGTGCCTACGAACTCCTTACATGACGGGCATAGTCTATTTGTAGATTTCCCCCATCTAACTAGGTTACTCGGGTCGGGGAGAGTAAGCTGGAATGCATTTAAGTAGAACTTAAGCAGCTCAGGGGACCAGTTGTATATTATGGATTTCCACTTCAATGCAGGAGGGATGCAGAAGTCACCCACTGTTAGCCAATCATTCTGCATTTCTAGGTTTAAGGCGTGAAGTTTGAAGCCTTGTTCCATGTCCTCCTGAGCAAAACCTTTCAGTATTTCTTTATCAGACTTTGCTGTTTCTATGCCCAATCCAGATCTATTGGTGCGTGTACCAACTTGGAATGATTTGTAGAAGTCGAGTCTCGATTCCAGTTCATCTGATAGTGATGTGTTGGGTAAGGCTTGAATAGCGCTATCATTGGAGTCTTTGAGTATACATCGTTTGGCTATTCTCGCCTTTTGATAAAATATCGACGGTTTCTTGATGTTCAGTCCAAAGTTATTGTGAGATCTGTATAGCGTTGACGAGTCAGCCGGGTGAGCCAGTCCAAACCATGATTTCAGGAATCTGGTCACATACGAGTCTAATTTAGCCAGGTTTTGCTTTGTGAAGTCGTAGACGAGAAATGGCCATGAAAGTTTTGATGTCAGGTAGTTATCGTAAATCCATGCCTTTTGTGTACCCAGGAGGGGAAGATTGTCAGTTTGGCGGAGGCTCTCTTCGAAAAGTTGGACAATATCATCAGTAGGATGCTCCTTTCCTCTGCTGGTGATCCTTTTGCCCAAGAATTTAAAAGGAGCTTCATCAGCCACGGTTGCGATTGGTTTTCCGGCTACTGTCAGACCTGGATTGCTCGAGGTAAACTTTGAACCTTTCCTGGTTAAGCTCAAACAGTAGCACTTCGCTGGTTTTATCTTCATCCCTTTGGTCCATTCACAATAGTCATCCACCACCTTAAGAAGCGCCTGATTTTGTTTTGGATTGCGGGTTAACAGCGTAATATCATCCGCAAATGCCAGGATGGCCGCCATATATGTGTCTCCATATTTGAACCTGTATCCCCATTTGTTTTCTTTTACGACAAGCGTATCAATTAGAATGTTGATAACAATGTTAAATGTGACAGGAGAGAGGCAGCAACCCTGGAAAAGTCCTATGCCGTAACGAATTTCTGGTGTCTTGGTCAACTTCAACGTAGCCAAGACGCAAGCTTGTGCCTTCTCTACTAAGGCTGATCCGTTTCCTCTCTAAGCACTTTTCAGGGCAGCCAAGTCCCCAACGATGGTAGTCTGGGCGTCTTGGATATGGAGGCGTCCAGGGACGTTGGGTTTCGATCGTTCATAGAGTGCAAGGCGAAACTAGCGTCTCGAAAATTAGGGATCCTCTACCGATGTCGGCGATTTTTCACGCCGGTCCAACTACTTACACTCTACAAAGCACAAGTAAGACCGGTGATGGAATATTGCAGTCATCTTTGGGAGGGTTCCCGTGAGTACCTTCTTTCAGCCTTGGATTCTATTCAGCGACGAGCCATTCGCCTCATTGGTGACTCTGTGCTCCCAAAGGACCTTCAACCTCTAAAGTACAGAGGTATGGTTGGTTCATTGAGCCTGTTTTATCGGTACTACTATGGCCGCTGCTCTGACGAACTTGCTTCCCTTATCCCTCCTTCTCCTGTTCACCTTCGCCAAACCCACCATACTCTCGCGGAACACCCCTTTGTAGTCGACAGAAGAGTTCTTCGAACTGCACGATTCTCTAAATCTTTCTTGTGTCGCACTGCAAAGGTGTGGAACGGGCTCCCAGGGAATATATTTCCCCACTCCTACAATCCACGGATCTTCAAATCGCGGGTTAATGGCCTTTCCCCAGCAACAGTAGTCCACCATCAAGCCGGACTGGCACCTCCTCGGCGGTGAAATTGGCTGCCCCTGAGGTTTCGACCACGGGCGGAGCCACCCAGTTCGGAAGCAATAAAAAAAAAGTCACGTTCACGTAGTTACCAAGTGGTTCACGTAATCACGTTAAGTTAGAGTTAAGTTCCTATTCAACATTTTAATTTCAAAATTTGAACACATGTAATTTTAATATTGCACTGAAATATTAAATGTCACTTATTTTATTACTAGTATACTCTTTATCATTTATTTTCATGTGGTCCAGTGCAAAAATACCTACAAATTAAAGTTAAACTTCACATTTTGCCGTAAAATCGAAAACATCGAAAAAATCGAAAAATCGATTTTAAAAATATGAGAATCGGAAAAAAACCGATTTTGGAAATGGCACCGATTTTGGATGCGCTATTCTGACTGTAGTGCGGTCCTCGGTCGATCGGTGCGTCGAGCTCGAGCTACTAGACGACTTCTCTTGGTGGCGGTTCGGCGAATACTGAATGAACGGTCCGAAACGTGCTATGTTTGTATACGCGCGGGCGCGCCGAGCGCCGCGGATGTTGCGATCTCGTTTCGACAGATCTCGCAGCCTCCGCTGGAGCAATCACAGCGCTCTGCGCCCGCGCCGCACGCCTCGGCCCGGCTCATTCTACTAACTAGCTTGGCGAGTGCACACCTCCCGCGTGTCCCGAATGAAACCCAGTACGCAGCAACATATGCACCTGTACGCAGAGAAGAAGGAGAGCGAGCGATAGAGCACTTAATAGAGGAAGAAAGCAGAGCAGAAGGAGAGCGAGCGATAGAGCACTTAGCAGAGGAAGAAAGCAGAGCAGAAGGAGGTCGAGCAGAGGAAGAAAAGAAAAGAACAGAAGATGGACAAGATGCTGGTGGGTTCGGCGACGCGTTACATTGCGGGCAGGCACGCGGTGCAGACTGTCTACTGGAGGAAGTCGGGCGACGTGGGCGCCCGGGGGCTGCTGAAGACCAAGAAGACCTGCTCGTTCGGCAAGAACGAGGGTCCTGACAAGATCAGCAGCGGAGAAATGTTTGCGCAAGTACGCGGGAGATACTCGTAATCGACTGTGGGTGTCTAAACGATTGGCTGTCTGTGATAATTTTAATTTAAATTGTAGCTGTAATTTAGGTAGGTGCGTGTGTTCGATAGTGCAAATGTCTAAAGTTCTTTAGACCATAATCGTGTGATATTGAGTGTAATGTTTGGGGAGCGAGACGAAATCGAAATTGCGTCTTTGCAAATTTTCATTGTGTTAGTCATACCTACGTAGATAGTTTGGGAAAATACCAAATATTATATTTATTGGGTCTGCAAATTGTTATTATTACACAAATTGTGTACCTACTTGGGTATTTTAAAATTTTGATTAATTTACATTTTTTTTCTGCATTTATTGGTTAATTCCTTCTGATGTGAATGAACTAATTGTTTCATTGTAAAATTAATGATTCCACTAGTTCATTCGTTTTACTTTACTAGATAGTTGTTGGTCTTTGTTGTAGATGTTGATAAAAGTACAAATTTGACTAAGAATTCAGAAATATTAGGTACTTTTACCTATATAAAATGAAAATAAAATAAATATTTAACCCTATACTTTCTTTAATTTTAATTTAACATGAAATTATAAAGTAATTTCTGTGTATTATCTACGAAATATTCCAAGATTTCTTAAGTGCAATATTTTAAAATATAATTATTTAAAACGTTTCCTATTCTTACTAAAGTAAATACATTAGGTTTATTGCATACTTATCTTAACTCCCCTCTCTCTCTTATCATTCAGTTGATAATGTTGTAGACCAGTGCCACTGATTAATTTATATAATATGGATGTAAGTACATATAAATAAGTATAGTATTATATATTCGCTCGTAGTCTATCATATTTATTCACAGTTCAATACATTGCCACAACAAAATATATGCATGTTCGCCTGCATGTACTTCTCCCACATTCTTTGTTTATTGTTTATTGTATAATTTCATCCATAGGTAGGTAGCCTACGCTTGGACATGTCGAAAATTCCGCCAGTTCTAAATTCAATGCGAAGAAGAACTGACAAACAAACTTCGCAAGTCACAATGTTTTGTTAGTACCTTATACGTGTATAAGTATATAAGTAACTTACAAATAATTAACCCATACTACCGCTCACAAGAGCATTAATATTTACAGCATAAACATGAATACTGAAGAATCTGACCACACTGCCTATTTAAATTACCTATATCTGGTGGTTACCTATATCTATATCTTCAATTTTGATACTTCATATTATATCAAGTCAAATAAAAAAATTATTAGTTTACGTTTATTACAAAGAAATGTAATAAGTCATAATAAAATTCTAATGATACAAAGTGTATCCAATTGTCAAAGTTTGTTAGTGGGAACAACAGTAGTCAAACTCTTAGATAAAATTACGGTCAGTTAATGCATCCTTAATACTGTAATAACTCTTTTCTATTAACATTATTTTAATCCATTCTAAATCCAATTCGAAAGGTTAGTTAGAATAGAATGTCTAACGGCATTAATCTCACCTATTGTGCCTAATTTGTATAAATTGGTGTTCAATAAAGAATAACATACTTACATACATTTTCTTATTCATTAAACACGGTTACATAATGGTTTAAAAGTTTCTACCTAACATTACAAAATTACTTTCGTAAGGTAGATTCAAAGTAAAAAAAAGTCGCCAAGTGCGAGTTGGACTCGCACACCGAGGGTTCCGTACCATCACTCAATATATTTGTATTATATATATACAAAAATAACTGTTTTGAAAAATCACGAAACGCCTAAATAAACACTACAGCAATGGTTTGACTGTCAAGTATTCGTGTAATTGAAATATACGAAAATCTGTTTTTTATAAAACATTAAATGACATTTTTATGCGAGTATGAAATCTGATATAGATGGCCGTATCTTTTGATTGCGTTGATTTAGAAGCTTGCATTTTCTACAGAGATCGTAGATTTCAGTATTTCATATTAATTTCTTTAATACTTTACTTATGCTATGAGACCTAGTTTCTTACCAAATTTCATGATTCTATTGGTGGAATTATGGCACACTCGTCCAAACCCACCAAATGAGTACAAACCCGGGCGGGTTAAACCCTACCACCTAGTAATATAAGAAGGGAGTCATATCCCTTGGTCGCCTTTTACGACATACACGGGAAGAGATGCAGTGGGGCTATTCTTTTAAAGTACCGGCCCCACACGGTACATCAGTTTCTCTGGCGTTTTGATAGACGTATTTGTACATTTCGGCACAATGCAAAATTTATACTATTTAAACCGGCCAAGTGTGAGTGAGGCGCTGGCGAGCAAGTAGAGCACCGCAGCACTGCTTCCTTGCAGCTGCAGGCACAGTGCTTGCTTGCATTTACATGAGATGATGTTAAGTATGTTGTCTGGGGCTGCAATACATGTGCTTCTCGTGTTCCTCCTGGAGATGAGGCGCTGGCGAGCAAGTGGAGCACCGCAGCACTGCTTCCTTGCAGCTGCAGGCACAGTGCTTGCTTGCATTTACATGAGATGATGTTAAGTATGTTGTCTGGGGCTGCAATACATGTGCTTCTCGTGTTCCTCCTGGAGATGAGGCGCTGGCGAGCAAGTGAAGCACCGCAGCACTGCTTCCTTGCAGCTGCAGGCACAGTGCTTGCTTGCATTTACATGAGATGATGTTAAGTATGTTGTCTGGGGCTGCAATACATGTGCTTCTCGTGTTCCTCCTGGAGATGAGGCGCTGGCGAGCAAGTGGAGCACCGCAGCACTGCTTCCTTGCAGCTGCAGTCACAGTGCTTGCTTGCATTTACATGAGATGATGTTAAGTATGTTGTCTGGGGCTGCAATACATGTGCTTCTCGTGTTCCTCCTGGAGATGAGGCGCTGGCGAGCAAGTGGAGCACCGCAGCACTGCTTCCTTGCAGCTGCAGGCACAGTGCTTGCTTGCATTTACATGAGATGATGTTAAGTATGCTGTCTGGGGCTGCAATACATGTGCTTCTCATGTTCCTCCTGGAGATGAGGCGCTGGCGAGCAAGTGGAGCACCGCAGCACTGCTTCCTTGCAGCTGCAGGCACAGTGCTTGCTCTCATTTACAAGAGATGATGTTAAATATGCTGTCTGGGGCTGCAATACATGTGGGGACGACCCTTCGTATCGTCAGCGACCACCCCCGGTGTGACGCTATGTATGTATGTTTATGCATTTTATTAAAAAATCCACATGCAACCTCTTATTGGATTTCCCTTAAATGAAGCCGAGTGTGTTCGGTAGTAAAATGATTGAGAAGTGAGTTCGTCAGCTGTGAGTGTATGTAGATAGAAGTATAGTATAGTATTACCGGTATGCGGTTGTCGGAATTGTCGAAGATGATCTCGACAAAGGCGGAGATGACTCGCGGGCCGGTGCCCTCGTGCAGCAGCGCGAGCCGCTGCTCCGGCCGCAGGTGCGAGAACTCATCGCTCAGCACAAACTGGATCGCTGCACGCACACACACGCACACCTCTACACTAACTCACTCTCTCTACAACACAACAACATTATGGACTATCACAACAATACAATACCTACCATAGAAGAAGTTACTCTTGCCGGATCCATTACGTCCGACCACCACGTTGTGTCGCTTGTCGAACGGCTCCACCACTATCTGCTCCCGGTAGCTCTTGAAGCCTTGGATAATAACCTGAACAAACAACACATTCACACTGTTGCTCTTGTATGTTCAACAGTTTGACAATGCCGCGCCGCCCGGCCCTCTCGTGCTTATGCAGTCTCTCATCTTCCAGCTCTATTTATTGCCACAAATGGCTCGGGTCAGTTACCTTCGGCCGATGAAAATTAAAGAAACCTTGTCTTAGGTAATCAAGGTATCTTAGGTAATCAAGGTAATCAAATAGGTAGCAGATCAAAGGAAAAAAATTTAAAGAGTGGTAAGATTTTTTTAATGACTAGCTTTTACCTATGGCTACGCACACGGTAAAGTCAGTTTAATAGGAAATCCGATTTTAACGCAAAAATTATAAACAATAGCTTATTTTGTGTTCACTCTCTCTCCCTGAACCCTTTCTCTCTCGCTCTTCTCCGTCCCCCTCTTTACCCTTTAACCACGTTATCTGCCTACCTCTCTCCCTAATTCCCTCCTTCCCCTCTCCTTACTCTCTCGCTCCCCCTCTTTCCCCAATCCCCCACTCCCTCAGTCCCCCCTCGCTCGTTTCATCTTCCCCTTCCACCTCCCACTATTTCCCCGTCCTCCTTCCCTACCCTCTTCCTCCTCCCTCCCCTCCTCTTCCTCCCTTCTCTCTCGCCTCACTCGCTCTTCCCGTCTCCTCCAATCAACCCCTCCCTTCTCCCCCCCTCGCTCCTCTCCCTCCCTCCGTCACTTCTATCCCTCCCTATCTCAGCCTTTGTTCAACCATACAAGTATATATGTAACTATTGTTGCGTGTCGTAATTGCTGGAACACGCCTCTGCGTAGTGTGTTGATTCCTTCAATAGTTCTTGTGGAGTAGCTTGTGGACTGTATAGGTTGGTTTTGGGTTGATTTGGTAGTGGAGAAATATTATTAAATAAAACACTTTTAGGTTTTTTTTTTTTTTGCGATCACGCTTTCAGTCTAGCGTATTTAAGCCAGAGTCACGTCTTTAGGTCAATAGTAGTTGCATCAACAAGTTAAAAAAAAAAACATACAACAATATAGATAACAGCAGAAAAATTGATGAAGTTAACTTAACGCGCTGCGCATACTTACGAACCAAGCTAACAATGAGTAGCTTGCGTGCATGAAAATAATAAAATAACTTATAACTAAACACAATATTACTTTAACAACTAAGAAAAAATTATATACAATATTAATCATCATTCCCATTTATAATTTTATATTGTTATTGGCAATAAATTTAGCTAATAATTTCAAAATTAAAATTTTAACATTATTAATCAACAGTAAGCAATTAATGCTAGTGGGGAGGGGAACCTTAAGAATTGGTAAAGAAGAGTACAGAGGCGGAGAATTATGATATAAGGGACAGGAAAAAAAAATATGATTAAGATCTCCCTCTTCCAGACCACATTCGCAAATGGAAGAGACGTTCACTTACATGTTTTATTTGCCATGGCGGCGGGCGGTCAAAGAGAAAGATGCTCCGGAAGGGAGCATAGACAAGGATTACATTCCAAGGATTTGTTTATGGTAAACGTGTTATGCTGATGCTACACGAAACACCTATGTATATTTATTTGTATATAATATTCTATATATTTATTAATTTATATGTATTAAACATGTATGGCTTATATTTTACTAGCATGTACTTATATGTATTGTTAATAAGTATTCTTATTATTATTTTATCTTCAATTGTCACGCTCAACTCTTTTGCTACTACCTACTTACATTCCACTATAATAAAACAAATAATGAAAGACAATAAACTATTTGACAATATGCTTTATTTAAATGAACTCTACTTATTGCTGTATGTGAATTAAAATACATTCAAGTTTCTGTACACTTATTGCTACAAAGGAAGTTCACTTACTGTAGGTATCTGTGTTTTATGGTAAGTGGGTCAGAAAGTTCCAGAAGAAATAAAGCAAGCGTGCAAGGAGTCACTCGCTGTTTGCGAAAAGTTCATCGCGGACGTTCCACTATGGCCAGACCATCGACGTATATGTGCCAAGGCACTAGACTGGCAGATCGTAGTGAATCCTGCGGCGCACGGACCGCCAGTGTAACATTCGCGCCAGTGTCGCAAATGTTATAGTGCTAAACTATTCTATTCCATACATTAGAATATAGAAGAACACAACATTCGCGACTCTAGCGCAAAAGTATAAATGTGCCTCTCACAGCTAAGACTTTCCAGGTGCGAGAGAGACAAATAGCAGTCTCCCTTACGCACGCACGCACCACGAGTAGCGCATCTATCTTCTAACGCGCGCGTTTATCCCTTTCGAACTCACGGTGGCGCTATTAACACGTGCGTGCACTTGAACGTAGGCTGAACGAAATAGCAAATCTATTGATACGCAGCAATGCAATAAGTTAGAAAGAGATGAAGTGACTAATCGTCGTTGCGGATATCGATAAATTTAATACTGGCTTAAAAAATCAATTAAACTAAATAAATAAGAAAGAAATAAAAAAAATATGATGTACTTACATGTGATATGTTATGCCATCCGTCTTTTTGGAGTTTCGGTGGTTGTGATTGCAGTTTTTAAATGCACAACACGGCATTTTGTTGCGCACCGCACCGTCTCACTCACTCACACTGTACAACACACACAACAACCATACTCGCTGACAGTGAACAAGCGACTGTCGTTCAATCGTTCCCAAATCAGCGCCGTTAACGATTGTTTTGCGGCGTTTGAATGTATGAAACCTGCCATCTAGTACCTTTAGGTACATATACATCGATGGGCCAGACTCCAATTCACCGGGCGCTGACCGCACTCAACCGAATGTGTTCTGTCCACTTACTGTGCTGGATATGGGCCTCCGCGTTTCGGCTCCACCTTCCAGGAGTGCATCTATGAATGAACTGCTCCATGCGGGTAGTTTTTAATCCAATGTTAATGTTCACTCAAAGTCATGACTACTAGGGGTCGCAATACCGGACCCCTTTTCCAATACCGGTGTTTTCGGTATTACTTTTTTAATAATACCGAGATTCCGGTATTTTCGGTATTTTCGATATTGTGAGAAAAAATATTTAAAATATGTAATGAAATCGTCATTTTTGTAAGGCAATTGTCACCAGCCAAACAATAAAGTGTGTTAAGATAAGAAAATCACAATTTTATTAATTTTAGATTTTAAACTTCAATCTGCTATTACGAAAATATAATAACTCACTGCCGAGTTATTTTAAACATACATAAATCTTACTTAAGCGGGGACTCCACTGCGGCGCACGGCCACGCTGCGCACGTGTGTCTAGATTCGCTCCTATGGATTTATATGGAGGCGTCTCCACTGCGAGCTGCGTGCAGCTGCGTGGATGTGTGACGTCACACCCACGGCTACGCGTGTGTTTGGCTTTGCTAGGCGAGCGAAGCCAGACCCACGCAGCTCGCTCCCCTCCACCCGCTTCAACGCAAAATCAACGCTTGCGCCGCCTCCGCCATAGGTAGTACGCCAGTAGGCACGTCCGCTTCGTTTGAAATGTTCCAACAAATGAAGCGCGTGGCTCGGCATAGCTGGCTGTGGAGTCGCCCACGTACACGCGCATCCGTGTGCTTGGCTAGGCCATGCGTGTGCGTGCACATCCGTGCGCCGCTGTGGAGTCCCAGCTTTAAACTAGGATAATATTACTAATGTTTTTAAGTTTACACTGTTATTAAACTTAAACTTTCAAAAGTTGACGTCTGAGTTTGACGTCTGGTACAACGGACACCAGACGTCGGCTCCAGGAACTCCCGCAGTTCCTGATGAAGCCCGTGACGTAGCGGGCGAAACGTCGACTTATGTAAGTCTTTAAACCTACTGTTCATCCGGAAACTTAAAAATGAATATAGGATAATATTCTTTTAACAAAACTGTAATCAGCTTTAACAAAAACATCAAATACTCTCTGGCGAGTGGCGACTTATCCTAATATGAAATTAAAACGTAAATGTCTCACTCTTGAGTTACTTATTTATAGCTAAAAACAAATAAAAACAGAAATCCTAATATTTATTTATCTATAACAGCATTAAATCAGCTAGGTACGAGATCCATCAGCTTTAACAAAAACATAAAATGCTCTTTGGCGGCTTATCATAATTCGTTTAAATAGTGCATCTGTCACTTAATTTTCGGTCGTCGTCGTCGGGAGTAGGTCTCACTCACTCCTGGCCGTGTGTGTGCGCGACATGCGTCACATAACTGAGCCGCGTTGCCATAGCAACCACCGCGCGACTACTCGCAGAAAGAATCGTGTGCGGCGGAATGTCGCGGGCTTTTTAATTTGTTATTAGTCTTATTTATAATGAAATACCGGAAATACCGAAAATCTCGGTTTCTGTTAACTCAATCCCGGTATTTTAAAGCTTTCGTTTCGGTCCGGTATCCCGGTATTTTCGGGATTCGGGATCCCGGTTTGCGACCCCTAATGACTACCCACATATGTTTTACTGTATGTGCATACATAACATGCCTTTCCCCAAGGTCTATAGATACACTTTGTTTTAAATCACTTTTTACACTACCCGGTTCATTTATATCTATTAAATCTAATTAATTCTAGGTAAGTTTATATATATATTTGAGCTTTGTATTGGTTGTTTAATTGTCGAATGACTGGTCGAGATCCAGCCATTCGTCACTACTGCTGCTCTCGCCGTGCGACTGTGACAGTGCTACTCTTTTACTGTCGGTTGTCGGTGGGCTATCAGTTTCTCTAGCTCGTTTACTTGCTCCAGGACGAGGTCTATTTTCACAACTACTGGTGTCGGTGGACTTGGGAATTCCAATAATATCACTCCAATGTCTGGGCGAAGGGATTCTTATAGTGCCATAGCTGCTATCATTATCAGATTGCTGTGACCGTGGTACCTCTTCATTCTCTACCTGTGGCAATTCAGCATTGGCTTCTCCTCCCCCATAAGTAAATCCAAGTATTTGGTTGACATGTCGTGACAGGATCTTGTTGTTGAACGTGATTTGGTATCGGCACACTCCAACTCTCTTTAACACGGTCCCTTTTAACCATCGTTTACCTCGAGTGTAATTTCGGAACATTACTGTCTCTCCTGTTTTGAATGTTCGGGGCTGTTTACTTTGATTTTCTTCAATATCGTTTGTTTGTTTCGATGGTCTTGACAATGGGTTGAGACTGTCAAACTTGGTCCTAAATTTTCTGTTATTAAGCATCTCAGCCGGTGTTCTGCCGGTTACCGTGCTCGGTGTAGCTCGGAGACCATATAACATTTGTGGCAGCCGAATGTTCCATGGTCCATTTGAAATTTTCTTTAATTTATTTTTTACTGACTGGACCGTTCTCTCTGCTTGCCCGTTCGATGCTGGATGGTGAGGGGATATCAAAATTTGTCTTATTCCATTGTTCTTTAAATACTCCTTGATCAATTCCCCTGCAAAAGCTCCCCCATTGTCACTTACGACCGTTTCTGGCAGTCCTTGGTATGAAAATACGTCTTTTAGTGAATTTATAACTGCCACACTAGTCTGCTCGGACATCATCTTAACTTCTGGCCACTTTGAGTAGGCGTCTATTATAATTTATAATCAAGAATGTTTTTCCCTGAAACGGTCCAGCAAAATCTACATGTAGTCTCGACCACGGTTTGTCGGGAGTTATCCACTTATGCGTTATTTTTGCTGGCATATTTCTCACCTCTCTACACTTTGGACACTTGTCAATCATTTCTTCTATTTGTTTATCTAAATTTGGCCACCAAAAATAGCTTCTTGCCATCGCTTTAGTGATTACGATTCCATCATGATTCTCGTGTAGTTCCTCTAATACATGAGCGTGTAGTTTCTCCGGAAGTACTACTCTATTTCCCCATAAAATACAGTTATCAAATACCGATAATTCTTCTCTTTTCGCCCAAAAATCTTTAAATTGGGAATCTACTTTTACCTGCCAGCCGTTACGTATCCAATAAATGACCTTTGCTAGTGTGTGATCCTTGCTGGTCAATTTTGCCACATCTTTTGCCGTCACATTCAACTCTATCGGTGTCTCGTGTATGAGCAGAACGTGAGCCTCTTCTTCTTGCAAATCTCCCGTTTCGTGAGCTGGCCATCTGCTCAATGCATCTGCATTGCTCAGTTGTTTCCCTGCTACATACTCAATGTTATAATCGTGAGAATTTAGTAGAAGTGACCAGCGTAACATCCTTGGCGATATAACATTCGGTATTGCTTTCTTAGGATCAAATATTCAAGTAACGGCTTATGATCTGTCTTAATTGTAAATTTACGCCCGAAAATGTATTGATGAAATTTTTGTAGCCCGAAAATGATTGCTCCCGCTTCCTTATCAATTTGTGCATAACATACCCATCTCTCACAGACCCATCTTCCATTTTGTGTTCCAGGACAGCTCCCAAACCATATTGTGACGCGTCGCATGATATTATTACATCTTTCCTCACATCGTAATGTACCAGTGTCTGTCCGGCTGTCAACATATTTTTAAGTATTTTGAATGCTTGTTGACAGTTTACGCTCCAGTGCCATTTCCTACCTTTCTCTAGCAGTTCATAGAGTGGTTCGGCTACTGTAGCCTTACGTGGTAAAAACCGATCATAAAAGTTTAACAAACCTAGGAACGCTTGCAACTCTTTGATATTCTGCGGCGCCGGAGTGTCCTTTATCGATTTTATCTTTTCCCCACAGGGGTGCAATCCTTCTGCATCTATCTGGTATCCAAGAAACTCCACCAATGGCGTAGCAAATTTGCATTTCTGTTTATTTACCCGTAGCCCAGCGTCTTGTAATTTTTGGAGTACTTGTTCCAATCTGTCATTGTGTTCCTCGACGGAGCGGCCCGTTATCACTATATCATCTAACAGCACTGCTATGCCGGCTATGTTTGCCAACAAGGAAGACATTAATCGCTGAAAAATTCCCGGACACGCTTTTACTCCGAAAGGAAGACGTTTAACTTTGAATAAACCTTTAGGTGTATTTAATGTTAATATTTTTGACGTCGGTTCATCGACCAGCACCTGTGTGTACGCTTGCTCGAGATCGATCTTTGTAAAAATTACTCCTCCCTGTAGCGCAGCAAATGCTTCATTTAACGTCGGTAGGGGGTACGTATCTGTTTCTGTCACTTTATTTACTGTAGCGCGGTAATCTCCACACAGTCTCACTGAACCGTTTTTCTTTAAAATTGGCACGATCGGACTGGCAAATTCTGAATGTGCGATTGGCTCAAGCGCGTCTTCCGATACGAGCCTATCAATTTCCTTCAATACTCTATCTCTTATTGCGAATGGGATAGGTCTGCTTTTCAAAAACGTCGGGGCGGCTTCTGGCTTGAGCGGTATATTCACAATCGGACCTGTGTATTTACCTAGTCCTTCCTCGAAGACTTTTGTGTATTTTAAGGTTATTTTACTGACATCGGTCGTGTTCATCTGAATGTTATGAACCCCTTGCATGTTGATGTTCAACGCTGCAAACCAATCGCGTCCAATTAGACTCGGTCCATCGCCTTTCGCTACTAAAATATTTAATTTTTTTATCGCTTCCCTCCCCTGTACCGTCACCGTCGATTGTCCCAGCAAGCCAACTTTATTATTTGTCCAAGTTGTTAATGATACGTTTGGTTCGTTGAACTTTGGCAGCTTATTATTCCATATATCGTTAGCTGTTTTCTCACTTATCATGGTGTAGCCTGCCCCTGAGTCCACTTCCATTCCTATCTGTTTATTATTTATTTTAACCTGCATTATGAAGGGTGGAATCCTGTCACTCCTCACGTGATGTATCACTTCTTCATACAACCCGTTCATCTTATCTCTATGTGATTTCTCCATCGGTTTATCTCTCTTCTTTTTTTCATAACACACTTTTTCTATGTGTCCAATTTTTTCGCAAAAATTGCATTTTTTCCAGCGGAATCTACACTGACCACTGTGCGACGCACCACACCGCCAACAACTCTGCTGTTCTGGCTTTGATTGCAGCTTATTTACGTCCATCGGTTCCTCTCCGGTGTCTGGAATGTACGGTGCCGACGTACTCGGTACTGTAGACATCAATAATACGTCGTTGTTTGCAGCTTCTGCAGCGATGGCTATTTCACAAGCTTGTTGAAAATTTAATTGAGATTTTTGCAATAAATCCTTCTGAGCTCTTTTATCTCTGATGCCGCACACCAATCTATCGCGTAAAGTACGTTCCAGGTCAACAAAATTACAGTCAATTGCTAGTTTACGCAGCTGTGCCAAATAATCTTTAATTTTCTCGCCTTCCTGTTGACATCTTGTGTGAAACTTATATGACTGTACGATTTCATTTCGTATTGGATGGAAATGATTGTCGAGTACGACCTTGATGTGTGAAAAGGACACTTCACTCACCTGTTTTGGTGCAATTAATGATAATATTAAGTCATATAACTCATGCCCACACACTGACATAAAGTTTGCTTTTTTAACTCCATCCTCGATAATACTATTTGCCTCTAAACAAAAAGTAAATCTTTCCACATAACTCTTCCACCTATCACTTTCGAGGTTAAATTTATCAAATTTAACAGCCATTTTTTTTAGCACTGCATTTGTTTTTTCACATAAATTTTTACTACTATCACTTTCCCTATTCTTTACTTCATTTTTCACTCGTCGCCAAAATGTTCTGTCCACTTACTGTGCTGGATATGGGCCTCCGCGTTTCGGCTCCACCTTCCAGGAGTGCATCTATGAATGAACTGCTCCATGCGGGTAGTTTTTAATCCAATGTTAATGTTCACTCAAAGTCATGACTACCCACATATGTTTTACTGTATGTGCATACATAACAGAATGTTGGTCATGTTTCCGGATTTAGACGTCTTCAACTGCAATACTAAAGTATTTCAAAAGTATGCGGTGAGATACGTTGAGCTAACTTTTAAATAGTGTCAGATTCTGCATTGTTAAATTTTGGGGCTTGCTCTGTAGTAACAATGTAATATATATAATAATAAATTAATTAATTAAATTAAATTAAAATGTCATTGGGTCGAAAGAATAATTTTGAAGTGAAAACTTCTTTAGCGGCGCTTGGCACTTTTTTAGGTCGGTAAAAAATGTTAAACTCGCATCAGAGGGCCTAGTCCGAGTTTACGTGACAGCTACGTAAACGTCAAATACCGATCGAATTAAGTTTTTATGTATGGAGCTCTTTAATGGCGCCGCGGTGAGCGTATTGTGCTCCCATACGTAAAAACTCAATTCGATCGGTATTTGACGTTTACGTAGCTGTCACGTTAACTCGGACTAGGCCCTCAGATCTCGAAAAGCGACAGATTTATTTTTATAACCTTAAGTCATTGCATTAAGGGTTAAGTGACGAGTGGCTCGGGATCAATTCTGTTCGTCTCTCAGTCACAGTAACTAAAGCCGAAAGCGAATCAAGGGAATCCGATATTCGTTTGGTCGTTTATGTGATTTCGTGGCTCAATGGTAAGAGTGTAGGATTTGTATTTTTTGACCATGTGTTCGAATCCCTCAAAAAAATTTTTTTTTCTTTTGTTTTCTTTTTTAAGCAATGTTACGGTTTAAATTTTTTTAGGGTGTTTAGTTTTTTTTATAACCACCTAAGAATTATTTTCGGAAATACAAAAAGTTTTCACTTCTGCCGGCACTCCCGGAGTGCAACTGGGGTTTTTTTTTTGACAGTTGGTCGTGAGAATGGGTCAGAACACCACGAGATCATATTATCGAATCTCAAACATCCAAAGGTTGACTGTTATAGCGAAAAGATGGAAACTCAATCAGGGAGTGAAAATTCTTTATTAGGAATAAACGAAGGAGATAAATGGAAAATGAATATGTGAACTTAAAACACTAAAAAGATTAAGAAGATGAATAGTTTAGGTACTAGGAGATAACTAGAGAGTGAGGATGTTGGCGATGACCTCCTAGTCTGAGTTGTTCCGGAAGGAAGAGCTGTCAACAGGTAGTAGAAGGTAGTGGTGCCATTGGCGAAGTCAGATGAAGAGCTGCCAGCAGGTGGAAGGTGGTAATGGTGCCGATGGTCTAGTCGGATGAAGAGCGGCCAGCAGGTGGAAGGTGGTAGTGGTGCCGATGGTCAAGTCGACTAGCATCAGTCCGACAGGCTGGAACCCGAACTTGAGGCAGTACAGCCCCCGGCACGCATTGCTGATCTGCAGGCCAGCTTACTCCTCTTGCATAGTGATCAATCAATTAAATATTCTTGACGAATTGATAAGTTCAGCAATTTGTATTCTTCTTCTTCTTTTTATTTCTGGCGATTAGCCGATATACGTTCGACTTATTGCGCCAATATCAAGTCTTGAAAGATCCACGGTAATAAATAAGTACTACTTCTCACATAGAGAAAACAAATAATTTTGATATAAATAATGAATAATTTGCACTCAGATGAAGGAGAAAATTAAAAGGGAAAATGTATATACTTTTATATTCACTATATCAAATACAAATAATATATATAATTAATTATACAAATAGAATTCCATCTCGACAGTGATGACAGGAGAGATCAACTGACGTTCCTTATGTTTTTTTACATTTTTCAAATTTCACAAACCAACCATAGTAAATAAAAAAGTATCTTTGTTACACTGTAAGAAATCTCTGTAAGGGATAAGTCTGCCTTTGCACCTTATATAAATTTTCCAATGTATTTGTTACTGTTTAATGTTTACTGGAGCAATAAAGAATTTTCTATCTATCTATCTATCTCTACCCGCCGCTTCCCCCTCCCTCCATCATCCCTCTCCCTCACCCCTCCCCCTCGTTCGCCGCCTATTGTGTATTATTGTGTAGGGGAACACTGATATGATTATGTTGGTAGGACTGATAGAAAAAAGTGAACGACTGACGGACGGACGGAATTAGGTAATCTTTGTACACAGAGCCGAATACAAGTTTGAGTTACATTTACATTCTAATTTCTTTTCTTTCGATATCCGTATGTTCCCGTGCAATCCCGCCCCGCTCATACGTCTGATTTGCTCCTCGATCACGTACATAACACCGCCCCTCTCCTCACCTCCTCACCCATCTCCCACCCATCTTACACACCTCCCTCCCTCCATCCCCTTTCATATCTTCCTCCCCCTCCCAGCCCCTCTCCACCCCATACCTCTCCCTCCCCTCCATCCTCAACCCTCCCCTCAAACCTCGCCCCTCCGCCATCACCGCCCATCCCCCTTCACCCTTCCTTCCCCCTTTATATCCCTAACATAGGAAAGTGTGGGTTCCCCATACAAAATTGCATCCCCTATTTTTATTTATTTATTTATAGTTTTTTTTTTTCGACACAGGCGAAATCTATCTTCTTCCTAAATTTTATCTAAATATTTATAGCATATATCTAACATCGCTTCTACCAAACCAAGTACTATTCGACAATACTTTCTAAGCGGTAGTGCGTGGTGCCCTGTGGCGGCCGAGAGACTCCGGTCTGTGAATTATTTTTTGGGTTGCTTTAACCTTTCATATATTCTAAAGTATTCATTACAATGATATAATACTGTAATGGACAAAAAACAGCTTTACACTCGTAATGGACAGTTATCAATACTAATAATAAATCTGTAAGGGATGGTCATGGAGTAAGTAACTTTGTTTTAGGAAATATTGAGTTTGTAGCCTCTATGTATGATACTAAAGCTAAATTGACGATTTTTAGAAATCTTTTCTGTATGTATGTATGTTCCGCCATAACTCTTAAAACGATCATCCGAATTCGATGAAACTTTGTACAAGCACATTTTACTATACGGGACACAGGATAGGCTTAATAAAATTCATGTCCGGCTACGCTAAGATGTGGCTCCCATACAAATCGAATTGTTCCAAGTGCCGAAATAAAGGGCGGCGCGGCGGGGGTTAGTAGCGCCGCGGCTGGCAGAGACTAGCAGCGCGGGGCGGCGCCGGAGGCGCGGGGTGCGGTCTGGCGGAGCGCGGTGTGTGTATGCATTGTCTTGAGCAGAGTTTCTTATTTAATTCGATTCATAATATTATGTAGGTTTACTTCGTTAGGTATCTATTTGATTAATTTTAGGTGCAAACCTATGTAAAAGTGTTGTTGGGAGTCTATGTTAGCGGATATTTACTTAACTGAAGTTCCTATTTGATTTAAGTTAATTGATCGTATGTTTATTATCGATGGTATAGAGGTAAAAGTCTTTAACTAGCATTTCGTAAGTTTGGAGTATTAAAGATTCAGTGAAATTTTGATATCATAAATCGTCCGTTCGTTCATTAGGGTTATGTTTTAATGGTTTTTACTTAGGTCTTAAATTTCAAACATTAGACTTTTTATAATTATTACTAGCTTTTGCCCGCGGCTTCGCTCGCGTGAAATTCGTATTTCAAAGGAAGAAAGTAAGTAACTAAGGGCGAGCTGGGTTCAGGTAAACGATAAACCGTCTCGAAGAAAGTGAGTAACTTTTTGATACCGAAGGCTGAGTTGCGTTCAGGAAGACGATAAACCTTCTCGAAGACAGTAAGTAACTATGGGCGAGGCCGAAGGCCGAGCTGCGTTCAGGAAGAGGATAACCTTTTCGAAGAAAGTAAGTAACTATGGGCGAGGCCGAAGGCCGAGCTGCGTTCAGGATGAGGGTAAACTTTTCGAAGAAAGTAAGTAACAGAGGGCGAGGCCGAAGGTCGAGCTGCGTTCAGGAAAACGATAAAGCTTCTTGAAGACCGTAAGTAAGTAAGTAACTATGGGCGAGGCCGAAGGTCGAGCTGCGTTCAGGAAGAGGATAACCTTTTCGAAGTAAGTAAGTAACAGAGGGCGAGGCCGAAGGCCGAGCTGCGTTCAGGAAGATGATAAACCTTTTCGAAGAAAGTAAGTAACTATAGGCGAGGCCGAAGGGCGGGCTGCGTTCAGCAAGACGATAAATTCTCGAAGACAGTAAGTAACTATGGGCGAGGCCGAAGGCCGAGATGTGTTCAGGAAGAGGATAAACCTTTTCGAAGAAAGTAAGTAACAAAGAAGTTACTTTCTTCGAGAAGATTTATGGTCTTCCTGAACGCAGCTCGGCCTTCGAACTCGCCCTCTGTTACTTACATTCTTCGAAAAGGTTATCCTCTTCCTGAACGCAGCTCGGCCTTCGGCCTCGCTCTTTGTTACTTACTTTCTTAAAGACGGTTTATCCTCTTCCTGAACGCAGCTCGGCCTTCGGCCTCGCCCATAGTTACTTACTGTCTTCAAAAAGGTTTATCGTCTTCCTGAACGCAGCTCAGCCTTCGGCCTCGCCCTCTGTTACTTACTTTCTTCGAAAAGGTTATCCTCTTCCTGAACGCAGCTCGGCCTTCGGCCTCGCCCATAGTTAATTACTGTCTTCGAGAAGGTTTATCGTTTTCCTGAACGCAGCTCGGCCTTCGGCCTCGCCCTCTGTTACTTACTTTTTTCGAAAAGTTTACCCTCATCCTGAACGCAGCTCGGCCTTCGGCCTCGCCCTTTGTTACTTACTTTCTTAAAGATGGTTTATCCTATTCTTGAACGCAGCTCGGCCTTTGGCCTCGCCCATAGTTACTTATTGTCTTCGAGAAGGTTTATCATCTTCCTGAACGCAACTCCGCCTTCGGCCTCAAAAAGTTACTCACTTTCTTCGAGACGGTTTATCGTTTACCTGAACCCAGCTCGCCCTTAGTTACTTACTTTCTTCCTTTGAAATACGAATTTCACGCGAGCGAAGCCGCGGGCAAAAGCTAGTAATCTATATTTAATACCCAAGAATACTATCATATTTATTTGGATAACGATTATAATACTGAATAAGAGTAAATAGCGTCAGAAATAATGCAATTTTTAATTAAAGTTTTAATGAAGGAAATGCTTACTGTGAGTCAAGCGTAACAGATAGAGATTTGCCATCGCTGAGTTTTCTTTAGTACAGTAATACCCCGCTTTACGTGACCCTGCTTTGTGCGGATTCAGTATTATGCGAATTTCATATTTCGCGCTAAAATGCCCCACTTTACGCGATTGGTCAATGCGGCGGCGTGGCGCGAGTCGTGACCCGACACCCAGTCAATAGGAATCGACCTATCCGATACCAATCCAAGAAGCACTCTCAATCATTTATTCAGGGTTGGACTTGTTGGAGAGCTTGGACAGTGATGTCAATCGTATTTCAACTGGGTGTCAAATAATCAAAAATAGTGTTGAATGTTATGAGCGCGTTTTGCAAGAACCAAGAGAAAACTCAACTCAAACAGTTTTTGTATTCTAGACATGTATGAACGTGCGTATGCTGCTCGGCAGGCGCGTGCCGCACAGGCTCTGCGTCTGCGTCGAGTTGTAAGTACTCAGTGTACAGTTTCTGCGCGCAGGCAACGCAGCTACAAGTTGTTTTCTTGTATTTCTTTAAATTTATTCATAAAATGGAAAAACTAATTGAACTTGTGAGAAGTGAGCCATGTCATAACTCTGGTCACCCCGATTATTCTAATAAAAAGACCTACAAAGAAATGTTGTGGGCTACAATTGCAAAGGAAACATACTTTAACCTTTTGCCAATGGAGCGGCCGATATCGGCCGCTTTATAGATTATACCTTTACGAATGGAGCGGCCGATATCGGCCGCTTTCTTTTTTTTCCGTGTTTCGTTGGGAGGCCCCAACAAAATTATTTTATTCTTGTATCTCACTTAGCCGTGGCACCTGGCAGTAATTAATTCAAATAGTAGAATCCTTTAGCCTTTAGGTGGCCAACATCTCCCATAGAGAAATGTCAGATTTACCGCCCTGTCAGTGTCATCAAGACAGCGGTTATATTAGGAGGGCGTTGTACGTTGCTCTTCTGTTTTCGGGTTTGCTGAGTGTTTTTTTGTGCAGATGAACCCATAAGTGATGTTTTTTCTCTTTTTCATTATATTCCGGATGTATTGAGTGCATTTGTTTGTGCTGAGTTGATCTGAATTTTTCGTAAAAATACTAAGAAAATGCCTCCTTTTCGGTACCAATTTCGGCTGTTTTTAGAGGCTTGTTTCTCGATATAAATCTGTTTTCTGGATAAAGTGAGGTGATAGAAGTGTCATTTAGTTCCTGTAGTTGAAATAATATATGCCGTATAGTGTTTGTATGCAGTACATTTACGAGAAATTAGCAATTTTTGTGACTTAGTTTTCTCCATACAAATAATACAAACCATACAAATTTCCACATACAAATTTTATTGTGAACGACACGGGGGGCTGCTGATACACAAGAAAGGTATGATTAGGTCCGTTATTTATTAGTGTTTATAATAAAAATACTATATGACCGATTCGCGGTCTAATAAATTTATAAAAAAAAAAAAACCTGAGAGAGGTCGCGATTTTCACATAGAACAACTTTACAAAATAATTTTGTCACCTAGAATACGTAATGTAAATAAAAAAATGCCATTTATAGCTAGAATATTTATCTGTAAATACAATCCATATGTTAGTTCATGAAGTTTTATGGAAAAATCTTCCAAAATGATTTTTTTTCGAGAGTAATGCGCCGGCGCCGATCGCGGCCGCCACCTGGTGTAGGCGAAGGAAGATTTATAAATAATGCTTCCAGAGCCAAAGGGTTAATGATGGTAAGAACAGTATATATTTTTATTATTAAGTGACTTTTAATTCACAATGTGACATTTATTATATTATATTAAAAGTGATCTCTTGCGACACTATTAGCTTGCCACAGAACAGCGCCTTGAGAGTTAAAACTCTGGGTAAAAAAATTCGTTTGGCGTTTTTTCAAATATTCGCTCTGCCATATAGACTTTGTTCTTTTTGTGTGACTGTATAATAAAGCAATATTGTCTAATTCGTAGTCTGAATCCGATTCTGAAAGGCAACTCAAAGGGTAACATATTATATCAACAGACAAAAACACACTGACTCGGCGCAACATACGCAGAGTGCTGCGTCTGCATCATTTGCCTCATGCAGAATCTGTAGCTGTGATGTCTGCGTTCTGTGCCTGTGCCGCCTGCGCGCCAGCATACGCTACGCCTAGCCTCGAAGAAAGCGGGAAACTGAGTGCTGATTATTACGCACCTGCTTGATGTGCATTTTGGCAGTATCTCACTGGATGTGTCCGCGTCCGCCGCTAAAACCTACAAATTGGCGTCGTCCTGGCCGCAAATAAGGTGAACGAAGCCATCAATCTGTATTCGTTATGTATCAAGGAGATTTAATTACAATAACGCAAACGAATGATGTATTCAAACCACCAACCCACCCACAACACAAACGAACGAGAACGAACGAGTGAGCAGTGTTGCCAACTCAAATTTTGAAATTCTCCTAGATTGACTTCGAAAATCTCCTAAAAATCTCATAGAAAATTTTCGTCATCCTAAAAAATTCTCCTGTTCTTCAAATTATAAAAATTTCACCACATTTTTATTGTTCCTTATACGTACGGGACCATTTTACTAAGCCTAGGCCGTCTGTCCGTCCGTCTGTCTGTCTTACCTGTAAAGAGCAGTATCTTTTGCACCCTGAAAACCGGTCAAGTGCGAGTCGAACTCGCGCACAGAGGGTTCTCTGTCAGTCAGTCAGTCGGTCAGCGTGTACTGCTGGACATACGCCTTCAATTTTCCTCCAGTCTCTCGGCCTTCAGCGGTACGGACCACTGCTTTCCGCCGACATACTTCATGTCGGCGTCCCACCTGGCGGGTGGTCTCCCACACTCCATTTTCCTGTCCACGGCCGCCAATGTAGTACATGGTTACTCCAACGGTAGTCGTCCCCTCATTCATTAGTCATTACGCACCATTTCGCCTAGCTATACTCCCATGCCAGCCCAGCATGGCTAGTTCCATCGCTCGCTGGGCAACTTTTGAAAACAACTTTAGTCAGAGCTCACGTTTCACACCCGTACGTCATAAACGGTAGGACGCGCTGGTCATAATATATACAGGTTAGACCTCGGGGCGAATTTTAAATTTCCGAGGCAGCCCTACTCAGTTGAATTCCTCCCTCGACCTTCTTAAGGAGACCTTGTCTACCAAGCATTATTTAACCGAGATATACGAACATACTCTTCCTTCAATAAGTTCTATCACTTCTCTGCCAATAATGATTTGTCCCCCCGTCATAACCACGATTGCCATTCTAACCACCACGTAATTCGTCTGTTTTAATTATTTGTTTTTTTTTTTAGTTTTTAACCACACCAAGTTTGACACTTGTACGTATTACCGTTTTTACGTTAGAGCAAAACCAAACAAAAAAGAATTTTTTTTTTAGAAAAAAAAAACGTTTCTTTTATGCGAAAGCCCTTAATTTTATTTAATTTTTCTTATTATTTAATAGGATGTCCGCGAATAATAAATAACACATGATCTGTGAAAATCACAACCAGCTACCTATTACGGTACAAAAGATACAGCCGTTAAAGTAGTGCGGACTGGCGGACAGACTATCGACGTAGGCTCAGTAATACTACTGATTAATACAAAGAATACATGTAAATAACATTGATTGATAACAAAGTGTTCGTTCGGTTAGGCCCGCCCGGTAGTCGCTTGTCGGTCGATCAATGCACGCACACACTCACAGAGTGTGTGCGTCCTATCTAAAGAGCAAGAAGGGGAACCTTGCTCTTTTAAAAGACAAATCCTATCGTATATTGTGTGACTTGAGAGGTTGGTTGATTCACAAACAGTTCATTCATTGTGTTGTCACCGTACATACCGAAATATTTGTTTGTTACTTACTAGTAAATATATGTTTCTCACTCCTAAATCTTCTCCTGTAATGATTTTCTTTCTCCTAGATTTTCTCCTACTCTCCTGACAGGCAAAAACTTCTCCTAACACCGCTGAAATTCTCCTGAATCTAGGAGAAAATCTCCTAACATGGCAACACTGCGAGTGAGTACTGAGTAGACAAGAGACCAAAGAATATAATATAATACTACTCAACTCAAGAGACAAACAGGCAGGCAGACATGAGTGAGTATGAGTGACTCTTTGTAGTAACCATAGAGTAACTTATGTAGTAGTAACAGCAACAGTTAACTTTTTTTTTACACAGATTATTAATTCGTTTGAGCAAAGCAAACCTGACAGACGAGTGGATCGGGATCACTCACGAGGGATCACTAGAGCTCCGAGGAATCGGGGGCTGGGGAAGCGGGTGGGTGTGCGCCCCTCCCGACCGTCGCTTCACACCCCGCGCGCTCCAAGTACGAGTGTTGGCCTTGACGCGAGAGCTCGCTTATCGATGCCGTATTCGTAATATGCGCGCGTATTAGTCAATCACATGTTAATTCGTTATTTATTACCGAACTCCATTTTGTGTGTACAAATAGACATATGGATGAAGAAGAAATTGCGAGCACGAGCAAAGAGAACAGGGAGAAAATTAATATCGATAACGTAATATCGACTAAATCACTGCGCTAGGTTATTACGTCAACATTTCTTAAACTTCCTCGGAGCTCGCGCGCGGTCTGTACTCTCACTGACAGTTGTCCTCCTAAGAAATTTTTATTTTCGGAAATATACAAACTGTTTTGGTAGTGGTTCAAAAAAAAAAATTACCAGGGTTAATATAAAGAAGATGCGTCGCTACTAAGGGCCGGAACACATAACCGCGTTGCGGCGCCGCGCCGCCGCTAAAATCGGCAGTAATGTCACAGAATATCTAATAGAAATAAGCAATAAGCTGCCGATTTTAGCGGCGCGGCGCCGCAACGCGGTTATGTGTTCCGGCCCTAACCTAATGTTGAGGCGGTGCATGCAAAGAGTAGAATACATGATACGTCATTGGGTGCATGTCGTTTTTGTTACAAGTTTGTATTTCCGAAAATAATTCTTAGGTGGTTATAAAAAAAACTAAACACCCTAAAATAATTTAAACACCGTAACATTGCTTCAAAAAGAAAAAAAAGCAAAAAAAAACCAAAAAGACTTGGTGGGATTCGAACCCATGGTCATAAAACTACTAGTTCTAGACCCTCATCCCTGAGCCACGAACTCACAAACGAACAAACGAATATCGAATTCCCTTGATTCGGTTTCGGCTCTATGACGTCACAGCTGTGAGCGAGAGTAATCAGATAGTGATACCGAGCCACTCGTCCTGAAGTCCTGACAGATAGTATTGTCATGATTCTTTGTTTCTTTCCGAGGGTAGAAATAATAGGGAAGATGAGCATTACAATTTTAATGGCGGAAAAAATAAACCGAAAAATTAGATGAAAAACGCCGAAAGAATCATCGCTATAGGCATTAAATTGAATTTTTTAAAAATGTTTAAATTTGAATATCTTGAGTGCTCTCTAAGCAAATTGTGAACACAGATAAATAAAATAATGTGAATCAGCTGTGACGTCACGTCGCCGCGCCGACCGGGTACCCGACTCCCACCGCCTCCGCTGCTCAAGATATTCAGCTTTAAACATTTAAAAAAAATTCAATTTAATGTCTATCGCGATAATTCTTTCCTTTCGGCGTTTTTCATCTAATTTTTCCGTTTATTTTTCCGCGGCTCGCTCGACCAAGGCCGCGCCGCGCGCCGCGTTGGGTTGGGACTCTTTCAACTTCCAAAATTAATGGAACCCTATCTACATTTGGAAGTTTATTGGAAAGGTTTCCAATTTTTTGGAAACCTTTCCGAATGCACTTACATTTTTGGAAGCTTATTTAAATCGCACATTGTGTTATACGCCTCCATCCATGGTTGGAAGCTTAGTTATATCACAAATTTTGATTTAACGACATTAAATATGGGTGGGACATGGCAACATCGCTAACATCGCCGCCGCTGTCATCTAACCCTTTTTTTGGGAGGCAAATCAAAAGTCTCTTTGTAGTAACGTTAACTTTTTTTTTCTACGGAAAGGCAAAGATAGTGTGACCGTATAGCCACAAAAACCACAAAACATTGCTATTAGAAATCAAAACTGGGGCCAAAAATAAAAAAATTTAACTTCACGAAAAGAATTTATTTTCAATAGCGATTTAGGTTGCCTCTTCCCGCAGCGCCGGAGAAGAGGCCTATCCCAAAAAAGGGAAAAAAAAAAAAAAAAAAAAAAAGGTTATAAACACAAAAAAAAAAAAAACATTTGATTGATGGATGATACCATTAAATCCTCTTTGGATGATACTTGGATCGTGCGGCGTGCGTTGCGTGCCCACAGCACAGCCTGGTAATCTGTGATTGCCAATGCCCATCCCGCCGCCGCCGGCGCCGCCGCCGCCGCCCGTGCCGCAGAGGGTACCCGTGCTGTGATTTTTTTTTCACTGGTTTCACTTTCATTGTACAATACAAACCATATTCTATTTTACCCTGAAGATGGAGGGCTTTGAGATCAGAATGGTGAATAGCAAGACGGTACGGAATATTTCTCTCACTGCTTTTGAAGAAACCACTCGCTTTATTTCTATGCTCGCAGCCCGAGGCGGACCAGCAACCTTGGCCGCCCTAGGCCGTTTAGTACCAGCCGCCCCTTTCTGCAGAGTTTACAGCGCAGGTACAAATGTGAAGTTGTACCACAGACTAGACGACAATCAGAATTGCGTTCGGTTCTACCTGCAAGAAATATTTTATTTCTCAGTGGTTTTATTTTTACAGCTATAGCAAAAAATATTTTTGATAAGTTTTACGGCAATATTTATCTTTTCGTCATAGCTAAATTATTTTGTCCGCGTAAATGGCCGCGTCGCCACCGCGCTCACCACAGCCGCACGTTGAACGAACACGCGTAGCCAGCCGGCAGCACCTTTCTATTGTGTGCCTGCGCTCACTGCTTCCAGCAGCAGCCGCAGAGTGGCCGCCCTAGGCCGTCTCTGCTCGCACCGCACTACATCTCCACAACGAACAGCCGGCATGCTCTTGTTGCATCTCTGTGCTATCCATTTCTGTTACCTACCATACAAAGTAGCAACATTATTAGCGTATTACTTACATATCTACCGGACAGTTTAGTTTGGCGAGCGACAGTTCGACTCGGAAGACCCCGAGGTGTCATTTATTTTGTGGCATGTTGTGAGAACAATAGGCGTGCGTGCGTATGTATAGAATGTGTAGAGCGCGAACGCAAGCGTGGTGAAACATGTTCACTGTGGGTGAACAAGTGTGCGTGCCTTCACATGCTATATTATTGTGATCAATCACCAATACATATATTCAACAGATCCCATTAAAAACCACCTCATTATATGAATGCAATAACACTCGTCACTTGCGTATTTAGGGATATGAGAGGATAGCTGGTTAGTTATACACAAACAAGCACACAGTTCGTACCAATACTTATAGGTGTCTGGGGGCGATGTGCTCTGCCATGGACGAAATATACTGGACCTATCATTAACGTCGTCAACAAAGCGAACCGGGGTCGCCGCGAAAGGGGTAAGAAGATGGCGAGGGAGCGGGGACGTTGCGTATGCGATGTTTTTCCATCTCTGTCGATCACGCAGTCGCACAGTATTTATTTCATCGTCTACGAATTCACCTACACACACTTAAAGAGGAGAAAGAGATAAGGCGATTGAGTGCCTTCGTGAGTGAGCGAGATGCAGTTCAGGCAGTCAGTGAGCCTGGCGCCCGTGCGTGGTTACTCCCGCTCGCCTATGTATGATCGGTCCAGTATATTTTGTCCATGTGCTCTGCACACTAACGATCTATGCTCGCTCGCTCAGCACACTTGAGACGCCTTGTCAAGTAGTTGTATTGTGAAATTGATCGAGAACATACTTTTTCGGGAATGATGTACAACATGATTTAAAATAAGAATAGGATTCTACGAACTGTCAAACTGACAGAACAAACTGTTGTTTGTACGGTCTGCACGCCCACACGGGTTTACAAGTTTGCGTTTCTTTGTTTCAATTGTTAATTTTGATTGTTATTTGTTTTTGTATTTTTGTTAAGTTTGTTATTGACTTTCTTGCTCTGGGATCTTTTCTTGTGTAGATGACAATGAGTAAAAGAGGTTTGTATTTTTGTTAAGTTTGTTATTGACTTTCTTGCTCTGGGATCTTTTCTTGTGTAGATGACAATGAGTAAAAGAGGTTTGTATTTTTGTTAAGTTTGTTATTGACTTTCTTGCTCTGGGATCTTTTCTTGTGTAGATGACAATGAGTAAAGAGGTTTGTATTTTTGTTAAGTTTGTTATTGACTTTCTTGCTCTGGGATCTTTTCTTGTGTAGATGACTATGAGTAAAAGAGGTTTGTATTTTTGTTAACTTTGTGATTGACTTTCTTGCTCTGGGATCTTTTCTTGTGTCTTGATCGTCAATGCAGACTGGCTATTGACGCAAAGAACCAGGCTTACAGGAAATGGCTGCAGAATAGGTCTGTCGAGAACAGGCGAGAGCTCAACGTCGCTGCTAGGTCCTGCAAACGAACGCAAAACTTGGCCAAATTCAGGCACGACCGTGTAATTGGCGCGAAACTTGCGCGTAGCCCTTCGGGTAGCCGCGCCTTCTGGTCTCTCGCCAAATCCATCGGTCGGAATTTCTGCCGTCCTGCTACACCTCCGCTGGAACGTCCGGATGGCTCGCTCGCTATACTCGCGAAGGAAAAGGCGAATATCTTTGCACGCCTTTTCGCATCCAACTCAAACATGGACGACCTGGGCGCCAACCCCTCTTCATTGCCCCATTGCGGGCGTATGATGGATAAAAACGCTCCTATTCCTCCGGTTCAATGCCTTCTTGCTGGAAAAGAGCTTCGGTCCAGCCGGTCCCCAAGAAGGGGGACCCAGCGAACCCATCGAACTATCGCCCTATTGCGATAACCTCACTCTTGAGTAAGGTTATGGAGCGTATTGTCAACTCAGCGCTCCTGACGTACCTAGAAGACTATAAACTCCTCGACGATAAGCAATACGGCTTCCGCAAGCAAAGGTCGACTGGAGATCTTCTAGCGTACGTCACGCACTTGTGGGCTGAAAGACTCGATGGTTTTGGGGAATCGCTGGCGGTCGCTTTGGATATATCCAAAGCATTCGATCGCGTCTGGCACCGGGGACTCCTAAGCAAGCTTCCGGCCTACGGTGTCCCTACAAAACTGTGCACTTGGATCTCCAGCTTTTTGAGCAATCGGTCGATCTTTGTCACCCTTGATGGTGCATGCTCGGCCGATTACTCAATCAATGCTGGTGTTCCACAAGGATCCGTGCTGTCGCCTACGCTGTTTCTATTATTTATTAACGACATGCTCTCGCTCGGCGAAATACATTGCTACGCGGACGACAGCACGGTGCACGAAGGGTTCATCAAAGACTGGAAGGGTAGAGAGGCGTCAGCAGCAAACGCGAGACGCGAAACTGTTGCTCGGGTTGACCTGGTTCTCGATAAAGTATCCTCATGGGGGAAGGAGAACTTGGTCAACTTCAACGTAGCTAAGACGCAAGCCTGTGCCTTCTCTACTAAGGCTGATCCGTTTCCACTCCAAGCAACTTTCCAGAGCAGCCAAGTCCCCAATGATGGTAGTCTGGGCGTCCTGGGTATAGAGGTGTCCAGGGACGTTGGATTTCGATCGTTCATAGAATCCAAGGCGAAACTAGCATCTCGAAAATTAGGGATACTCTACCGATGTCGGCGATTTTTCACACCGGTCCAATTGCTTACACTCTATAAAGCACAAGTAAGACCGGTGATGGAATATTGCAGTCATCTTTGGGAGGGTTCCCCTGAGTACCTTCTTTCAGCCTTGGATTCTATCCAACGACGAGCCATTCGCCTCATTGGCGACTCTGTACTCACAAAGGACCTTCAACCTCTAAAACACAGACGTATCGTTGGGTCATTGAGCCTGTTTTATCGGTACTACTATGGCCGCTGCTCTGACGAAATTGCTTCCCTTATCCCTCCTCCTCCTGTTCGCCTTCGCCAAACCCGCCATACTCTCGCGGAACACCCCTTTGTAGTGGACAGACGAGTACTTCGAACGGCACGATTCTCTAAATCGTTCTTGTGCCGCACTGCAAAGGTGTGGAACGGGCTTCCGGGGAATATCTTTCCCCACTCCTACAATCCACGGATCTTCAAATCGCGGGTAAATAGCCTTTCCCCAGCGACATTAGTCCACCTCCAAGCCGGACTGGCACCTCCTCGGGGGTGATATTGGCTGCGCCTGAGGCTTCGACCTCGGACACAGCCAGCTAGTTCGGAAACAATAAAAAAAAAAAAAAAAAAAAAGATGACAATGAGTAAAAGAGGTTTGTATTTTTGTTAAGTTTGTTAAGTTTGTTATTGACTTTCTTGCTCTGGGATCTTTTCTTGTGTAGATGACAATGAGTAAAAGAGGTTTGTATTTTTGTTAAGTTTGTTATTGACTTTCTTGCTCTGGGATCTTTTCTTGTGTAGATGACAATATTAGTAAAAGAAGTTCTGTTTTACATCGAAGATCTCGAGAAATTATCAGCAATGTTGATAAGTTTTCCGTGGGCGAAAAAGAACACGCCTCTGCAATCCTGCAACAATTGAAGAACCCGGAAATTGTATCACAATCAGATGGAAATATCTACATGCCTCAAGAAGTCTACTCGAGCCGACCGACGTTTCCAACCCGGACGGGATAAACCCTACCACGTAGTAAGGTAAGAAGGGAAGGGACCTACAGTTTTACGTGGAATCCGAAACACGGTCACCCATTTAAGTACTGACCGCGCCCCAGGTGTCCTTAACAACGGTCGACCGACCGCACCACTGAGCTACCGAGGCTGACGTCATTGTAATATTAGTCTATGTGCATTAGTTTATAATATGAACATATTCTAATAAGGTGGCGGCAGAGGTGTGTCAGGATCGTGGAACGTGGAGATCCGTTGTCTCTGCCTACCCCACCGGGAAACAGGCGTGACGCTATGTATATATGTATAAATATTCGTAACAGCAGCAGCAGTAGGGAATAGAATAGAATAGAATAGAATAGAATAGAAATCCTTTATTGCACACAAGAACACAGAGATACACAAGACAGAAGATAACATACAGAAGAAGAATGGAAGCTAACAATAATTCACACAGAAACAAGAGAACAGTAGCGTGCAAAGGCGGACTTATCACTTTAAGTGATTTCTTCCAGTCAACCTTTGGGTGATTAGAGTAAATGAGAAAGAAATATGACAAGGGTAGTGCAGACATTTGGACAGGAAAGTAATATATATATATATATATATAGTACATACTTATACAAATGTATACATAAACAAATAAAAACATACTTATATAAATATACATGTCCATACATAGATACAAGTATATAATAAGATAAATAAATACATAATACCTTATTCCACAACAGAGCAACTGCTGAGATAATGTTTCTTCAACAAGATTTTGAATGTGCCAAGAGTCTGACAGTAGGGACTCGGATCAATCAGACAACGATGCTGAAATGAGTGGTATTCAAGAGCTGGAGTAGAATAACAATTTTGTATGTCTATCTCTTTGTGAATCTCTGTTGTTGAAATAAATATTTCTTTAAAAGTAATTCTCTTTCTATTTTTTTTTATTATTAAACGGTTTTATTTAGCTTGACTTCGTATATTTGTTTCTATCTTTGTTTCAAATCTTGCGACAAATTTTTCAACTACTTCTACTGAACCGATTTTTATGAAACTTTGCACACACATTGAGTTCTCGTGACAATACAATATTATGATAATTTCAACTTGGTAACGAGGGTCTGATGATGGAGTCAGGAGGTGGACAGTGGAACTCTTCAACCGTTACTAGTAACCCCATCGAGTTTGGGTTCATTTGGTTGGTTTGGACGAGTGTCCCATACTTCTACCAATACACTTGGTGACGAGGGTCTGATGATGGAGTCAGGAGGTGTACAGTGGAACTCTTCAGCCGTTACTAGTAACCCCCTCGAGTTTGGGCTCATATGTTTGGTTTGGACGAGTATCCCATACTTCTATCAATACACTTGGTGACGAGGGTCTGATGATGGAGTCAGGAGGTGTACAGTAGAACTCTTCAACCGTTACTAGTAACCCCCTCGAGTTTGGGCTCATTTGGTTGGTTTGGACGAGTGTCCCATACTTCTACCAATACACTTGGTGACGAGGGTCTGATGATGGAGTCAGAAGGTGTACAGTGGAACTCTTCAACCGTTACTAGTAACCCCCTCGAGTTTGGGCTCATTTGGTTTGTTTGGACGAGTGTCCCATACTTCTACCAATACACTTGGTGACGAGGGTCTGATGATGGAGTCAGGAGGTGTACAGTGGAACTCTTCAACCGTTACTAGTAACCCCTTCGAGTTTGGGCTCATATGGTTGGTTTGGATGAGTGTCCCATACTTCTACCAATACACTTGGTGACGAGGGTCTGATGATGGAGGCAGGAGGTGTACAGTGGAACTTTTCAACCGTTACTAGTAACCCCCTCGAGTTTGGGCTCATTTGGTTTGTTTGGATGAGTGTCCCATACTTCTACCAATACACTTGGTGACGAGGGTCTGATGATGGAGTCAGGAGGTGCACAGTGGAACTCTTCAACTGTTACTAGTAACCCCCTCGAGTTTGGGCTCATTTGGTTGGTTTGGACGAGTGTCCCATACTTCTCCCAATACACTTGGTGACGAGGGTCTGATGATGGAGTCAGGAGGTGTACAGTGGAACTCTTCAACCGTTACTAGTAACCCCCTCGAGTTTGGGCTCTTTTGGTTGGTTTGGACGAGTGTCCCATACTTCTATCAATACACTTGGTGACGAGGGTCTGATGATGGAGTCAGGAGGTGTACAGTGGAACTCTTCAACCATTACTAGTAACCCCCTCGAGTTTGGGCTCATTTGGTTTGTTTGGACGAGTGTCCCATACTTCTACCAATACACTTGGTGACGAGGGTCTGATGATGGAGTCAGGAGGTGTACAGTGGAACTTTTCAACCGTTACTAGTAACCCCCTCGAGTTTAGGCTCATTTGGTTTGTTTGGATGAGTGTCCCATACTTCTACCAATACACTTGGTGACGAGGGTCTGATGATGGAGTCAGGAGGTGCACAGTGGAACTCTTCAACTGTTACTAGTTACCCCCTCGAGTTTGGGCTCATTTGGTTTGTTTGGACGAGTGTCCCATACTTCTACCAATACACTTAGTGACGAGGGTCTGATGATGGAGTCAGGAGGTGCACAGTGGAACTCTTCAACTGTTACTAGTAACCCCCTCGAGTTTGGGCTCATTTGGTTGGTTTGGACGAGTGTCCCATACTTCTACCAATACACTTGGTGACGAGGGTCTGATGATGGAGTCAGAAGGTGTACAGTGGAACTCTTCAACTGTTACTAGTAACCCCCTCGAATTTGGGCTCATTTGGTTGGTTTGGACGAGTGACCCATACTTCTACCAATACACTTGGTGACGAGGATCTGATTATGGAGGCAGGAGGTGGACTGTTGAACTTAAATAAAACAAAAATAAGGATCAGGATATTTGTTTGAATCCACCCAAGTTAAGGTTTCTGTATTGTCCCGAGAACTGTGTGGCGTTAGGGTGGCTAAAAATGATACGTTGTTAGCGATACACCACCCAAGTCAACGTTTGAAACGTGCCGAGGACTGTGTGGCATTAGGGTGGATAAAAATTATACGTCGTTAGCGTTTCAACTTCAAGGCTGGCCACATATTGTTGTATGAGAGCCTTGCGCCACTACATGGACCTCAGGGAGGGGGTTGTATGTTATTGGTCTAATACTCGTGGGAACAACATGAAAGAAAAAAATTATAAAAAAAATCAAACTAAAAACGAGTAAATAAAAAAATAGGTAAAAAAACTTTTAAGTTAAATGGTTTTATTAAAAAAAAAACAGCTGTACAAAAAATTAGAAAAAAATCAGCTATACAAAAACTAGAAAATAATAAGGACACAAACCTGGGCCTTCTTAAGATTTTACGTCTGGGTAAGAAATCGTCAATACTAGCGTGCTGTCTTCTCATGTCGGATGCCAAAGGGCACTTTGTGTCGCTGCGTCAGCGGAATAAGTAATAAATTGAGACTTTTAACAGACTAATATAAAAACGTGGGGCGTATAATATACGTAATAACATGCGCCCCACGTTTTTATATTAGTCTGTTAAAAGTCTCAATTTATTACTTATTCCGCTGACGCAGCGACACAAAGTGCCCTTTGGCATCCGACATGAGAAGACAGCACGCTAGTATTGACGATTTCTTACCCAGACGTAAAATCTTAAGAAGGCCCAGGTTTGTGTCCTTATTATTTTCTAGTTTTTGTATACTTAGCTGATTTTTTTCAAATTTTTTGTACAGCTGTTTTTTTTTTTTAATAAAACCGTTTAACTTAAAAGTTTTTTTACCTATTTTTTTTCTTATTTTTTTCGAATAGTATATTTCTTTTTTTGCACGCCATATGGAAGTCTTAAGCCGCGTACAGACCTAGCGAGCGAGAGCGCGCGAAGGCCAACAAGCGAGAGCGCGCGAACAGGTCTGGACGGTACAGCGACGCTAAGCGAATGCGAAGGCGCGCACTCGATTGCGTTCGGTGGCGTTCGGTCGTGCTCCGGATACAGCCGTTCGGCCGTGCGCAGTCAGTGTGGCCGTAACAGCGATAGCAAACGATGGCGAGCGAGGGTTCGCTTGCCATCGGCGATGGGCCTCGCTGGCTCTCGCTCGCTCTGTACGCGGCTTTACTTTACTTTGCTTAAGGCAGTTTGACGATTGTCCCGTCAGTTTGACAGTTCGTAGAATCCTATTCTTATTTGAATCGTGTTGTAGTATAGAGAGGCCCAATCTATAAATAGATAAAATGTTTTATATATTATTATAATATATATGTATAATAATCTCATTAAAACTAAACCGAACCTCAAGCAAATCAAACCTAAGAAAACACTTTATTGCCAACCGGGTAGTTGACTCGTGGAACAGACTACCAGAGGAAGTGATTAGTGCTACTTCAGTGAACAGCTTCAAAAACAGACTTGACATCTATATAAAAAACCACAAACTTTAGAAAGAAATAAAAAAAAAAACAAAACAAAAAAAAACAAAAACCAAAAAACAAAACAAAAAAAATCTAACAAGTGCACCATCAATTTACCAACTTCGATGTAGACGCATCAGCTTTAAGCTGCTAGTGTATTTAAACAATAATAATAATAATAGTCTCCCGCCGCCGGCGGTATTACCGTTTTTATTTGTTTGTATTCATTTTGTGTATATTTATTACCTTTTATAGTTATAATATATGTAAAATTAATGTAAATGTAATATAAAATGTGAAATAAAGAAAATATAATAATAATTTAAAATGTGTTTATTGTTTCAGGGAAAAGGGCTTTTCGCAACAAAAAAATTTGAGAAAGGCGATGTGATACTAGAGGAGTGCCCGATAGTATCATGCCAATTTGCTTGGAATGCGGCTTATAAATATTTGGCTTGCGATTATTGTATGAGGTACTTACCTACTTAAGCTATCTTCTCTTTTTCTATTTTATCTTTTTTATTTTTGAATATGAAGATAGTCACTAAGAGCAAACAATAACTACAGAATATTGTTGCATTTCTGTTCTTTCGTTGTGTCCAAGTGTCTTGTGTCTTGTTCCCTGAGACATGATACTTGTGACAGCTGCCAAATGCAGTAGTTTATTATTATAAATACTAGCTTTTGGCTGCGGCTCCGCTCGCGTGAAATTTGTATTTAAAAAGAAGAAAATAAGTAAGCCTGTTACTTTATTTCGGCGCACAGAACAATTCGGTTTGTATGAGAGCCACATCTTAGCATAACTGGAACTGAATTTTATTTAGCCTATCCTGTGTCGCGTATAGTTATATGTGCTTGTACTACTTTTCATCGAATTTGGATGATCGGTTTAAGAGTTATGAGGAACATACATACAGAAAAGAATTAAAAAAATTGTCAATTTAGTTTGAGTATCATACATAGAGTCTACAAAAGCAACATCTCATGAAACAAAGTAACTTACTCTACGACGACCCCTTACAGATTTATTATTAGTATTGATGATGATTGATGATTACTATTGATTTGTCTTTGGAAACCTGCTCCGGCAGACTATGCCAGTGTTAAGTATAATGGGGCTACGGTGATAACATTATATAATTGTAATTATATTCTCCAACAAGGTGGGGAAATGACCTACCCGATCAGATTTAATTCATTGTTACCGTTGAAGAAATAAATAACAACTTTCCAGTCATAATAAAATCCTTACGTACAGTTTTTGCAGGCAATCTGGGTCGATTTGAAACACAATTGCCCAATCTGGCCACAAGGACAAATCTAAACGTCTCCTTGGCATTCGGCATGCAGCTATGAACGGCAATACTCACATAGCAGCACATCAGATCAACTACCTATCAGAATTCCAGACGGACTGTGTCTGTGTGGAAGTTCGTAGATTGGCAGGCTGGAAGATCTATGGGTCGGCTGTTTGCACGCACCTCCACCTCTTGTGGCTTAACTAATCGAGGTATCAATTTATTAACCCAGTACCTAGTGCTTTTACTATGTGTATTTAGCTTAATGATTTAGTTTAGGGGTAGTTTGCCGCTCTCACAATGATACGGAGGGTCTTCGTGTGTGCGATAAGATCCGGAGAGAGAGATGCGAGGGATCGTCTCGTTTTATGGCTCTAACAAGAATGTGTGGTGCGGTGCTCCACTTAGCTGCGGACTAAGGCATCAGGTGGAGGAGCTCCATTTATTGTTGTAAGGAGATTACGTGTATCGTTGTAGTTTGACGGCTCTAACAAGAATGTTTGGTGCGGTGCTCCACTTAGCTGCGGACTAAGGCATCAGGTGGAGGAGCTCCATTTATTGTTGTAAGGAGATTACGTGTACCGTTGTAGTTTGACGGCTCTAACAAGAATGTTTGGTGCGGTGCTCCACTTAGCTGCGGACTAAGGCATCAGGTGGAGGAGCTCCATTTATTGTTGTAAGGAGATTACGTGTACCGTTGTAGTTTGACGGCTCTAACAAGAATGTGTGGTGCGGTGCTCCACTTAGCTGCGGACTAAGGCATCAGGTGGAGGAGCTCCATTTATTGTTGTAAGGAGATTACGTGTACCGTTGTAGTTTGACGGCTCTAACAAGAATGTGCGGTGCGGTGCTCCACTTAGCTGCGGACTAAGGCATCAGGTGGAGGAGCTCCATTTATTGTTGTAAGGAGATTACGTGTACCGTTGTAGTTTGACGGCTCTAACAAGAATGTGTGGTGCGGTGCTCCACTTAGCTGCGGACTAAGGCATCTGGTGAAGTAGCTTCATTTATTGTTGTAAGGAGATTACGTGTACCGTTGTAGTTTGACGGCTCTAACAAGAATGTGCGGTGCGGTGCTCCACTTAGCTGCGGACTAAGGCATCAGGTGGAGGAGCTCCATTTATTGTTGTAAGGAGATTACGTGTACCGTTGTAGTTTGACGGCTCTAACAAGAATGTGTGGTGCGGTGCTCCACTTAGCTGCGGACTAAGGCATCTGGTGAAGTAGCTTCATTTATTGTTGTAAGGAGATTACGTGTACCGTTGTAGTTTGACGGCTCTAACAAGAATGTGCGGTGCGGTGCTCCACTTAGCTGCGGACTAAGGCATCTGGTGAAGTAGCTTCATTTATTTATTTTGTTATTTATTTATTTATTTATTTTAGACAGGCAGCCTAGGCTGATACGTCTAAATCCAGTTAAAATTTGTTGTTTTTGTCATTATCTTAACTTTTTTTTATTTATTATTATTATTTTTTTATTATCGTTCTTGAGCACTCTTTTTGAGATTATGTTTTATTTGTTAGACATTTATCTAGTCTATTTTGGAATTGGTTGGTACCATAGACGTATATTATTTCTCTATGGTTGGTACTAAATGCGCTCATTACTTCCTCTGGAAGTTGGTTCCAGTCGTCTGCCACTCTGCTATGAAATGTTTGTGAGTATTGCTGTTAAAGATTGTTCAACTTAGTTTCATGCTGTGGCCTCGAAGATGAACGTTTTGGTTCAATGTGAACATTTGGATCAGCTCAGGGCAATCGTATTTACACGTCAGAATTTTGTTGTAGGCAGATTACGTGTACCGGTGTAATTTGACTATAGAGTTCTCAGTTCTTCATCAGTTTTTAATTTACAGACCTCTAGAGACAGCCGAGCAGAACGTTCGCCGTTTGTCGGCCAAACCGGACATAGTGCTGCCGTATCCAGATTGCTGCGCCGTGGAGCTGGGCAGCGCGACCGGCTGCGAGCGCTGCGGGGCTCTGTACTGCTCCAGCGGCTGCAAGGAGAGCGCCGCGAGCACCTACCATACACTTCTGTGCTTCCGCGCCGACGACACCAACCATCCACTCGCGCAGCTTCTCGACACTTGGAAGTTAGCATACTTTATTCATTCTACTCTACAGGCTGTTGTAACGGCCACTACATTAAATTTAGGAAATGATTATTGGGATCAATAGTAACAAAAAAAAAAACTGTTTTAAAAAACATAAAACCGACTTCCAAAAAAAAGTAGAACTAAAAAACTATTTAAAATAAAAATATAAAAACCGCCTTCAAAAATGTATGAAATAAAAAAAAACGAACCCTAGAGTTGAAGGCGGTGCTAAAAAGGCTACACAAATCACAAAGGATATCATCATACATCGGAATCCGCGGGGCACGAATACGACCTTGTTAGGGATTGACTACGGCGATCAATAAACAATCGACACTGTTATCGATACTCATATTTATTTGTTTATTGTATTTTATTCATGTCATATTTCATATTTCAGACCTGAATACTTATATACCTACAGTACTTATATAAACATGTATACTTTATGTTAACGATTAAGTAAATATAATACATATTTATATAAGGTCTTTCAAAATTAGTTCATAGTACGCTAAGGGGGGGTTCTGTATCATATAGGGAGTAAAACCTATATAAAAATTTTTGGACCTTGGGCTTTTTTTAAGTAAAAAATTTTTTTATGTAGGTATTTCAATAAAAAAATAGGTGGTTGATTTTTATAACCTAATCGATTCAGTTTCATAACAGTAACAAAAAAGTCTTCATGACCATTATGATGTAACACGTGTAAGTTGGTAAAAAAAATTCAATTCTTTCTATTCCATACTAATAAAACTAAAATTGTGGTTTTTCACAATTTCTGAAAGAAAGAGATATACGTGTTGGAAGACTTTTTTGTTCCTAGCACGAAACCGAAACGATTAAGAAAAAATTTTTTTTACAGTTAACATAAAAAAAAAATTTTTGTGAAAAAAAAAATTCTTTGTTCTTCAAAAGTGATCTATTTCTGATACAGAACCCCCCCTTAGCTTACTATGAACAAATTTTGTAAGACCTATTTTTTTGGACCTTGGCCTTTTTTTTATGTAAAATATTTTTTTATGTGTTTAAATAAAAAAATAGGTGGTTGATTTTTATAGCCTAATCGATTCAGTTTCATAACAGTAACAAAAAAGTCTTCAATATCATTATGATGTAACACGTGTAAGTTGGTAAAAAAAATCTTATCTTATTTTCTATAGAAATACTCTTAGTTTTAATAATCGACATTATTTCATATTATTCTAAAATAACGATCGATTTTCGATATTTGTGGATACATTGTCCCATCACTAAACAACCTTGAATCATTCGTGCCCCGCGGATTCCGATGTATGGATATCATCCACTCATGTTTTCTTTCATGCATCATTTTTGCTTGCTTTAGCACCGCCTTCAACTCTAGGGTTGGTTTTTTTTTTATTTCATACATTTTTGAAGGTGGTTTTTATATTTTTATTTTAAATACTTTTTTAGTTCTACTTTTTTTTGGAAGTCGGTTTTATGTTTTTTAAAACAGTTTTTTTTTCACAATTTTTTTTAGTAATTTATTGCTACTAATGTACTCGGCGGAATCGCGAGGCCGAACGCCTCGCTTTCCAATCCAATCTTGACCAAATTATAATGGGACCACCTCAGGGTTACCCCTTTCAAACAAAAAAAAGAATTTTCAAAATCGGATTACAATTGACGGAGTAATCGCGTAACAAACATCCAAAAAAAGAAAACATACCGTTGAATTGAGAATCTCTTAGGTCTAAAGTAAATTGCTCGTGAAGACAAATGCAACGAGCCCAAACACGATGGGTTTATCATGTGTAGTTTAGGAGTTCCTATGGCCACCTTCCGTCTCCATCATCAGACCAGCTCGATGGTACTCGTACCATAATATATTAAGCGCATCTGGCCGGTCGGAAAAGATTTCAAATTTAGAATATTCATGAAACAAGGATTCGAATATGTATCACAATATCGATTCATGTATTTCAATAAAATGACAGAGAAAATTTCAAAATATTAGGTATTTAATACTTTTTAGTTCAATTTTTTTTTGACGTGATAACGTCTTATAAGTTAATGAACACCGGCTGCACGCACGAAAAAGTGTCACGTTCCATCTGAGCCTGTGTGTGTAAGCGAGAGCGCGTAACAAGCGATAGAGAGGCACAATCGGCCCAAGCAGCAGTGTTGCCAAACGTACGGTAATTGCCGTATCGTACGGTAATCGAGGCTAGAAATCGACTAATGTACGGCGTACGGCAGCGATAGGGGTGCCGTACGAAAAAATACGGTAATTCTTATGTCATATCGACTCATGTTTTTTCGTCGACTTAGAGAGCAAGCTCAACTCAGGAGGACATGGAACAAGGCTTCAAACTTCACGCCTTAAACCTAGAAATGCAGAATGATTGGCTAACAGTGGGCGACTTCTGCATCCCTCCTGCATTGAAGTGGAAATCCATAATATACAACTGGTCCCCTGAGCTGCTTAAGTTCTACTTAAATGCATTCCAGCTTACTCTCCCCGACCCGAGTAACCTAGTTTGATGGGGGAAATCCACAAATAGACTATGCCCGTCATGTAAGGAGTTCGTAGGCACGGCCAAACATTTGATATGCGGATGCAAAATACTACTTGAGTGAGGCCAGTATTCCTTCCGTCATGATAAAGTCCTCCAAATCATCAGAGAGGCCATCAACCTGTCAATTGCACGGACCAGGAAAGGGCAAACCAGTAGCGGCTTCCAGAAGGTCAACTTTGTGAAACCTGGAGCCAATAAGCTGCCCAAAGATAGGACTCTAAACCTTCTTCAATTTTGGGAGCAGCAAAGGATTGGGAATTGTTGATGGACACACATGAGAAGCATTACCAAATGCCTTCGGAAATCTGTACCACAGCATTAAGACCGGATATACTCATACTCTCAAAAGCGACAAAGCATGTAGTACTTGTTAGTGGATGTCAGTTTGCTTACCGGAAGTGCCGCTCCACAACCACCGCCACACACAGCTTCATAGACACAGTAGTAAGTGGAATGGATAAAAAAAAAGAAAGTAGCGGCTATTTGCCTTGATCTCTCAAAAGCCTTTGACACAGTGAATCACAATCTATTATTGTCCAAACTTGAATGGTATAGTGTTAGAGGGGTAAGTGGGCATCTACTTAGGTCATTTCTTGGAAAAAACTGAGATCCAGTCCGGGTCAGGTAACAATTGGGGTACCTCAGGGCTCCTCTCTTGGAAATTGTCTATTCATAACATTTCTAAATGACATTGCAAAGCTAGATGTTGACGGTAGCATCATACTATATGCCGATGACACAACCATTGTAGTGTATGGGGAAACAACACATGAATTAAAAACTAAAATATCAATTATAATGGATAAGGTAAAGGATTGGTTTGTCTGTAATGGACTCATACTTAACTCTGATAAAACAAACATTATATTCTTTAATGGAAAAACATTAACATCTAATATAAATGTCCAACTCACAGACTCAACATCACTCACGAGCGTAGAAAAGACAAAACTTCTGGGGTTCAATATTGACGCTGCTCTCACGTGGAAGCAGCACGTCGATGAGCTGTGCGGGAGGATGGCGAGTGGTATATATGCAATGAAGAAACTTAAACCACTTATATCTGAAGAAGCATTAAAACAGACCTACTTTGCATATGTTCACTCCCTCCTGTCATACGGCATCATCCTGTGGGGAAATTCCACCGACAGTGAACGTGTACTTGTTATGCAAAAAAGAGCAATAAGGGTCATGGCTTACACTGACAGAACTACATCGTGTAGAAAATATTTCAGGGATCTAAAAATTATGACCTCTGTTTCTTTATATGTTCGTGAAATAATCATGTATGTAAGACAGAATATTGAAACATTTGAAGTAAATGAAACAGCATACTCTACAAGGAACACGGGTCGCCTACGACCAGTTCCACATCGGTTGGCAATGGCGGAAAAGCTGCCTAGGGTGATAGGTCCAAAGTTGTATGAGATTCTACCTGATAACCTAAGAAGGGAAATAGATGACAACAAATTCCGCACCCGTCTGAACAATCTGTTACATGAAAAATGCTTATATAAGGTATGCGAATTTATAAAGTGAATTGATAATGTATTTAAATACATAACAAATAGGTACCTACACAATTTGTATCCTAAGTAAGTGCTTTAGTTACTTGATGATGATGATGATAGTGGACTCGTTTTCCGCGCCTAAGCCCGCTTCCATGCGGGCCTTTTGCGCGTCCTACGGCCTTAATCCAACCAGCCGAGTTCTTCCAGGAGGCGGCACACTCTCCTTGGGTCTTGGCACGCCTCTTGAAGTGTAGTAGGGCCTCCCAGCTCCTTCGCCCTTATGTCTGCCAACTCCTCGCACTCCAACAGCACGTGGGCGGGTGTCTCGTCCGCCTGCAGGCATGCTCTGCACAGTGGACTGTCCGTTACTCCAATTACATTAAGTGTGCAGTGACCAGTAAGCATACCTATCACTATGCGTAATTTTGATCTATGGACACGGAGCAGTGTCTTGGCGAGCCGGAGGTCCGGCTTCGCCATTGCCTCCCTCGCCTGTCTGCAGTCGCTGCCCGCTGCCCATCTGTCTGTGTGTAGTTGATACGTACGTTTGTGTAACCAACTTTTTAGTTGGCTGTGTGGTAGTGGTACTAGAGGTTCGGGTCCTTCAGGTTTGCTGCTGGATCCCCTCTTTGCGAGTTCATCAGCAGCATCGTTCCCCCGGGATCCGCTGTGTCCCTTTATCCACTGTAGTGTTACCTTGTTTCTTGTAGCAATGGCCTCCAGCGCGAGGTGACATTGACGGATTAGTCCTGAGCTCATTATACTGCCGTTCAGCGCCGCTAGTACTGAGGCGCTGTCCGACAGTATCTTGATGCTGTGTCCCTCCATGTTCCGCTGGGCCACTATTGTAGCTGCTTCAATGATCCCGACACATTCTGCCTGGAATATTGAGTTGTGTTGCCCAAGGTAGGTATACCTGTTAATGTTTAGGTCCAGGGAGTGCGCTGCGGCACCTGTGCCTGTCTTCGTCTTGGAGCCATCGGTATAAATGCGTAGCTCCTCTGATTGGTCTTTGGCCTCTCCGACCAGGTTGATGGTGTATGATCTCTCAAATATGTACAGTTTGGGTATGTGGTCACAGCAGGCCGCCAATAGCGGTATCTCCGCTGTTACCTTCTGAAGAAGCTTTGGGTGTGGCAGTGTGGCGTTAGTGTGCCAGAGTCCCAGAGTTCTGAGTCTCACCGCCGCTGACGCAGCCTCGTGTTGTACATACAGGTCTAGCGGTACTAAAGATAGTATTACCTCCATAGCTGTAGTCGGTGTTGTGCGCATGCATCCTGTTGTTGCCACACACGCCAGTCTTTGGAGTCGCTGTAGCTTCTCGACTCCTGTTCTGGGCCACCAGACTACTGCACCATATGTTACCGTGGGTCTGATGACTGCTGTGTATAACCAGAGAGATATCTTTGGCTGGAGACCCCATGATTTACCCATGAGCCTCTGGCATTGCCAGAAGGATATGCTCGCCTTCTTTAGCTTATGTTCCAGATGTTTCGACCAGTTGAGTTTGGAGTCTAGGATTACACCTAGATACTTTACTTCTGGCGATAAAGTCAGTTGTGTGTTGAAGAGTCTGGGCAGCTGCATATCGCCCAGTCTCCTTCTGTTGGTGAAGAGGACCATCTCTGTTTTGCTGGGGTTAACATTAAGTGAATAGTCCTTACACCATTTTTCGACGATCCTGAGGGCGCCCTGAGTCATATTGCACAGGGTTCCCTCAAATAGTCCGTTTATTAGGATTGCCAGGTCATCTGCGTATCCTATCGTGTAGTAGCCATTCTCGTTCAGTTGCCTAATGAGATCATCAACTACTAAGTTTCAGAGTAGGGGCGACAGTACGCCGCCCTGGGGGCAGCCCCTAGCTACCACCCCCCTCGTTGTGTCGTTAATAGTGAATTGGACGGCCCTAAGCTTGAGCATGTTATCGATCCAGTTTGTGATTGTTGGATCGACTTCAAATCTAGCTAGGGCTGCTCTGATACTGGGAAGGTAGTTTTGTCAAAGGCACCTTCTATGTCAATGAAGGTTCCTAGCAGTGGCGGTTCCCCAGGTGAAGCAAGTGAAGCACCGCCTCACTTAATTATCTTGAAAGTAAAGAAAAAAAAACATTTCAAAATATCAAGAAAGAAAACTTAAAAAAGTCAAGTATATCCGATCCGAAATGATCACAATATTAGCGCGGCGGCGGCGCGGAGGAGGCGGAGGCGGCTGGTGCGACGCGCGCGACGAAATACGTTAAAGATGTGTTAGTGCATCAACACCACCAACACAGCACGCACACACACACAGACGTGACGTGTGACGTGTCACGTACGGCATGGCATATGGTGACTCACCCCGGTCCGGTGCGGCGACGAATCGCTTATTTTGATATCGCTTCACCAAGCGTAAAGACAACAGGTTGACCTTGGAGACTTTGGATGTAGGGAGCAGCTGAGGCTCTGATAAATGGCGCCGGACGAGACATCTATATGCAATTAAAAGAATGCAGAGCGAGATGGAGCGATTCACGTTTTCTATAAGTCGATTTGTTTTACCTCCGTGATTAACATGATGGCGAAATTCGCACTAGTTACGGTAAGTTTCATAGCTCAATGGTATATGATTCGCTTTTCAATCTAGTGACGTTGGTTCGAATCTCACTTTTGCGAATTCTTTTTTTTTTGTTTTTAGGGTTCCGTATCCGGTACGGGACCCTATTACTAAGCCTACGCCGTCTGTCTGTCTGTCTGTCTGTCTGTCCGTCCGTCCGTCTGTCTTTTTTTTTTATGTAATCCGGTATGGGTGGCTGAGCCGGAGGGGCCAAAGCGCATGCTCCGACCAGCCAATATCACCTCCGAGAAGGTAGGTGCCATACCGGAGACTTCCCTGGATTGCTGGCTATACTAGACTAGAGGAGAACACAGCCGAGGCTGCTATGCGGCAGCAGCAGGTGTAGGTATGCATACACGTAAATTTTTTCGTCAGAAAAAACTCATTGTTACACGCCGACCGGATTCGAACCTCGCACCTCTCGCATTTGAAGCCAATGCCCAAACCACTCGGCCACCCGCCGCTTGTCTGTCCGTCCGTCTGTCCGAGGCCTGTATCTCTTGAACCGTAATTTGGTAGCCCGTTGAAATGTTCACAGAAAATGTGTTATTATGGCCGATATAACAAAAAATAATGAAAATAAGAAAAAGTAAAAAACTCACGGGGGTTCCCATAGATGGCGCGCGCGCATACACTTTTTGGTTTCAAAAAGTGTATGCGCGCGCGCCATCTACCAAATAGATGATGAATCATTTTCTAATCGTGACTAACTAATATGAAGTATTTCATAACACGCCATCTAGATGGCGTGGCGTGTTATGAAATTCATCTAGTGGCGCTAGCCGTGACATGGCGATACGGTACCCTCGGTGCGCGATTCGATAGTAGTTTTTGGTTAAGTATTGTTAGGGCCAAAAAAAATTAGGTTTAGGTTTTTCAATTTATCATAAAGTAATAGCAATGTAGGTGGATTTTTTAGTCGCCTCACTAAGATTTATAGGTCAAAGCCGCCACTGGTTCCTAGGGTTGAGTTTTTATTGCTTAGGGCACTTTCTATCTTTGATACGAGTACCACGCAGTGTAGTGCAGATTCTGTTGATTTTCCTGGAGTGTAGGCATGCTGGTTAGCATGAAGGGGATTTCTGACTATGGTTATGTCTTTGATTTCCCTGTCGCAGAGCCTTTCTAGGGTTTTAAGGAGAAAGGAGGTCAGGCTGATCGGTCTATACGATTTGCTTTAGTTACTTACGAGTATGTATTGACGTGCCTCATGGAGTGTACGTGCACTGTATATTTTCAGCTCTGTATTTGTGTGCTCTATGATTTGCTAATAAATATCTTTGTCTTTGTCTTTGTCCTTGTTGAACTTACAGTTCCATGGGAAAGTAACATACCGAAGGACCACAACATCAAACTTAATCCGTTTTACGTTTCTCACAATCCGGTCTACTAAGTTGCAACTTAGTAGACCGGATTGTGAGAAACGGAGTCAAGACTGATCTCTTCGCTGTGGAAGTCGGAGCAAGAGGACTACCAGCGAAGTCGCTCTACAGTCTCTTCAAGAATCTAGGGCTGCCAAGATCGACGCTAAGCTCATATATGGAGAGAGCTTCGAAAACGTCACTGGAAGCATCCTACAGAATATGGATAGGTAGAGAGAGGGAGGTCGAGAGCTGGACTGCTGGTTTCCCCGCATCCTAGTCAACGCAGACTAGCTTACGAGGGCTTGATGCGAGCCGAAACGTGAAGCATGCGCGGGAAATTTAGAGTAACCACTCGCTAGTCCCGACCTCGATTAATACCCTCCTCTACTGCCGATGGGCCCGGATATGTTCGGTGAAGCCATCGCAAGCTTAATTCCACACCTTCTTGGTGTTATGTTTTTTCTGTTTAATGAAATCTACAGGAAACATAATATTGTTTATATAATAATAAGGAAAGATCAAAGTTTAATTGATTGAATTATCATAAAGATACGAGGGTGGATCCAAATCTTCTAAGCCCGACCATGAAATTGAAAGAAAAGTGCGTCCAAATCAATTTCGATTTTTCGACATAGTCTCCATCAAGGTCAATGCACTTTTTCCACCTGACCTGCAACTTGTTTATACTCGTACCTTCGAAAATAAAATATTCTGGAAGGTCGTCAAAATACTCATTTACTGCGGCTATCACCTCTTCTTTGGTCGAAAATTTCGAGCCACCTAAGTGTTTTTTTTTAATTTGGAAAAAGGTGGTAATCCGATAGGGCTAAATCCGGCGAATAAGGTGCGTGGGGCAATAAGTCATAGCCACAATTATGGATTTCAGACATTGATTCAGCCGAAGTGTGAACCCGGGCGTTGTCTTGATGGAACAACACTTTCTTCCGCAGCAACCCCGGCCTTTTTTCTTTGATTTCTTCCTGAAGTCTTCGCAAAAGGTTGCAATAATATTTTGAATTTATAGTTTCGTCTTTTGGTAAATAATCCACGAAAATAATCCCCTTCGCATCCCAGAAAACTGAAGCCATGACTTCGTTGGTCGACAAAACGACCTTAGCCTTCTTCGGAGTGGGTGAGCCAGATCTTTTCCACTGCTTCTATTGTTGTTTCGATTCAGGAGTATGATGGTGAATCCAGCTTTAATCCATGGTAACAAAACGGGACAAAAAATCCTCGGGATCTGCCTCAAAAAGTTACAAACAATCGAGGAAAATTTTGATGTGAACTCGTTTTTGTTCAGCTGAAAGCAATATTGGGACCCAATGAATGGAAATAACTAATGCCTGCTATCTTATGTATGGTTAATCTACGGTCGCACAGTATCAGATCACATATTTTGTTGACGTTTTCCTTCGTGGTAGACGTCGAACGCCTTCCGGTCATCTTGAATGCTCTGCTGACACCGCTTAAACTCAGCTACCCACTTTTTGACACTGGAATACGATGGAGCAGACTCCCCCAATGTGTTCACCATATCTTGATGGATATCTTTTGCTGACATGGAGGTTATTCATCACTGCTCGGTGTTCAATTTTCTCCATTATTGAAAATCTTGTCAGATAGCGTTAAACAAAAAATCACGAAAAAAATATGGCTTGCAGTATCGGAACCAAACTTCGCACATTTATTACTGAAGAATCGTACTAACAAATGAGGGTAGATTTAAAAAAATATCATGGCTCTTTCTATGGTAGGCCACGAACTTTTGGATCCACCCTCGTAGCTCATCGCGAATCTAAGCGAGACTAGGCTCTTGAAGAAAGCATAGAATGATTGAGCAGGTAGGTCGTCAGGTATAATGGCTGTTAATATGTGTTGCAGGCAGCTGCACTATCCACCAGAAACGACCAGCATCATGCTCCTGGTGCGTATACTGGCGCACATCGAGCAGAGCGCCGACCCGCCCGCCGCCGTCGCGCGCCTCAAGCACTTCTGCCACCGCACCGCCAGCGAGGACGCACAGCTGGCGCACAAGCTGCTCGGCGAACAGTTCTGCGGCCAGCTCGACACACTGAGGGAGATGACGGCCAACGCCATCCGCGGCGAGCACATTCAGCAGGTTCCTATCATCACATTATCCATTAGCCTAGTCTAGCGTCTAGTGAGACAGAGGTGAGAGAATAGATAGACGGTGAATGGGTGAGGTGTGCGAGCATAGATTAATCTACATAAGTCAATCCAAACTGTCAAACACATTGTGTTTGTGCCGACTAGGAGCGGCAACACTGCAGACGCTCCTAGTCGGCAACACTGCAGACGCTCCTAGGCGGCAACACTGCAGACGCTCCTAGGCGGCAACACTGCAGACGCTCCTAGGCGACAACACTGCAGACGCTCCTAGGCGGCAACACTGCAGACGCTCCTAGGCGGCAACACTGCAGACGCTCCTAGGCGGCAACACTGCAGACGCTCCTAGGCGGCGACACTGCAGACGCTCCTAGGCGACAACACTGCAGACGCTCCTAGTCGGCAACACTGCAGACGCTCCTAGGCGGCAACACTGCAGACGCTCCTAGGCGGCAACACTGCAGACGCTCCTAGGCGGCAACACTGCAGACGCTCCTAGGCGACAACACTGCAGACGCTCCTAGTCGGCAACACTGCAGACGCTCCTAGGCGGCAACACTGCAGACCCTCCTAGGCGGCAACACTGCAGACGCTCCTAGGCGGCGACACTGCAGATGCTCCTAGGCGACAACACTGCAGACGCTCCTAGTCGGCAACACTGCAGACGCTCCTAGGCGGCAACACTGCAGACGCTCCTAGGCGGCAACACTGCAGACGCTCCTAGGCGGCGACACTGCAGACGCTCCTAGGCGACAACACTGCAGACGCTCCTAGTCGGCAACACTGCAGACGCTCCTAGGCGGCAACACTGCAGACGCTCCTAGGTGACAACACCGCAGACGCTCCTAGGCGACAACACCGCAGACGCTCCTAGGCGGCAACACTGCAGACGCTCCTAGTCGGCAACACTGCAGACGCTCCTAGGCGGCAACAACGCAGACGCTCCTAGGCGGCAACACTGCAGACGCTCCTAGTCGGCAACACTGCAGACGCTCCTAGGCGGCAACAACGCAGACGCTCCTAGGCGGCATCATTACCAATCTGGAGAGGGGAGCAATATACTATAATGTTGTTCTATAATCAGTTCAATTCAAATAAATTATTGTGTAATTTGAATTTTATTTATTTATTATATATTTAAACACTAGCAGCTTAAAGCTGATGTGTGTATTCTAATATTCGGAGTGCACTTGTATTTATGAAACAGCAAAGTCTGATAAAGAAATACTGAAAGGTTTTGCTCAGGAGGACATGGAACAAGGCTTCAAACTTCACGCCTTAAACCTAGAAATGCAGAATGATTGGCTAACAGTGGGTGACTTCTGCATCCCTCCTGCATTGAAGTGGAAATCCATAATATACAACTGGTCCCCTGAGCTGCTTAAGTTCTACTTAAATGCATTCCAGCTTACTCTCCCCGACCCGAGTAACCTAGTTAGATGGGGGAAATCTACAAATAGACTATGCCCGTCATGTAAGGAGTTCGTAGGCACGGCCAAACATTTGTTATGCGGATGCAAAATACTACTTGAGCGAGGCCAGTATTCCTACCGTCATGATAAAGTCCTCCAAATCATCAGAGAGGCCATCAACCTGTCAATTGCACGGACCAGGAAAGGGCAAACCAGTAGCGGCTTCCAGAAGGTCAACTTTGTGAAACCTGGAGCCAATAAGCTGCCCAAAGATAGGACTAAACCTTCTTCAATTTTGGGAGCAGCAAAGGATTGGGAATTGTTGATGGACACACATGAGAAGCATTACCAAATGCCTTCGGAAATCTGTACCACAGCATTAAGACCGGATATACTCATATTCTCAAAAGCGACAAAGCATGTAGTACTTGTTGAACTTACAGTTCCATGGGAAAGTAACATACCGAAGGACCACAACATCAAACTTAACAAGTACTGCAACTTAGTAGACCGGATTGTGAGAAACGGATTCAAGACTGATCTCTTCGCTGTGGAAGTCGGAGCAAGAGGACTACCAGCGAAGTCGCTCTACAGTCTCTTCAAGAATCTAGGGCTCCCAAGATCGACGCTAAGCTCATATATGGAGAGAGCTTCGAAAACGTCACTGGAAGCATCCTACAGAATATGGATAGGTAGAGAGAGGGAGGTCGAGAGCGGGACTGGTGGTTTCCCCGCGTCCTAGTCAACGCAGACTAGCTGACGAGGGCTTGACGCGAGCCGAAACGTGAAGCATGCGCGGGAAATTTAGAGTGGCCACTCGCTAGTCCCCGCCTCGATTAACACCCTCCTCTACTGCCGATGGGCACATGAGAAGCATGACCAGATGCCTTCTCTTCTGTACCACAATATTAAGACCGGATATACTCATATTCACAAAAGCGACAAAGCATATGTAGTACTTGTTGAACTTACAGTTCCATGGGAAAGCAACATACCGAAGGACCACAACATCAAACCTAACAAGTACTGCAACCTAGTAGACCGGATTGTGAGAAACGGATTGTGAGAAACAGATTCAAGACTGATCTCTTCGCTGTGGAAGTCGGAGCAAGAGGACTACCAGCGAATTCGTCCACAGTCTCTCCAAGAATCTAGGGCTGCCAAGATCGACGCTAAGCTCATACATGGAGAGAGCTTCGTAAACGTCACTGGAAGCATCCTACAGAATATGGATAGGTAGAGAGAGGGAGGTCGAGAGCAGGACTGGTGTTTCCCCGCGTCCTAGTCAACGCAGACTAGCTGACGAGGGCTTGAAGCGAGCCGAAACGTGAAGCATGCGCGGGAAATTTAGAGTGGCCACTCGCTAGTCCCGGCCTCGATTAATACCCTCCTCTACTGCCGATGGGCCCGGATATGTTCGGTGAAGCCATCGCAAGCTTAGATCCACACCTTCCTTCTTTATATAATGGTTTATTTTCATTTTTCGATTTGTTTATTTTGTCGATATGGTTTTTAAAACTATTTATTGAGGGAGAGCTGATGAATATTTACAAAATATTTTGAATTAAATTTTGCAGTTTCTAACACCGGACGGTTTCTGCTCACTGATGGCTCTAATCGGCACGAACGGGCAAGGCATCGGCACCAGTCCGCTCGCCATGTGGGTGGAGTCTGTGTCGCGCCGCACCATGTCCGACGACGAGAGGGAACAACTCGACCTGTTCATCGACAAGCTTTACCAATACGTGGAAGAAGGTCCGTCACAGTCACTAGTCTAACTAAATACATAGCTGTAGACGTGTGTCAAGTACTTAGTTATATGCAATGAGCACTGAGCAGTGTTTGTGTATAAATTCGAAAGAATGTAACATTTCTGAATTGAATGTGTTATTATCATACATCGGAATCCGCGGGGCACGAATGATTCAAGGTTGTTTAGTGATGGGACAATGTATCCACAAATATCGAAAATTGATCGTTATTTTAGAATAATATGGAATAATGTCGATTATTAAAACTAAGAGTATTTCTATAGAAAATAAAATATAATAAACAAATGTTGTATTTACTTTGTAGGTACAATACAAATCTGTTCAAACCACAATATTAGTTTTATTAGTATGGAATAGAAAGAATTCGATTTTTTTTACCAACTTACACGTGTTACATCATAATGATATTGAAGACTTTTTTGTTACTGTTATGAAACTGAATCGATTAGGCTATAAAAATCAACCACCTATTTTTTTATTTAAACACATAAAAAAATATTTTACATAAAAAAAAGGCCAAGGTCCAAAAAAATAGGTCTGACAAAATTAGTTCATAGTAAGCTAAGGTTCTGTATCGGAAATAGATCACTTTTGAAGAACAAATTTTTTTTTTTAAATAATTTTTTTTTTTAATGTTAAATGTAAAAAAAAATTTTTTCCTTAATCGTTTCGGTTTCATGCCAGGAACAAAAAAGTCTTCCAACCACAATTTTAGTTTTATTAGTATGGAATAAAAAGAATTTAATTTTTTTTACCAACTTACACGTGTTACGTCATAATCGTCATGAAGACTTTTTTGTTACTGTTATGAAACTGAATCGATTAGGTTATAAAAATCAACCACCTATTTTTTTTATTTAAATACCTACATAAAAAAATTTTTTACTTAAAAAAAAACCAAGGTCCAAAAAATTTTATATAGGTTTTACTCCCTATATGATACAGAACCCCCCCTTGGCGTACTATGAACTAATTTTGAAAGACCTTATATAAATATGTATTATATTACTTAATCGTTAACAAAAAGTATACATGTTTATATAAGTACTGTAGGTATATAAGTATTCAGGTCTGAAATACAATAAACAAATAAATATGAGTATCGATAACAGTGTCGATTGTTTATTGATCGCCGTAGTCAATCCCTAACAAGGTCGTATTCCTGCCCCGCGGATTCCGATGTCTGGTTATTATTGGAGGTTTTTCCATTCGCAAGTGTGTGAAATCGAAAAAAACTTAACCTCACTATACAGGGTGTTCGGCACATCAACCGAAATTTTTTTTTTTAGGTAGTTGGGCTCACTTGCATGCAAGCTTTTGATCCATGATACCTTTTGTCAAGTATCACGTGGTATCAAGATAAAAATGTTTTCTTTATTTTTGAAAATCACCAAAATCCTAGTTTTAAACCCTTGTAACTTTTTTGGTTACGATTGTATCAGCCTTTGTTCGGTTTTGGACAGATTCTGGATTGGACAGATTCGTGATTCAGCAGATTCGCTGCTCGACAGATTCGTGGATTGGGCAGATTCTTGGATTCGACGGATTAGCTATACGACAGAAGTACAGGTTTCAATAAAAGATAAAAATATTATTCACATTTAATAAAAAATTAAATACTCGTTTATTTAAACAAAAAATGGATAATTTCAATCCTTAAAATTAAAATATGCGTTTATTGCGCTTTATGTTTAGCAGCCTCGGTTGTGTTCTCCTCTAGTCCAGTATAGCCAGCAATCCAGGGACGTCTCCGGTGTGGCACCTACCTTCTCGGAGGTGATATTGGCTAGTCAGAGCATGTGCTTTGGCCCCTCTGACTCAGCCGCCCATACCGGATTACATAAAAAAAAACCATGAATACGCGTTTTCGAATAGGTTTCCATATAAGTTAATCGCTATTATTATTGTAATAGCGATTAACTTCTATACAATTATGCAAACCTCCTTTAAATTTCTGCTGCCCTGGTACTTTAGAACCGTTCCCAAGTCTTACCAAGTAGTCTTTCATGTTTCCACTTTAATTACGGTGACTGTATTCTGACCAGTTTAAATTCTGACGAATTGCAAGTGTGACCATTTGAAAGTCTGACGATTTGAAAATCTGACCAAATGAAAACAAAGTCTATTTAGGTAGATAACCCGTGTTTTTCTCATAGTACAAGAATATATAAGTCTACGAGTAGGTACAAGCCTTTGAATTAATCACGAAGTATATTTTGTGCACACCTATACAATTTCTGTCATATAGCTAATCCGTCGAATCCAAGAATCTGCCCAATCCACGAATCTGTCGGGCAGCGAATCTGCCGAATCACGAATCTGTCCAACACCGAACAAAGGTGTATCAGCACCAAGTAAATTTTATTTGATCTTACGATGTATCCTTGATCTAGAAAAAATATCATTTAATGAAGTTAATACCACGAAAAGGACTTATGACCTCCCAAATTCCCAAGGACGAGTAAAAATATTTCAGAATCTTAATTTCTTAATTCTTAAAAAGAACTGATAACAATTGAGAGCTTCCTTTTCTTTTAAAAAGTTTTCTAGTTTACACCCTTTTCAACAGTATACCACATGTCATACAAATAATTCACTATGTGGCCAAAATTAGGGACAGAGACCAGGACAGAACGACCACACGGGCACTGTGTAACAGCGCCACTTATCGGTGGTCGCTTCCCGTATTGAGAGCGTTTTACGGAGCATTTTCAAATTTAGAACATTTTTTTTTTTTTTTTTTTTTTTTTTATGGAACCTGACACGGTTGGCTACATCACCTACAACATCCGTGATGTCAGCCCATAACACGGGGTGAACTAGGTGCCATGTCAGTGCTTCCCTTCATTTCATGTCGGCTACACTAAACTGGACGGAAAACACGAACTATTTACATAGCCGTTTCGACCGACGTTTCGTTCAGTGCGGTGGTACCAACCCGGCCGGGATAAACCCTACCACCTAGTAAGGTAAGAAGGGAAGGGACCTACAGTTTAACGTGGAATCCGAACCACGGTCAGCCTCCAACGGTCGAGCGGTCACCCATCCAATCACTGACCGCGCTCAGCGTTGCTTTGAACATGTACCGGTCGCGCGGGCACTTTGTTCAATTCGAACTACTTCGATTCCATTGTTAATGTTTAGGCTCTTGCAAATTATGCCTAATTTTGGCCACATAGTGAATGATTTGTATGACATTATGTGTCATACACCATATTATGGTATACTTTTAGAAAGGGCGTAACCTAGCAAACTTTTTAAAAGAAAAAGAAGCTCTCAATTGCTGTCAGTTTTTTTTAAATGAATTAAGAAATTAAGATTCTGCCATATTTTTACTCGTACTCGGGACTTTGGGAGGTCATACGTGGTATTAACTTCATCAAACAACATTTTATCTAGAACAAGGATACATTGTAAAATCCAATAAATTTTATTTCGTGCTGATACAATCATAAACAAACAAGTTACAACGGTAAGGAAAAAAAAATCGTATCTCAATACCATGTGACACCTGACAAAAGGTGTCATGGGTCAAAACCTTGCAAATTACCTATTAAATTACTTATCTATAAAAAAAAATTTGTCAGTCGATGTGCCGAACAGCCTGTAATGTGGAGTGCAGGTAATGTTCATGCAATGTTCAACCCACAATTTGGAAAACAAAGACATATGTTTGTAGGAAATTTTTTAACGATTACAGCCATGCTAAATTTGCTGTAATAGGTGTTTATAAATTTTTTTGCGAAACTTTTTATTTTTTCACTCCTTGCGTAACGAATCGTGGCTGCGAATATTTGCCACATTTTACGTAGATTAGCGTGCGCCGGCGCCGACACCTGAGCAGTTAAACAAAAAGTAAAATAAAGAGCCCATTGTGAGACGCACAATAGAATAACAGCTTGATGTGGAGCTACTCAACCTCCTATATCCTCCGCCTCAGTAGTGGAACACATCTCGAGCATCATGCTGCCAACGGTCGCCAACGAAACAATACATAAAACAACACTCTCACCCAGGTTTACAGGACCCTTATGGAGTCATTCGTTCTGTGGCATTCATGTTTGTGCTCCATTAGTTTGATATGCAAATAGTATGTAGTATGCCTCGGCATTACAGAATCCGGCTCATTTCTCAACACGGAAGGCGCCGGTCTGTACCGGGTGCAGAGCGCCTGCAACCACAGCTGCGCACCGAACGCGGAGCCGACGTTCCCGCGCGGCGACCACCGGCTCTCGCTGCGGGCGACGCGCGACATCCAGCCCGGCGACCAAGTGTTCATTAGTTACCTGGACGACTGCGCACGCACGCGATCCAGACATTCCAGGCAGAAGGTTCTCTATTTATTATTGCATGCTTACCGACCAGCTCAGTGGAGACTTCACTTCTCCACTTATACCTGCTCGACCTACTAGACTAGACAGATAGATAGATAGAGTGTGTGCGACCACCGGCTCTCGCTGCGGGCGACGCGCGACATCCAGCCCGGCGACCAAGTGTTCATTAGTTACCTGGACGACTGCGCACGCACGCGATCCAGACATTCCAGGCAGAAGGTTCTCTATTTATTATTGCACGCTTACCGACCAGCTCAGTGGAGACTTCACTTCTCCACTTATACCTGCTCGACCTACTAGACTAGACAGATAGATAGATAGAGTGTGTGCGAGGCTGACCGTAGCTCCCGCACCTTACTATTTGAATCGGTTTCAATTGAGAATCTGCTTACAGTCCTGGACTGGAAGCAGATTGGCTATAGGGTGTTGATTTGATTTATTGATGCATGGAGTTCAGCGACCAGTCTATACATGTTTGGAGCACATATGATTTTAGTGGTAGACTTCGGTAGTTTTAGACATGATTTTAGTGGTACCCAAGGTGTCGGGCCCGGCCACCAGGATCCATAGACCCATATTAGCGACCCTTGTACGGGATCGCAGAGGCGTTCAGTCGTCCAAGGTGTCGGAGTTGGGTACTAGTATCCGTGACGCTTCCCTATGCAGACCACATGGTGCACATCCCGCAACTGGGCAGTGTAACGGGCCTCACTGTTGAAAATAATGTGTGGTAGAGAACTTGTTCTCGACGATTACTCATTAAACATTGCAAGTCTGACATGAGTACTAAGTTGGGGGTTTCGGCCTCCGCTTAGCTCACGCTGCTGACTCCACTCAGGTCGGTGGGTCAAATGATATACTACCCTAAACGCTGGGTTGAGTACTGCGGGGTTCCGTTAAAAGCCCCAGAATTCTTCGTGCTTCTGCACGGAACACTGGAGTTGGTCTCGCAGGGGTTGTGGTTTAGCGTTGATTCCATGGTGCTTCCGTACTTGTGTAGTTAAAGCACCAAACACGGGAATAAGTAGCGAAAGCTGCGAGTGGTGAGCCACTTAGAGCTCCGTAACCAATGTGGAGAATTGGTAGACATGCGAATAATGTAGATCGGTATGTCGGTGCAACACACACTTATATGTGGATGTGGGATGGATTTCTCACGAGCTAATGACGCTGACGTGAGTCAGTCATTCGAGACCGGTGGATCCCTGGTACACACTAGGTGGTGGTCATATGCACTTCCACGAATATACATAGCTGGTGAAAACAAAAGCCGTTAGGCTAGTACAAAACGCTGAGGCCCTGGGCACAGGTTGTGGTTGGATAGGGTGCGGACCCCAGTGGCAGTGAAGGCTTCACCCCCGGCTATCGACTTCGGTCGGGGTTTCCTTCGGGTGGACGGGTGGTGGCTCGGATCGGCTGGGGAAAGGTCACAGCCTGTGTTTCCCATGGGATTTTTTCGGAAGAACGGATGTTCGACAGAGCAGCTATGGGGCCTCGATCTGGCATACATGATCACTGTACTCGCAAGAGTGCAGGTAGTAGACGTCTGGATTTTGTAACCGGAAGGTTGGTATCTCTGGACGTCTATAAACAAAACGTATATCAATAATGATAGTAAGAAGGTGTCACTCTGGCTGTGTCTGCGGTGTGAGCGGACATAGCGGGTGTAGTAGTGTAGTAGGTAGTGCATAGTAGAGTACATAGTATGTAACCAACCGTGTTAGGATCCATAAATAAAAAGCTCTAGGTCGCATGGAGAGGGCTCCTTACCATTCAGTTTTCCGTGAGGCTTGCCATTTTCCTTTAGATTTTCCAGTAACAAACTAAGAGAGGCCCTATATTCCCTATTTTTTTCGAACTGGGGCCCTCATCTTATATATTATATACATATATCTTGGGGGGTATGCTTGAGTTTTGTATATTTTCTTTTAATATCTTTTAAGTTATGCAATTTTATGATTTTTTTTATACAGGCTGTTCGGCACATCGACCGACAATTTTTTTTTATAGGTAAGTGGGGTCATTTGCAACGTTTTGACCCATGATACCTTTTGTCAGATGTCACGTGATATCGAGATACGATTATTTTTTCTTTGTTTTTGAAAATTACCAAAATCCCAATTTTAAACCCTTGTAACTTTTTTGTTTATGATTTATTGAATTTTACGATGTATCCTAGTTTTAGTAAAAATATTATTTGATGAAGTTAATACCATGAAAAGGTCTTATGGCCTCCCAAAATCACGAGAACGAGTAAAAATATGACAGAATCTTAATATCTTAATTAATAAAAAAAAAAAACTAACAGCAATTGATAGCTTCATTTTCTTTCAAAAAGTTCGCTATTTTACGCCCTTTCCAACGGTATACCACATGTCATACAAAATAATTCACTATGTGGTCAAAATTAGGCACAGAGACAGAACAGAACGACAAAATTAGGGATAATAATAAAAGTGAATTATTTGTATTACATGTCGTATACCGTTGGAAAGGGCGTAAACAAGCGAACTTTTTAAAACGAAGAACTCAATGGCTGTTAGTTTTTTTATAAATGAATTAAGAAATTAAGATTCTGTCACATTTTTACTCGTTCTCGGGACTTCGTTCTCGACGTTCTCGTTCTCGGAGGTCATAAAACCTTTTCATGGTATTAACTTCATCAAATAATATTTTTTCTAGAATAAGGGTACATCGTAAAATTCAATAAATTTTATTTCGTGCTGATACAATCATAAAAAACAAACAAACAAGTTACAAGGGTTTAAAGCTGGAATTTTGGTAATTTCCAAAAATAAAGAAAATAAATCGTATCTCGATACCACGTGACATATTCTGACAAAAGGTATCATGGGTCAAAACGTTGCAAATGACCCCACTTACCTACAAAAAAAAAAATAGTCGGTCGATGTGCCGAACACCCTGTATAAGTATATGTTGTGATATCTTCAGTCAGAATGTCTACCTAGTTTAGTTGATGCGATGGCCTATTTCTTGCTTTGACCACAACATATAACCATACAATTATAAACATTTAAGCAGAGACCGCACCAAACTAGACAGACGCGGGGCTGAGGCAGTGCGTGCTCCGCCAAAAGGGATATGAACGTATAAAGGAATATGATTGGCCTAGCGCGCACAAGTGAGCGGTAAGAGGAAGCGATGAAAAAGCCCCCAATGTTTTAAAAGAAACAAATAGTTTTCTCGCCGTCATTCTCCGCTCTACGAGGATTGTCGGTATTGCAATGGAGGGAGAGGGGATGCCGGAGTTTTGGAGCATGATTGTCGAGAAAATACTTATCGAGCACCGCGTCGGTGCGCTCTTTGTATTTAAGTACCTTATTGTAATATTTTGACGAACCTGAGTGTAACTTGTTACCTAAAGAGAATAAATAAATTTTTATTTTATTTTTTTTATTTTTTACTGCCATCTGTCTGTGAGCTGGCATTCATCAGTATTTGTGTATTTGAAATAGGTCTTGTATGACAAGTGTCCATTGATAGTTCTATGTACTCGTACTTAATATTTTCAGTCATTTACTCTGTGATGAGATCTTGAGGTGCTCTTCTTTTCAGTCTGTTGAAAACTTTCCTAGGAGCCATCAACTCAGTTATAAATGCAAATAAATGGATTTGAAAAAATTGAATTGAATTGCAAAGCCGAAAATAAAGAGAAAAAATAATTCAATATGGAATCATGCAAGTTGGCAGAATGCAAGAGCTTGCGTCACACTGTAGAAAATGCAACTGTTCGGAATTTTGAGATGATACGTCATCGAACCAATGTCGAAATTGGTATCGCGTTGGCGGCTCATGCCAGAGTTCCAGGTTCAAATCCTGGCTGAACATATTGTTCTCTTTATTTTCGGCTTTGCATCTAATCAATATCAATCAATACTAATAATAAATCTGTAAGGGATGGTCGTGGAGTAAGTTACTTTGTTTTATACTTACTAGCTTTTGCCCGCGGCTTCGCTCGCGTGAAATTCGTATTTCAAAGGAAGAAAGTAAGTAACAAAGACCGATCTGCGTTAAGGTAAACGATAAACCTCCTCAACTAAAGTAAGTAACTAAGTAAAAGTAACGGCGAGGCTTCAGGCTGAGCTGCATTCTGGAAGACAATAAACCTTCTCGAAGAAAGTAAGTAACTGAGGGCGAGGCCGAAGGCCGAGCTGCGTTCAGGAAGACGATACCCTTTTCGAAGAAAGTAAGTAACAGAGGGCGAGGCCGAAGGCCGAGCTGCGTTCAGGAAGACCATAAACCTTCTCGAAGAAAGTAACTAAGGGCGAGGCCGAAGGCCGAGCTGCGTTCAGGAAGCCTATAGACCTTCTTGATAAAAGTAAGTAACAGAGGGCGAGGCCGAAGGCCAAGCTTGCGTCCAGGAAGACTATAAACCTTCTCGATGAAATTAAGTAATTGACGGCGAGGTCGAAGGCCGAGCTGCGTTCAGGAAGACTATAAATCTTCTTGATGAAAGTAAGCAACTGAGGGCGAGGCCGAAGGCCGAGCTGCGCTCAGGAAGACGATAACCTTTTCGACGAAAGTAAGTAACAGAGGGCGAGGCCGAAGGCCGAGCTGCGTTTAGGAAGACCATAAACCTTCTCGAAGAAAGTAAGTTACTAAGGGCGAGGCCGAAGGCCGAGCTGCGTTCAGGACGACTATAAACCTTTTCGAAGAAATTAAGTAATCGAGGGCGAGGCCGAAGGCCGAGCTGCGTTCAGAAAGAAATCTATAAACCCAAATCTGTTCAGTAGTTTTTGCGTGAAAGAGGAACAAAGGTCCACTTTCGAGCTTATAATACCTATAGCTTTTGCCCGCGGCTTCCCTCCCCTCTCCCTCTCCCTCTCCCTCTCCCTCCATTCCTCCCTCTTTCCACCACCCATCCCCCCTCCTTTCTCTCCTTTTCCTCACCCTCCCATCGCTGCTCCTTCCCCTTCTCTCTTCCTTCATCTCCCTACCTTCCCTCTTCTCCCGACCCTTCCTTCTTCCCCTCCCCCTCATCTACCGACCCATACTCCTTCCCCTACCTTCCTTTTCTCTACGTCCACCTCCCCTCCCGTCCCTCACTCACCTCACTCCCTCTATGCCTCTTTTTACCCCCACCCCCCCCCCCTTTATTCCCCGTTTATAGCTCCCCCTCCCTCACGCCCTCTGCCTAAACGAAAATCCTAAGCCTTCTAGTTCTCACAGAAAACGGGATAGTACCGGAACCCTCTTTACGCGAGCTCGACTCGAACTTGACCACTATTTTTAAAATTATGTTACCATAGGAAAATCCTAAGCATTCTAGTTCTCACAGAAAACGGGATGGTACGGAAACCTCTTTACGCAAGGTCCACTCGAACTTGACCACTTTTTTAAATTATGTTACCATGGGGGATATACACTAAATTTACAGGAAAACCTAAACGAAAATCCTAAACCTTCTAGTTCTCACAGAAAACGGGATGGTACGGAACCCTCTTTACGCGAGCTCGTCTCGAACTTGACCATTTTTTATGTTATGCAAAATTATGTTACTCCGGGATATACACTACCACTATACAAAGTTTCGTCAAAATCCGTCCAGCCGTTCAGGCGTGAAAGAGGAACAAACAAACAAACAAACAAATATACTTTCGCATTTATGATATTAGTGAGAAGTGAGATGAGATGAGATGAGATGAGAAGTGAGATGAGATGAGATGAGATGAGATGAGAAGTGAGATGAGATGAGACTGCGTTTGTAGACTCTATGTTTGATACTAAAACTAAATTGACGATTTTTAAAAATCTTTTCTGTATGTATGTATGTATAATGCATATGTATCATAATGTTATGTTCCTCCATAACTCTTAAACCGATCATCCGAATTCGACGAAACTTGGTACAAACAGATTTTACTATACGGGACATAGGATAGGCTAAATAAAATTCAGTTCCCGTTACGCTAAGATGTGGCTCTCATACAAAACCGAAATGTTGCGCGAAATAAAGGTACGGTAGCGGGCTTACTTACTTTCTTCTTTTTAAATACGAATTTCACGCGAGCAAAGCCGCGGGCAAAAGCTAGTGAAGAAATATAAATAAAGTACCTATGTACGTACCTACGTGCTCAGTACTAACTCAATAAATAAAATAAACATAAAAGGTGTAGGTACCTACCTACCAACGCTTTCACCGGCGTACTGTATTCCTACAGAGAGAGAGAGAGAGAGAGAGATAGACAGATGGTTATGTTGTAGGAGCTGGCACTCAACTATCTGTTCATCTGCTCCTGCGACAAGTGTCAGAGTGAAGCGGCCGAGCCGGACGTGACGAGCGCTGAGGAGACGAGCGAGGAGGAAGATCTCCAGGACACGGACGACTGATGCTCGCACTTGCTGGTTATGTTGTAGGAGCTGGCACTTAACTATCTGTTCATCTGCTCCTGCGATAAGTGTCAGAGTGAAGCGGCCGAGCCGGACGTGACGAGCGCTGAGGAGACGAGCGAGGAGGAAGAACTCCATGACACGGACGACTGATGCTCGCACTTGCTGGTTATGTTGTAGGAGCTGCACTCAACTATCTGTTCATCTGCTCCTGCGACAAGTGTCAGAGTGAAGCGGCCGAGCCGGACGTGACGAGCGCTGAGGAGACGAGCGAGGAGGAAGATCTCCAGGACACGGACGACTGATGCTCGCACTTGCTGGTTATGTTGTAGGAGCTGGCACTCAACTATCTGTTCATCTGCTCCTGCGATAAGTGTCAGAGTGAAGCGGCCGAGCCGGACGGGACGAGCGCTGAGGAGACGAGCGAGGAGGAAGATCTCCAGGACACGGACGACTGATGCTCGCACTTGCTGGTTATGTTGTAGGAGCTGGCACTCAACTATCTGTTCATCTGCTCCTGCGACAAGTGTCAGAGTGAAGCGGCGGAGCCGGACGTGACGAGCGCTGAGGAGACGAGCGAGGAGGAAGATCTCCAGGACACGGACGACTGATGCTCGCACTTGCTGGTTATGTTGTAGGAGCTGGCACTCAACTATCTGTTCATCTGCTCCTGCGACAAATGTCAGAGTGAAGCGGCGGAGCCGGACGTGACGAGCGCTGAGGAGACGAGCGAGGAGGAAGATCTCCAGGACACGGACGACTGATGCTCGCACTTGCTGGGCCTGTGCATGCTCGGACTTTAGTGTCGTCACCACTCTGTGCACTTTACAGCACCAGTCAGTTACTACTTTCAATGCTGGCGTACGTACTTGGCTCTCGTTAATTAGGTTCAAAGCTCAAAGCTATTCACAGATGGCGCCAGAAGCGAATGTACGCTGCCAAATTTATTTAAATAATGTGTTTATAATGTGAATAGAAGCGTGTTTGCTTTCTAAAAATGTTCACTGTGATGACTGTTGCGCAATTAAAATAAAGTTTAAGAAGCAGGAAAGCATTAGTACGTGTAAACAAAATCAAATGATAGAAAATGTTATCAAACATTAATATTTCTTGTGTGAAACCAGCTTGCGCTAGTTTGTAGAAATAAAACTAGCATATTATAAGTACATAGAGTGATATATGTTTGTTTCATTTGAAGCTATGTGTCTGTGTGTGATGGCTAACAGCTGACTCAGTGACACCACATTCCACGTAAGTGTTGGAGAAAATTAAAATATATCAATGGCACCCAAATCTCGCTTGTTGAGACTTCGGTTGGAAGAATGCTAGTAACCCGGGCGTCAGCAAAAACTGTGTGAAAATATTGTTAGGTTAGGTTAACCTAACCTAACCGGGTTAGGTTAGGTTTTTTTTATATGAGTTACAATGAGACCCACCTCAGCTATTTTTGCCTAGTCCAGTCCTTGCTTTCTTCCCTTCGATACATCTCAGCATCTTGCACCCCCCCCGGTACCCTGGCTCAAGCAGACGTGCAGTCTCCTTCTCATTCATAGATTATAATTGATTTATAAAGACGCATTGAAAACACATTGTTCCTTTTCGATCCACTATTTATTAAACTATGTATTTCACAAGCACGCCCAACTATATTAGGCATTATTCTGTAGATTAGGTTATGTTAGGTTAGGTACAACTTTTCCAATCTGGTCACGGCACCACTGTGACATTTCCGGGTCACGGCACCACTGTGACATTTATTTGTTTTTGTATAGCATTAGATTAGTTAGATTAGTTTGCCTGAACTAACCTAACTAATAAAACCTACTTTGTTTGAACGGATCAAAGATTGCATCAAAGAGTATTATGTTTGAAATTATAATTAAAAAAACACAGATTTATGAAATGGAAGGGTATATTTTTTATTTTATCATCATAATCTACACGCCAAAATGAATATATTAGCAAAAAAAATCATCTTTCTATGATTTTTAGTTTTCAAGACACATTTTTATTGCTAATTTCACGAAACTAGGATCACAAGACAAAATACTGTTTGATCATTTGCTCCTCAATTGACCTGTTTTTTTTTTCTCAAAATTCCGACTTTTGTCTCCCCTTTCGCCAATGGATAGGTCTCGCCTCCCCCTAAAACCCCCCCATTGTGACCCCACCTCCTACTCTTGTCCCCTAAGAGATATGGAGCCAAAAAGCGCCGGGGGAGAGTTTCGGGACCCACTTTTGGTTATTACCACGCCCCCCCTTTGACTTTTGACCACTTTTATTTCTTCCATCCTCAAGGTCCCGCCTCCCTCCGGATACGCCCCTAACTGACCCCACCTTTCTTACCCCCACCTCTCGATGGGCCCAAAAGTGGTAATATCTATTGTCACTACTAATGTATCATCTATGAATTCGGTTAGATATCCCTGGGGGGGGGGGGGGGGGGGGGGGGCCCTCCCCTTACCCTGCTGCGCCCTAATGTCGGTTACTATTATTACTACTCTAACATTAGAGTGTTTAGGTTAGGTTAGGTTTTTTTTTTTTTTGTTCCTAATTCCTTCTCCCTTGTATTTATTTTCAAGGGCCTTAATAATATGTTACTGCAATCATCCTTCCATCCATCACGTGTCGCTTCCAGTGTCCCCGCGGCCTGGTGGACCACGCTCGACCGCGGTTACACGCTCCTTCCATTAGGATGGGTTGGTTACTTTATTCTTATATAATATACAGTATGCTTATTTGCAATATTCACCTTCTCTCACTTTCTAGTTAATTGCTATATCATTACATATTCTGCATACATTATTGTTCTACTATTTACATTTTTTATTAATTCTTAATTATGCATTCTTATTATTTACTACATTTCATATTTAGGCTAGATACAATATGTTTATTTATTTCATATTAATTTTCCTCTTGCTATTTACTATACTATTATATGTTCTGCTGTATTATTTACTTTATTATTCTATTGTTTACATTTACAATTTATTTGTATCTTATTATTTACAACATTTA
>OX336344.1:24099790-24106790 GCA_946902875.1 Nematopogon swammerdamellus | reverse complement strand
AACCTAACCTAACCTAACCTAACCTAACCTAACCTAACCTAACCTAACCTAACCTAACCTAACCTAACCTAACCTAACCTAACCTAACCTAACCTAACCTAACCTAACCTAACCTAACCTAACCTAACCTAACCTAACCTAACCTAACCTAACCTAACCTAACCTAACCTAACCTAACCTAACCTAACCTAACCTAACCTAACCTAACCTAACCTAACCTAACCTAACCTAACCTAACCTAACCTAACCTAACCTAACCTAACCTAACCTAACCTAACCTAACCTAACCTAACCTAACCTAACCTAACCTAACCTAACCTAACCTAACCTAACCTAACCTAACCTAACCTAACCTAACCTAACCTAACCTAACCTAACCTAACCTAACCTAACCTAACCTAACCTAACCTAACCTAACCTAACCTAACCTAACCTAACCTAACCTAACCTAACCTAACCTAACCTAACCTAACCTAACCTAACCTAACCTAACCTAACCTAACCTAACCTAACCTAACCTAACCTAACCTAACCTAACCTAACCTAACCTAACCTAACCTAACCTAACCTAACCTAACCTAACCTAACCTAACCTAACCTAACCTAACCTAACCTAACCTAACCTAACCTAACCTAACCTAACCTAACCTAACCTAACCTAACCTAACCTAACCTAACCTAACCTAACCTAACCTAACCTAACCTAACCTAACCTAACCTAACCTAACCTAACCTAACCTAACCTAACCTAACCTAACCTAACCTAACCTAACCTAACCTAACCTAACCTAACCTAACCTAACCTAACCTAACCTAACCTAACCTAACCTAACCTAACCTAACCTAACCTAACCTAACCTAACCTAACCTAACCTAACCTAACCTAACCTAACCTAACCTAACCTAACCTAACCTAACCTAACCTAACCTAACCTAACCTAACCTAACCTAACCTAACCTAACCTAACCTAACCTAACCTAACCTAACCTAACCTAACCTAACCTAACCTAACCTAACCTAACCTAACCTAACCTAACCTAACCTAACCTAACCTAACCTAACCTAACCTAACCTAACCTAACCTAACCTAACCTAACCTAACCTAACCTAACCTAACCTAACCTAACCTAACCTAACCTAACCTAACCTAACCTAACCTAACCTAACCTAACCTAACCTAACCTAACCTAACCTAACCTAACCTAACCTAACCTAACCTAACCTAACCTAACCTAACCTAACCTAACCTAACCTAACCTAACCTAACCTAACCTAACCTAACCTAACCTAACCTAACCTAACCTAACCTAACCTAACCTAACCTAACCTAACCTAACCTAACCTAACCTAACCTAACCTAACCTAACCTAACCTAACCTAACCTAACCTAACCTAACCTAACCTAACCTAACCTAACCTAACCTAACCTAACCTAACCTAACCTAACCTAACCTAACCTAACCTAACCTAACCTAACCTAACCTAACCTAACCTAACCTAACCTAACCTAACCTAACCTAACCTAACCTAACCTAACCTAACCTAACCTAACCTAACCTAACCTAACCTAACCTAACCTAACCTAACCTAACCTAACCTAACCTAACCTAACCTAACCTAACCTAACCTAACCTAACCTAACCTAACCTAACCTAACCTAACCTAACCTAACCTAACCTAACCTAACCTAACCTAACCTAACCTAACCTAACCTAACCTAACCTAACCTAACCTAACCTAACCTAACCTAACCTAACCTAACCTAACCTAACCTAACCTAACCTAACCTAACCTAACCTAACCTAACCTAACCTAACCTAACCTAACCTAACCTAACCTAACCTAACCTAACCTAACCTAACCTAACCTAACCTAACCTAACCTAACCTAACCTAACCTAACCTAACCTAACCTAACCTAACCTAACCTAACCTAACCTAACCTAACCTAACCTAACCTAACCTAACCTAACCTAACCTAACCTAACCTAACCTAACCTAACCTAACCTAACCTAACCTAACCTAACCTAACCTAACCTAACCTAACCTAACCTAACCTAACCTAACCTAACCTAACCTAACCTAACCTAACCTAACCTAACCTAACCTAACCTAACCTAACCTAACCTAACCTAACCTAACCTAACCTAACCTAACCTAACCTAACCTAACCTAACCTAACCTAACCTAACCTAACCTAACCTAACCTAACCTAACCTAACCTAACCTAACCTAACCTAACCTAACCTAACCTAACCTAACCTAACCTAACCTAACCTAACCTAACCTAACCTAACCTAACCTAACCTAACCTAACCTAACCTAACCTAACCTAACCTAACCTAACCTAACCTAACCTAACCTAACCTAACCTAACCTAACCTAACCTAACCTAACCTAACCTAACCTAACCTAACCTAACCTAACCTAACCTAACCTAACCTAACCTAACCTAACCTAACCTAACCTAACCTAACCTAACCTAACCTAACCTAACCTAACCTAACCTAACCTAACCTAACCTAACCTAACCTAACCTAACCTAACCTAACCTAACCTAACCTAACCTAACCTAACCTAACCTAACCTAACCTAACCTAACCTAACCTAACCTAACCTAACCTAACCTAACCTAACCTAACCTAACCTAACCTAACCTAACCTAACCTAACCTAACCTAACCTAACCTAACCTAACCTAACCTAACCTAACCTAACCTAACCTAACCTAACCTAACCTAACCTAACCTAACCTAACCTAACCTAACCTAACCTAACCTAACCTAACCTAACCTAACCTAACCTAACCTAACCTAACCTAACCTAACCTAACCTAACCTAACCTAACCTAACCTAACCTAACCTAACCTAACCTAACCTAACCTAACCTAACCTAACCTAACCTAACCTAACCTAACCTAACCTAACCTAACCTAACCTAACCTAACCTAACCTAACCTAACCTAACCTAACCTAACCTAACCTAACCTAACCTAACCTAACCTAACCTAACCTAACCTAACCTAACCTAACCTAACCTAACCTAACCTAACCTAACCTAACCTAACCTAACCTAACCTAACCTAACCTAACCTAACCTAACCTAACCTAACCTAACCTAACCTAACCTAACCTAACCTAACCTAACCTAACCTAACCTAACCTAACCTAACCTAACCTAACCTAACCTAACCTAACCTAACCTAACCTAACCTAACCTAACCTAACCTAACCTAACCTAACCTAACCTAACCTAACCTAACCTAACCTAACCTAACCTAACCTAACCTAACCTAACCTAACCTAACCTAACCTAACCTAACCTAACCTAACCTAACCTAACCTAACCTAACCTAACCTAACCTAACCTAACCTAACCTAACCTAACCTAACCTAACCTAACCTAACCTAACCTAACCTAACCTAACCTAACCTAACCTAACCTAACCTAACCTAACCTAACCTAACCTAACCTAACCTAACCTAACCTAACCTAACCTAACCTAACCTAACCTAACCTAACCTAACCTAACCTAACCTAACCTAACCTAACCTAACCTAACCTAACCTAACCTAACCTAACCTAACCTAACCTAACCTAACCTAACCTAACCTAACCTAACCTAACCTAACCTAACCTAACCTAACCTAACCTAACCTAACCTAACCTAACCTAACCTAACCTAACCTAACCTAACCTAACCTAACCTAACCTAACCTAACCTAACCTAACCTAACCTAACCTAACCTAACCTAACCTAACCTAACCTAACCTAACCTAACCTAACCTAACCTAACCTAACCTAACCTAACCTAACCTAACCTAACCTAACCTAACCTAACCTAACCTAACCTAACCTAACCTAACCTAACCTAACCTAACCTAACCTAACCTAACCTAACCTAACCTAACCTAACCTAACCTAACCTAACCTAACCTAACCTAACCTAACCTAACCTAACCTAACCTAACCTAACCTAACCTAACCTAACCTAACCTAACCTAACCTAACCTAACCTAACCTAACCTAACCTAACCTAACCTAACCTAACCTAACCTAACCTAACCTAACCTAACCTAACCTAACCTAACCTAACCTAACCTAACCTAACCTAACCTAACCTAACCTAACCTAACCTAACCTAACCTAACCTAACCTAACCTAACCTAACCTAACCTAACCTAACCTAACCTAACCTAACCTAACCTAACCTAACCTAACCTAACCTAACCTAACCTAACCTAACCTAACCTAACCTAACCTAACCTAACCTAACCTAACCTAACCTAACCTAACCTAACCTAACCTAACCTAACCTAACCTAACCTAACCTAACCTAACCTAACCTAACCTAACCTAACCTAACCTAACCTAACCTAACCTAACCTAACCTAACCTAACCTAACCTAACCTAACCTAACCTAACCTAACCTAACCTAACCTAACCTAACCTAACCTAACCTAACCTAACCTAACCTAACCTAACCTAACCTAACCTAACCTAACCTAACCTAACCTAACCTAACCTAACCTAACCTAACCTAACCTAACCTAACCTAACCTAACCTAACCTAACCTAACCTAACCTAACCTAACCTAACCTAACCTAACCTAACCTAACCTAACCTAACCTAACCTAACCTAACCTAACCTAACCTAACCTAACCTAACCTAACCTAACCTAACCTAACCTAACCTAACCTAACCTAACCTAACCTAACCTAACCTAACCTAACCTAACCTAACCTAACCTAACCTAACCTAACCTAACCTAACCTAACCTAACCTAACCTAACCTAACCTAACCTAACCTAACCTAACCTAACCTAACCTAACCTAACCTAACCTAACCTAACCTAACCTAACCTAACCTAACCTAACCTAACCTAACCTAACCTAACCTAACCTAACCTAACCTAACCTAACCTAACCTAACCTAACCTAACCTAACCTAACCTAACCTAACCTAACCTAACCTAACCTAACCTAACCTAACCTAACCTAACCTAACCTAACCTAACCTAACCTAACCTAACCTAACCTAACCTAACCTAACCTAACCTAACCTAACCTAACCTAACCTAACCTAACCTAACCTAACCTAACCTAACCTAACCTAACCTAACCTAACCTAACCTAACCTAACCTAACCTAACCTAACCTAACCTAACCTAACCTAACCTAACCTAACCTAACCTAACCTAACCTAACCTAACCTAACCTAACCTAACCTAACCTAACCTAACCTAACCTAACCTAACCTAACCTAACCTAACCTAACCTAACCTAACCTAACCTAACCTAACCTAACCTAACCTAACCTAACCTAACCTAACCTAACCTAACCTAACCTAACCTAACCTAACCTAACCTAACCTAACCTAACCTAACCTAACCTAACCTAACCTAACCTAACCTAACCTAACCTAACCTAACCTAACCTAACCTAACCTAACCTAACCTAACCTAACCTAACCTAACCTAACCTAACCTAACCTAACCTAACCTAACCTAACCTAACCTAACCTAACCTAACCTAACCTAACCTAACCTAACCTAACCTAACCTAACCTAACCTAACCTAACCTAACCTAACCTAACCTAACCTAACCTAACCTAACCTAACCTAACCTAACCTAACCTAACCTAACCTAACCTAACCTAACCTAACCTAACCTAACCTAACCTAACCTAACCTAACCTAACCTAACCTAACCTAACCTAACCTAACCTAACCTAACCTAACCTAACCTAACCTAACCTAACCTAACCTAACCTAACCTAACCTAACCTAACCTAACCTAACCTAACCTAACCTAACCTAACCTAACCTAACCTAACCTAACCTAACCTAACCTAACCTAACCTAACCTAACCTAACCTAACCTAACCTAACCTAACCTAACCTAACCTAACCTAACCTAACCTAACCTAACCTAACCTAACCTAACCTAACCTAACCTAACCTAACCTAACCTAACCTAACCTAACCTAACCTAACCTAACCTAACCTAACCTAACCTAACCTAACCTAACCTAACCTAACCTAACCTAACCTAACCTAACCTAACCTAACCTAACCTAACCTAACCTAACCTAACCTAACCTAACCTAACCTAACCTAACCTAACCTAACCTAACCTAACCTAACCTAACCTAACCTAACCTAACCTAACCTAACCTAACCTAACCTAACCTAACCTAACCTAACCTAACCTAACCTAACCTAACCTAACCTAACCTAACCTAACCTAACCTAACCTAACCTAACCTAACCTAACCTAACCTAACCTAACCTAACCTAACCTAACCTAACCTAACCTAACCTAACCTAACCTAACCTAACCTAACCTAACCTAACCTAACCTAACCTAACCTAACCTAACCTAACCTAACCTAACCTAACCTAACCTAACCTAACCTAACCTAACCTAACCTAACCTAACCTAACCTAACCTAACCTAACCTAACCTAACCTAACCTAACCTAACCTAACCTAACCTAACCTAACCTAACCTAACCTAACCTAACCTAACCTAACCTAACCTAACCTAACCTAACCTAACCTAACCTAACCTAACCTAACCTAACCTAACCTAACCTAACCTAACCTAACCTAACCTAACCTAACCTAACCTAACCTAACCTAACCTAACCTAACCTAACCTAACCTAACCTAACCTAACCTAACCTAACCTAACCTAACCTAACCTAACCTAACCTAACCTAACCTAACCTAACCTAACCTAACCTAACCTAACCTAACCTAACCTAACCTAACCTAACCTAACCTAACCTAACCTAACCTAACCTAACCTAACCTAACCTAACCTAACCTAACCTAACCTAACCTAACCTAACCTAACCTAACCTAACCTAACCTAACCTAACCTAACCTAACCTAACCTAACCTAACCTAACCTAACCTAACCTAACCTAACCTAACCTAACCTAACCTAACCTAACCTAACCTAACCTAACCTAACCTAACCTAACCT